>OZ035883.1:120455421-120520942 GCA_964034835.1 Muscina levida | reverse complement strand
GGACTTGAAGAGCTCTGCGGGCACACCGTCGGCACCGGCTGCTTTGATGTTTTTCAACCGCGATATTGCTCTTCTTACCTCGGCTTGCCTTGGTGGTGGGCAATCTAAACCGTCGTCGGCAATTGGCATGGTAACTTCACGTGCGCTGCCTTCTTGAACCAGCAGTTGCTGGAAGTGTTCTCTCCATATGTGCAGCACACTCTGTGTATCCGTGACCAGATTTCCATCACTGTCCTTACAGGTGGGGAGGCCATTACAGTATCCATCTGCTCTTACTTTCTGGTAAAATTTTCGGGCCTCACCTCTATCCCTGTATCGCTCTATATCCTCGTTCTCCCGTTCCTTCATCTGACGTTTTTTTTCGCCTGAATAGCTGTCTCGCCCGTTTTGCTTTCTCCTTATGCCGTTCCCTAACAGCACGGGTTACAATTGGCTGTAGCGTTGCCCTATAAGCAGCATCCTGTTCCTCAGATGCTATGCGACATTCTACATCGTACCAGGATTCGTCTGAGCGCCGCTTTTCATAACCTAGCACGGTTGTTGTGGCGGTTGCCATGGAATGCACAATATGCTGCCACTGTGTATCGGGAACGTCAGAAGTAGAGGCGTTGTGTCGTAAAAGTTGGGAGAGCTGGTTGGAGTAGGCAGTAGCTATCTCTGGGGTTTGCAGCTTCGCGATGTCCAGCTTTCTTTGTGTTTGGTTACTTGCGTTTTTCGCTCTGCTCAATCTTGTGCGCATCTTGGCTGCAACCAGGTAATGATCCGAGCCAATATTAGCAACAGGGATCACACGCACGTCCATGACACTAGATGCATGCCTGCCATCAATTACCGCATGATCAATTTGATTTTTGGTGTTTTGATCGGGGGATAGCCTAATTACCTTGTGGATATCTTTGTGCTGGAATCTGGTTCCACTCACTACCATGTTCCTTCCCGCTGCGAAGCTAACCAGCCTAAACCCGTTGTCTAACGTGACGGTATGCAGGCTGAATTTACCGATCGATGGACCAAGAACATCATCCCTTCCTATTTAAAGTCTCCCAGAACAATTTTAATGTCGTGGCCAGGGCAGCGGTCGTATGTTTCCTCTAAGCGCTTGTAACATGGATCTTTAATCTCATCGTCTTTATCTTCCGTCGGGGCGTGTACACAAATCAGCGTGATGTAAAAATATTTCGCCCGGATGAGAATTGTGGCTATTCGGTCACTTACAGGGTTAAACCGCGAGAACAGGTATCGAAGTCTCGTGTCGACTATGAAACCACATCCAAATTCGAGTCTTTCTGCATGGCAGATGTAAAAGATGTCACAGTTTTTTCGTCATGTGCATCCCTGTCCCGTCCATCTCATTTCCTGTATGGCGGTGATGTCAGCCTTGTATTTGTCGAGGACATCCGCCAGTTGGATAGAGGCACCATCTCCGTAAAGAGTTCTGACATTCCAGATGCATATCCCTAGATCATTGCCCTTATATCGTTTGCGGGGCGTCAACACTTGGGGGGGTTCATTTCATTCGTTCATTTCTACAAAAGGTACCAGAAGGGTCGTGACAAATATTTCGGTTTTTTTTAAGGAATTGCTTTCAGTTAAAAAATAATTAAACTTTCCAAATTAAAATATCCTCCACTTGGTCGTTTGAAAGTTATGGAAGAATTATAAGTTTTTCAAAAATAGGTAAATTTGTATGAGAGGTACCAGAAGGGGTCGACCAATATAGTCCATATTCATTCCTGAGTCTCATTTTTATACCATCACCCTTAGGGATGAGGGTATATATCATTTGATACGAAAAAAAGTGTAACGCATTAAAGGAGACGAGTTAGACCCCAAGTATCTTAAGACCAAATTCGTTTCAGGACTTTTTAAGACGATTGAGCTATGTCCGTCTGTCTGGCTGGCTGGATGGCTGGTCAGCAGGATAACTCGAGTAAACCTTAACGGATCGGTAAGAAAATTTACCAGTGTTAATATTTTTCAAAACGAACTTATGGGATTGTAAATGGGCAAAATAGCCTCACCCCTTCTGGTACCTCCCATACAAAATTACCTATTTTTGGATAATTTATATTTCTTTCATAACTTCCAAACGGACGATCGTAGGATATTTAAATTTGGTCAGTTTATTTATCTTGCAAAAGTAGACAAACCCTATGAAAACCGAAACCTTTGCCATACCCCTTCTGGTACCTCCCATACAAATGACCTAATTGACCCTCATAGTTTTACATACATATCTTTTTTGTAAGTAAACTTAATTTACTCAAATTTTGAGTATGATGTTCGCTTATGGAAATAGGACTCAGGAATGAATATGGACTATATCGGTTTACGCCTTCTGGTACCTCCCATACAAAATTATCTATTTTTGGAAAATTATTATTTCTCCTATAACTTCCAAACGGACTCTTGGGGGTAATGAAAATTGGTCGATTAATTTATGTTATTTATTTTATTATAGGAGGCAAAACTCCAGTTAACCTAACTATTTGACACACCCCTTCTGGTACCTCCCATACAAATGACCGAACTCACCCCCATAGTCTTACAAACATATCTTTTTTCAAAGTACACTGAATTCAGTCAAATTAAGAGTAATTTATACGCTTATGAAAATATGAATCAGGAGTGAATATGGACTATATCGGGTCACCCCTTCTGGTACCTCCCATACAAAATGACCTATTTTTGGACATTTAATATTTCTCCCCCCCCTGTGAAAGTTCGCGCAGCTTCTATTAATATTTGGTTAACCATTTGGTGACCCCTGTGAAAATTCACAAAAACTTCTGTTAATTTTTGGTTCATCAGTTGGTGACCCCCTGTGAAAGTTCGCGCAGCTTCTATTAATATTTGCTTAACCATTTGGTGACCCCTGTGAAAGTTCGCGCAGCTTCTAATAATATATGGTTAACTATTTTGGTGACCCCTGTGAGAGTTCGCAAACTTCTTAAATAAATTAATAAAGTGATTTTTTAAATAAAATAATCTTAAAATAGTGAAGTAATTTCATGAGCAGTGTTGCTCAAAGCGGTGTTGTGCTGGAAGAGATGTGCGTTGTGTTTTCTTGTGTCAATTTCTTCATTAAAGAGGAGAAGTTTGATGCAAATGATGGGGAACTCCTCCCATTGTCACCTTAGACTTATATTCATACCAAATTTAGTCGAAAAGGTGTGGGAAACGATGAGGAATTGTAATAGTTCGTACCCCCACCACGACATTAGTGTTTTTCAAGGGGGAAAGATGAACTCCTTTATCGTACAAATTCGTCGGTCGCGCCTGAAAGTCGTATGGCAAAAGACCAATTATAAATCATTCTTTTTGTTTTGTGTTCATTTAAATCAGTTGAAACAAATTTTCCAATATACACCTCTAAATTTCCCACAATTTCCGCTAAAAATAGCTATTAGGAAGTATAAATTAAAAATTAAACAAATTACGAAAAAATCGTTATAAATTGAAGCACAAGTTAGATTTATATCACGATATACTTCTCCTAGCATTCAAAAAACTTGGTGAAAAAAAAAATCAACTTGGTTTGTATTACATGGGATACTGGATTCATATTTAGCGATCCAGTTTGAGTTACATCTAAGAAAACTAGCAATTGTCCAAAGGTGGTTAGGCTATTGATTTTCTTACATATGTACCGTTCTTTGAAGACCAAATTATTTATAGGTAGAAATAGCCTTAGTTTGGTAAACTTCAAGAATCCCTTAGTTTGTAAAGGCAGGCCTGAAAAATTGGTAAATCCTTTCAGATATGTAACACAACGTTTTTGGATGTTAAGATGGATGAGTATATGGATATATTTTCCAGTATATAGATACAACTAACGTTTTATTAAGTGTGGTGTGGTGTTAAGTAGTGCAAAGGAAACTGATGTATATTAGGATACAAGTTTGAGTACCTTCTGCGAAAATCTCGGACATTTCCAAACCAGTTAGTGCTGTTGATTTTCTTAAGCAGAGGTATCGTTCTTTGAAGGCCAAATTATTTATAGGTAGAAATAGCCTTAGTTTGGTAAATCCTTCGGGAATCCTATCGTCCTGAAAGGCAGGCCTGAAAAATTGGTAAATCCTTCGGACTTGCAATACAATGCAGTCCACCATCGAATATATATATATAAAAAAAAAGTTACCAACGTAGCAGAATATTATGTTAATTTAATGAAATTACGTGGTGCTGCCATAATTTAAATCTCCCAGATGGAGTATGTTGTAGTAGTTTACAAAATTGCTTCCAAATAGCTACGGATATTTGTGGTAGAAGAACAAATATTATATTTGAATCAACACTAAACATAGGAAACAGTTTTTCAACATAGTAATAATGTCTTACTAAGAAATATCCTCCTCCTAAAATGAGGACTCTTCCGCTAAAAAGCTGCAGGCGGGGGAGGGTCATCCGAAAGATCATTAATTCGGATGGCTTTAATAAAAAGTAGACGTAAGGACCAGCAATGGGGAGACTTTTCAGTCCGTAATGTTTGTCCTTTTCCTACCATAGATGATTTAAATAAAGAATCAAATCATTCATGTATGGACAATAACATACAACAAAATAAATAAAATGTAAAATCAAAAGCAAAATAAAATGAAAATGTATTATGAACTTTGTTGGCAATGTTAAGTCCAACAAATAAAAAAACAAATTGCAATGTAATAAAGAAATAATAATTGTTGTCATTTCTTACAACACAAGTCCGGCAAAAGATTTTATAAGTAAGCTATTCACAAAGAAATAGGTATTTTCTTCAACCAGGAAGCAACGGTGGAATTGACAGAAACAGCGTTGGACACAATGGTAAATATTAGCAGAAGCTCAAAGGATCAGAGATGAAGAGATGCAGATGTTTCAAGCAGTTTATGGGTGATGGAAAAATAATTGGTTTAATGTAATCGATCGTCAACTCAGCGGATAGAAGGATGACTATAAATTCAACGTTGGAGTTTTCTTCTCTTGATCCTAATTTACGGCCATCCATCCATGAATTTCCAACTCTACCAGACGACTGTCAACATATCATTCATTTACCTACCTGCCGCCGTTGTAATGCCTGGTATTATGTAGGGTAGAGTAAGTGAAACAAAAGTAAATCAAATAAAGAGTTTGTTAAAAGATTAGGATCTTTTAAGGCCGGCAGAATGTTCAGTTATGTACAGATCATATATATTAATAGATTTTGTTTCTTGTTGTTGTTCCACACAATCAACAAATATTGAGTATTTTCCCATGTTGTTGTTGTAATGTGCGTAGAAAGTGTGTACCTACTTTACTCGATCGTTTCGGGAATGTTTAAATAGATAAGAAAAGGGACCAACGCTTGTGTACACATTACAACAACATCAGGTAATAAATATTGTATGTATTTTGTTTACTTTAGGTTAGATTAGAATGTAGAATGTTTAGTAGTAAGAAACCATATTAAAATAAATTGAGTTCCCTAAGAACCTTCAGTAGAAGAGGTTGTCTTTAATTTCTTCCCGCGCTCTTCCAGTGCGTAACAGCAGCTGTAAACGATGATGTCGGCCTTGTATTTGTCGAGGTCATCCGCCAGTTGGATAGAGGCAGCATCTCTGTAAAGAGTTCGGACATTCCAAGTGCATATCCTTAAATCATGGTCCTTATATCGTTTGCGGGGGTCGTCAACATTTGGGGGGTTACCTGAGTGAAATTTCTTTACTGGTTTTTAAAACATTCTACTTAATTTTATGAGACCAACAGAAAGATGTTAAACAATTATATTTATGCGAAAAATATTTGCTAAAATTTTATACATTTTTTTTATTTGTTCCACTTCGGTTATACTAGTATCATCCTCTTCTAATCACAGTTCTTTCACACATTTTTCCATTATGCACGCTACGACTACGTTAAAGCAAATGCTATGCAAGTGATTTATTATGTTTCCTTTTACTGCACTTTAACACAGAGATTTCGTGCAGCAGCCCAGCCACGGCGCCCACTCCCAACCCACCTACTGCAAACCAACAACATTCTCGAGGTCCTTTGTTCGATGGCGCAAATGTTGTTGAAAAGGAACAAATAACATAACGCATGACTTTATTACAGGATACTGCACAGTATTCAATGCATTTGTTTGGCGTTTTATTTGCATAGAAAACTTTTCGCAAACCTCTAAATTGTTTCCTTGGGCGAGAGAGAGAGAGAGAGAGCAAAGCAACTGAGAAAAGATTAACTACCGCTGTAGCAACAATTGATGCAGCTCCTGCCTCATGCCAACTGATGTGTTAGCAGCGATGGCATGCAAGGTAAAAGCTCCCCTTTCATGGTTGGCGTTGCAGACACCTACATACATATTCACACATTTACGACATCTAAAGTTAGAAAGTAGAAAGTTTATGTGTTGGGTGACTGGGGTGTTCGCATATACATATGCATTTCTACTATGGTATACACAAGGATATTTTGCTGCATTCCTTAGGCAAAGTTCAGTGTCCTTTTCTTCAACCTCGTCTTTTGTTTTGCATTTTATGTTAGAAATAAAACACATAAAAGTTATTTTCTGTGTTTATGGGACTTGTGGTATTTATTTAAATAATACGGCGGCAAAGTTTTACATAAAGGACACAATTGTACTACAGGCAAATAAAATATGGTTGAGGTGTATACATACATGGGCTATGGTGTTGACGTTTCCTGTAACAGAGAGTGTTGTTCCGATCACCGCAGGCTTTGTATAACTTTACAAAACTAAAACAAAAAACAGTGAATTCTTTTACACAATGAAAAACAAGGTACGTTTTCTGGTTGTAATGAGCAATTAAGGAATTGAAAGCTTTACTGTGGTGCTGCTCGTATTTCAACTTTAAAATGCTTAATGATAATGGGTGTTCCCCTAAGATGTCATAGATGTTTTTTTCTTATGTAAACTTTTTTACATACGAATTTTTCAATAATGAATGTATTTTTTTTATCGTTCGGTCCACATTCTATTCTATTATTGCTAATAGAATTTGTTTTAGAAGAGTTGTGTGAAATGGATTATGTTGACAGCTGGCAGGGCGGATAGCTATTTCGATAGTTGCCAAACCATCTCATCAGCAGCCTTCGCTGTGCCTTCTCCACACATTATCACAATCTTAAGTGTTAAAAGCTTCAAGAAACCAACGTGAAGGCCAAACACACCGGTGCGATAATGGTATCAACGAACACCACAAGTCAACATAATTCATTTATATTGCCAGTAGTAATCAGAGAAAAATTTAACTTTCTATAAAAAAATTTTAAGAAGAACAAAGATATTCGCGTGATCTAACAATAATGCCAGGGTCGTGCTCGACGCTAAAAGGTAAGCTTTTACAAAATATATCACAGATCATTTTTTTACAGAAAACAAACAAAGAAAACGTGCATGGACGTATGACCTAATGGCCTTGTGGTTATGTGAAAAGTGTTATGTACAAAAAAAAACAACAAACGTTTATACATTCAAACTTTTCTGCCGCAAAAATTATAACAATAAAAAAATATTTTTCTACAAAAAATACCTTCACAGGTGTTGTTTTGCTTTAGGGAGACCTTTTATTGTGGAATAGTTATTACAGTCAAGCATTTCTATAGCAAAAGCTTATAAAGGATATTTAAAAGTTTTCACATGCGAACTTTTCTGTATGAAAACTCAAAAGAGCCTACAACGTGACAAATTCCCCTATACGATACTTATTAACTTTAAATCGATATTATATTATTATGGCATGTAACTTGACAAAACGAATGATGCAGAACTTATTCTTTTTGGGGCTACTTTCACGTGCAGTTCTCAGAATTGAGTCCCAAATCAGTGAGCTGAAAAATGTTGTCCTGTTTACAACTTTAGGTAAATAACAAAGTGCTGTTCATATAACGTTTCCCTACATAAGCAAAAGTTTCACTTTTCCATTCATCAAATGATTTTGAACTGGGTTAATTTTGTAGCATTTACATTAAAACTGTTGTATGATTTACGTAGAATATTATTTAAGATAATCATACGCCACCATATAGTATTTATGTTATGTCAAACACAAGAGCCTACAACGTGACAAATTAACTTCAAATCGATATTAAATTGTTATGGCATGTAACTTGACAAAACGAATGATGCAGAACTTCATCTTTTTGTGGCTACATGCACGTGCAGTTCTCTGTTCATTTCATTAATTGGGGGATGGTATATAGCAGTCAGTTTACCTGACCGAAATTTTTGTACAGATCTATAATTTGTTTGAAAATATAATATCTACAAAGAACATGTTGCTAAAGCGACGAACGAACTAAAATCTTAGCCGCTATGAAAATTGTACAATGAGAATTAATATTGATGTTTACATGGCAATCAAATCCAATTTTTCAACAGAATTTACTGGAGTTTAGTGGATTAGATTTCTTTACATTGTCTCACGAACTCCCCATAATATTGTTACGTTTAAATAGATTATGACACCCATCTTAAGAACAGTTCAATATTTACTTCATTACGCTCAAGGGAAAAAGTCAGGGTGCTATTAAATTATGCCAGCCAATTTACTTGGAATCTAGGCGTTGCATTTATAATTCTGTCCCTAAGATTTTAATGCTATAAGAATGTTTACACAACTACATACAGAAGAGCACAAACTGCTCCCAGCTTATGTATTACAGTAAAATTTAAAAACGTGTGTGCGTGAGTAGGTGTACGTAAGAGTATACTGTAATTACTTATTGTGTGTACGTTGTGTTTGTTTTCTTTAGTCTGTGTGTGCTCTATAATAAGTTAATTCCTCTTTTATATTCCTCTAACAAAAGACTCTTAGCGCAGCGCATAAAATGCCAGAAATATAAAAGATCTAAAATCGCTAAACAAAAATTACACAGGAGTAAAAAATTTTGTTGTTGCCTCTCAGCACGTATGAGCCTTAATTTCCCTAAATCGTGCAAATAAATCTCATATCCTGTCAGTTAAAGTCATTCAGTTTAAAGTGAATAAGTTTCACAGAATGTCGGCAATCAATGGTGGTATTTGAGGCAAAGGGTTAACCAAAGATGTTTTATAAGTTAAAAAAAAAACTAAAAATTAAATTTTTAATATTCAATTTTTAATTTTAATTTTAATTTTAATTTTAATTTTAATTTTAATTTTAATTTTAATTTTAATTTTAATTTTAATTTTAATTTTAATTTTAATTTTAATTTTAATTTTAATTTTAATTTTAATTTTAATTTTAATTTTAATTTTAATTTTAATTTTAATTTTAATTTTAATTTTAATTTTAATTTTAATTTTAATTTTAATTTTAATTTTAATTTTAATTTTAATTTTAATTTTAATTTTAATTTTAATTTTAATTTTAATTTTAATTTTAATTTTAATTTTAATTTTAATTTTAATTTTAATTTTAATTTTAATTTTAATTTTAATTTTAATTTTAATTTTAATTTTAATTTTAATTTTAATTTTAATTTTAATTTTAATTTTAATTTTAATTTTAATTTTAATTTTAATTTTAATTTTAATTTTAATTTTAATTTTAATTTTAATTTTAATTTTAATTTTAATTTTAATTTTAATTTTAATTTTAATTTTAATTTTAATTTTAATTTTAATTTTAATTTTAATTTTAATTTTAATTTTAATTTTAATTTTAATTTTAATTTTAATTTTAATTTTAATTTTAATTTTAATTTTAATTTTAATTTTAATTTTAATTTTAATTTTAATTTTAATTTTAATTTTAATTTTAATTTTAATTTTAATTTTAATTTTAATTTTAATTTTAATTTTAATTTTAATTTTAATTTTAATTTTAATTTTAATTTTAATTTTAATTTTAATTTTAATTTTAATTTTAATTTTAATTTTAATTTTAATTTTAATTTTAATTTTAATTTTAATTTTAATTTTAATTTTAATTTTAATTTTAATTTTAATTTTAATTTTAATTTTAATTTTAATTTTAATTTTAATTTTAATTTTAATTTTAATTTTAATTTTAATTTTAATTTTAATTTTAATTTTAATTTTAATTTTAATTTTAATTTTAATTTTAATTTTAATTTTAATTTTAATTTTAATTTTAATTTTAATTTTAATTTTAATTTTAATTTTAATTTTAATTTTAATTTTAATTTTAATTTTAATTTTAATTTTAATTTTAATTTTAATTTTAATTTTAATTTTAATTTTAATTTTAATTTTAATTTTAATTTTAATTTTAATTTTAATTTTAATTTTAATTTTAATTTTAATTTTAATTTTAATTTTAATTTTAATTTTAATTTTAATTTTAATTTTAATTTTAATTTTAATTTTAATTTTAATTTTAATTTTAATTTTAATTTTAATTTTAATTTTAATTTTAATTTTAATTTTAATTTTAATTTTAATTTTAATTTTAATTTTAATTTTAATTTTAATTTTAATTTTAATTTTAATTTTAATTTTAATTTTAATTTTAATTTTAATTTTAATTTTAATTTTAATTTTAATTTTAATTTTAATTTTAATTTTAATTTTAATTTTAATTTTAATTTTAATTTTAATTTTAATTTTAATTTTAATTTTAATTTTAATTTTAATTTTAATTTTAATTTTAATTTTAATTTTAATTTTAATTTTAATTTTAATTTTAATTTTAATTTTAATTTTAATTTTAATTTTAATTTTAATTTTAATTTTAATTTTAATTTTAATTTTAATTTTAATTTTAATTTTAATTTTAATTTTAATTTTAATTTTAATTTTAATTTTAATTTTAATTTTAATTTAATTTTAATTTTAATTTTAATTTTAATTTTAATTTTAATTTAATTTTAATTTTAATTTTAATTTTAATTTTAATTTTAATTTTAATTTTAATTTTAATTTTAATTTTAATTTTAATTTTAATTTTAATTTTAATTTTAATTTTAATTTTAATTTTAATTTTAATTTTAATTTTAATTTTAATTTTAATTTTAATTTTAATTTTAATTTTAATTTTAATTTTAATTTTAATTTTAATTTTAATTTTAATTTTAATTTTAATTTTAATTTTAATTTTAATTTTAATTTTTGATTTTTACAAAAATTACAAAATTACAAAATTACAAAATTACAAAATTACAAAATTACAAAATTACAAAATTACAAAATTACAAAATTACAAAATTACAAAATTACAAAATTACAAAATTACAAAATTACAAAATTACAAAATTACAAAATTACAAAATTACAAAATTACAAAATTACAAAATTACAAAATTACAAAATTACAAAATTACAAAATTACAAAATTACAAAATTACAAAATTACAAAATTACAAAATTACAAAATTACAAAATTACAAAATTACAAAATTACAAAATTACAAAATTACAAAATTACAAAATTACAAAATTACAAAATTACAAAATTACAAAATTACAAAATTACAAAATTACAAAATTACAAAATTACAAAATTACAAAATTACAAAATTACAAAATTACAAAATTACAAAATTACAAAATTACAAAATTACAAAATTACAAAATTACAAAATTACAAAATTACAAAATTATAAAATTACAAAATTACAAAATTACAAAATTACAAAATTACAAAATTACAAAATTACAAAATTACAAAATTACAAAATTACAAAATTACAAAATTACAAAATTACAAAATTACAAAATTACAAAATTACAAAATTACAAAATTACAAAATTACAAAATTACAAAATTACAAAATTACAAAATTACAAAATTACAAAATTACAAAATTACAAAATTACAAAATTACAAAATTACAAAATTACAAAATTACAAAATTACAAAATTACAAAATTACAAATTTACAAAATTACAAAATTACAAAATTACAAAATTACAAAATTACAAAATTACAAAATTACAAAATTACAAAATTACAAAATTACAAAATTACAAAATTACAAAATTACAAAATTACAAAATTACAAAATTACAAAATTACAAAATTACAAAATTACAAAATTACAAAATTACAAAATTACAAAATTACAAAATTACAAAATTACAAAATTACAAAATTACAAAATTACAAAATTACAAAATTACAAAATTACAAAATTACAAAATTACAAAATTACAAAATTACAAAATTACAAAATTACAAAATTACAAAATTACAAAATTACAAAATTACAAAATTACAAAATTACAAAATTACAAAATTACAAAATTACAAAATTACAAAATTACAAAATTACAAAATTACAAAATTACAAAATTACAAAATTACAAAATTACAAAATTTCAAAATAACAAAATTACAAAATTACAAAATTACAAAATTACAAAATTACAAAATTACAAAATTACAAAATTACAAAATTACAAAATTACAAAATTACAAAATTACAAAATTACAAAATTACAAAATTACAAAATTACAAAATTACAAAATTACAAAATTACAAAATTACAAAATTACAAAATTACAAAATTACAAAATTACAAAATTACAAAATTACAAAATTACAAAATTACAAAATTACAAAATTACAAAATTACAAAATTACAAAATTACAAAATTACAAAATTACAAAATTACAAAATTACAAAATTACAAAATTACAAAATTACAAAATTACAAAATTACAAAATTTTTGCAATGTTTTCGCCGGGAAGCTTTTTTCTCAGCGGAGTAACTACACCGCAGTAAAACACCCAAAGAACTTTAAAAAATAAGATAAAGTCTTGCTTGTTAATGGTGTGCTGATCGATGTTTACAAAATTACAAAATTACAAAATTACAGAATTACAAAATTACAAAATTACAAAATTACAAAATTACAAAATTACAAAATTACAAAATTACAAAATTACAAAATTACAAAATTACAAAATTACAAAATTACAAAATTACAAAATTACAAAATTACAAAATTACAAAATTACAAAATTACAAAATTACAAAATTTCAAAATTACAAAATTACAAAATTACAAAAACATTTAATGGCATTGACCTATAATGGTAAAAAACGATTGGAATATTGGGCAATTTTCATCACACGTCAATGAAATTTAGCTACCGTTGAAGCGCGTGTCCGTCTTTAATAATCGTATCAATAACGCTAGCAACATATGAGTTTTTCCCTCCGTCATCAGGCTATTTCCTGATTCCGTTTGTGAACGAATGATAGGGCTGCTAATAGTGAAGTAAACGCCCCTTGTTTCTTGAAGAAATGCTTATGCTTAAACATATTGTACGGATGTGATAAAAAACGTTATTGGAAATTGGAAAATTGTTCCCAATACAGGACGAAAACAAACACGTGTATACCCGCAGACACGTGTGCGAAGCATATGACGCAACTAGATAAGTCGGCCAGGAAATACCGGCATCAGCAACGCTAGAGAATGTTATATAATCGTTTCCGGTTTACGGAATTTGCGTAACAGCAGATACCATGCAATGAAATTGTTTTCTTCAAATTAAAATGAATCTTGAAAATTGGCTGAGTCTTGTAATTGTTGAAATCTTTAAAAAACTACGGAGAATCCAAATGCTTAGCATTTTATTATGCAAATTGTATTTCTTTAGCTGAAATCGTTCTTTTAAACCCCTTCGACCTTTGTGTCATCAAAATTTCCTTACATGCGAAATTATCCTTACATATCCTTTACGACTTTTTCTCTTTCTTCCAAGTCAATTATTTTTTTATGATCTTGTTAATGGCATTTTAAAACGAAATCCCATAAAACACTCTGCTTACGCTGATTGGCCTTTCCAATCAGACCCCTACGTACTGTGATGTGCATTCTAAAATATGTCACGTGTTAAAGTAAGAACAGTTGGGGCAAAAAGGCACAAGGAACAAAGACATTCTGCTCACTCACTCTTGCTTCGCAGCGTGCAAGATAAATGTATTACATCATAAATGTGATGAAAATATCCTTGCCATCACTTTTCTTTGGGATATTAATCTCAGGAGTAGTGCGACACAATGCCAACCGTAAGGTTTAAAGTGTTGTACTTAAATACCCGAACAGAAAGAGTGACAGCAATATCGCTATTGTCGCTGTTGCTGCTCTGCCACGTGTCAGCGACAACATTGCGATGTTATCGTAGCACATATAACACACACAACCCTACACTGTAAACTGCTACTGGGATGTTTTGCCGTCACTGCTGCTCAGGGAGTTAAGGGAGTTTGTTTTACTCAAAGCGCCGAGAATCATGCGATGTGAAAAGCCAAACAATCACTGATACGCAAATACAATTAAATCATAAAAATATTCCAGCCATTGCCGAGATATCAGACCCATATTGCTTGTATTTCATTTGTATGGTAAACACGATAGCATATTCAGTGAGCACAAAGGCAATTACTTAAAAAGTTCATTCAGTGTAACTGGTATAGAAATTGCATTCGGAAAATTGGGGCACGCAGATCACACATCTCTAGTGTGGAGAACATTTCTGGTAGTTAAGATTTGTAGTTAGCTAAGGTCAACTTTGGGATACTTTAGATTTGGGACTGTATTTAGGATATATAGGAATTTATTTTATCACATTGGCTTAAAATTTGTTTTTAAATTTTGTTCAAATTAGGTAAGATTATAAAATTCTTTATATCAAAGCATAAACCGCTTAGCCTAAACCAATCATTAGCGAAGTACCCTCACTTGCATTCCACAAATGAGATGAAAATGTTGTCGGTAAGGTGGGAGTAGTTTTTGTCTCATCTTGCTCATCATATAACTTAATTTCCGCTTAGAAAATAGAAGTTTGCATACCCACTTTATCGATAGCTCATTAACTACGGCTGTAATCGCGCGGCCAGACAGACGGTAACCCAAAAAAGGGGGAGTTTGTGTGGAAGTAGTGTCTGTGCGATCTTGCTCGCGTGGATTGATCAGATCCAGATCAGACCATCAGACCGAGATCTACTGATTCATTGTGATTGTCCGTTGAAAAAGGAGAAAGGGAAAGGAGGAGAAAGAAGGAGAGAGTGGGGAATAAAGAAGGACGAGAAAATAATGGGTACCCCAATCGTCATCTTGGCCAAGTTAGCCACGGAAAGCACCGCATGAAACATATTAAATTACCTACTCGAACTGAGAGAGAGACTCTGGGTCTTCTACACTGGTCAGCATAATCATATACGCGCCACTGTATTTTGCTATAGATGGACTTGAGAAGTCAAAGTCCAAGAACGCGAATATGAGGAATGAAAGAGAATCAAACACCACACTTACATCCAACAACAACTAAAGCGTATTTTGCATAGTTTATATCTTGTTTACATCGTTATTTTTTGGGGTGATCATAAAATTATACGCAGAGGTTTTTATGACTAAATAAAACTTTTTTATAAAAAACGTATTCCAACAATAGGAAATACAATTACATTGCTGACCTAAAATCGACAGTAATAACGGAGTGGGAAACCTTAGAAAGTCGAACCCTAAAACTTTTTTTTTTTGCCCCCTAAACTTTTTGAAAACCATTGGATCCCTTAAAAAAAGGTGACATCAATTGTTGGCCAACAGTTTCTACAGTTTTTAATCTAGCTCTTTCTCTTCTTCAGCAAAGTTTTAGTTCATAGTCCGCTTAAGAAATTGGTATAATAAAATTTCACAAAAAAATTAACTTCCCTCGTTTATTTTCAAAAAACTTCGATAAAAATTCTAATTTTTTGATTTGTTTAAAGTAGATAGTGTGTTTTGAGAGCTATTTAATATCCCTAGACTTGTTTAGATTGCATGGGTTTGTTCAGAGAAGTAATTCCGTATTACTTAAACTAAAATTTCCCTGAATAGAGTATGCAAAAAATCTGGATTCCCTACGACTTGTATTAAAAATAGTGAAAAAAATAGAATTTTTATCGAAGTATTTCGAAAATAAACGAGGGAAGCCTAATTTTTTTTGTTATATCAATTATTATATCAATTTCTTAAGCGGACTATTAGCTACAACTTCGCTGCAGAAGAGAAAGAGCTAGATTAAAAACTGTAGAAACTGTTGGCCAACAATTGATATCACCTTTTTTCAAGGAATCCAAGGGATTTCAAAAGCTCCGGTTGTACTATCGAACCTATATAGTCTCGTTCGGGTGTTTTTTTTTCACTGTTGCACTGTGTAATTAGTATGTCGAACCACATTTTTTAACTTATTCAAAATAGAGGAGGTCATACGCATTATTTAAAAGTGATTTTTACATTAATTTTGTTAATTTAACAAAAAAAAATTTTATGACCATTCCAAAAAGCAAAGAAATGCACAAAAGATAAAGTAAGTAAATTTCAGTTTTGTTTTAGCACAGGCCAATCTCAGATCATTTCTGCACAGGCCAACCATGAACGCCGATGCTAAACTCGGGCCAAAGCGATCTAGCAGTTATATAGTCGCATCAGGAGATTCAAAGTCTGCCGGGTGTTTTCCACATCAAATTCTCCACTAAGCCAAAACAGTAACAAATAGGTGAGTGATTTTCTTCCAGAGAGTCATGAAAAGGCGTCCTCTGGCCAATAGTTCTGCTGATTCATAACCAGGAGTCTCGCAATGACCTGGGCCCCAAGAGAGGATGACATCCAGACTCCACCTTACATGTGCTCACCAACTTTGATTTACACAATGTAAAATTTATTAAGGCAGGTGGACAGAGTGATATGTAGTCACCATAAGGAGTCCCGCCGTCATACCATTCTGTTCTATTCGCAATGTCAATGTCTACTTTACGGAAAGCCGTACATTTCTTCAAAAAGTCCACAAGGGTGGCAGATGAAAAGAAACAGCATTATCCAAAAGCCGAAGAATCTCCGCATGACCATTAGGGCGTTTCACAAAAAAAATGTTGCAACTCTTGAAGCGGAATATTAAGGCTTGTGATCTAAAAGAATTTCGGAAAAATTTTTGGATTTTTTGAAGATGGGTATGGGGTCGCTGAAATAGATTTTATCAAAAAAATGAGGTTATGGAGAAAAAAATTTTATATTATTTTTTTCTGGTGCTTTTTGTTCATACAACTAAACTATTCTCTTCGTAAGGATCCGAACCCACAACAAAAAAATTATTGGTGTGAAAAATTATTATATTATGGACCACTTTGATAGTCTTAAAGGTGAAAAATTATTTTTCCTAGATTTCAAACCTCGATAACTTGAAAAGTTTTCAACATTTTTTCAAGATGTTAAATGCGTTAGAAAGATAATTTAGATACCTTTATTTTGGTATATACAAGTTTATATCATACTTGTAAAAAATGTTGAAAAAAATAAAAAATAGACAAAAAAAATTAGTTTTTATTTTTAAATTCACACTATTTGAATTTTAAAATATATGAAATAGGTCCTTTTTAAAATGTAAAAAAATTCATAATGCATAATTTTGTAACCTCAAACAGTAAAAAGGTTTTTGATGAATTAAAATTGCCCGCTTCCTTTTTTTCGAAAGATACACTTTTATCGGAAAATGATAATAATTTCGCTTCTTCAAAGAAAAAACTGGAACAACTATTTGTTGTGAATGATTTATCAGAAAGAGGCGTGGCGTCGGCTACAATATATAACAAAAAAATTACAAAGAATGAGAATGATTTTCAAAACTTATTGATTAGAGTTGATAACAATTAAAAAATTATACCTAATGTTAACAAAAATGTCATTGAAAAAGCTCTTAAGAAACCAATTTGAAAATACTTCCACAGTTGTTCCATATTTAATGGTTAATGTCTTGTAGTTTTAGATACAAATTTACTTTTTAATTTTAATTTGTTCATTAAATATGTTGGTTTTGTTTATTTAATATCTTTTGATTTTGTATGGGAATACAAATATATTGATGAATTGAATTTCTGATATTTTTATTAAAGCAATGTATTTTAGAAGTTTTTTTTTACTTAACCAAGAACGAAACATAATGAAATTCTTTTAATTTTCAAAAAATTTGATAAATAAAAAAAAAAATCTCAAACTTTATTTTTTTTCTTATATTTTTCCAACAAGTAAAAATAAATCTATGTACCGAATGAAAGGTAATTTAACGACCTTTCCAACGCATTTTACATCTTGAAAAAATGTTGAAAACTTTTCAAGTTATCGAGGTTTGAAATCTAGGAAAAATTATTTTTCACTTTTAAGACTATCAAAGTGGTCCATAATATAATAATTTCTCACACCAATAATTTTTTTGTCGTGGGATAGGATCCATCAGAAGAGAATTGTTAAGTTGCATGAACAAAAAGCACCGGAAAAAAATAATATAAAATTTTTTTCTCCATAACCTCATTTTTTTGATAAAATCTATTTCAGCGACCCCATACCCATCTTCAAAAAATCCAAAATTTTTTCCGAAATTCTTTTAGATCACAAGCCTTAATATTCCGCTTCAAGAGTTGCAAAAATCGCAAAAAACGCGTTTGGTGAAACGCCCTAATGACCATGTAGGGATTGATTGCCAGCTGCAATAGCCTTGAAGTACATGTTCAGGGGCTGAAGGACCAGGAAAACATTCAAAACCGCTTGCGGTGTGCTCTTTATGGCCCCAGTAATCCCCATACTTTGGACCTTGCTAAGCATTTTTAATAAATATCTCTTATCTAGGCACAATCTGGACACTTACTTACTTAATTTCCCTTTGCACCCCATGAAGTAGGTATGGGATAGCTTCTCGCGTTGTTGTGAATTAACACGCTTTCTATTTTTAGATTCACAACTAACGGCACCTACTTGTTTATCGACGAATGCGAACGTCACTGTTTGAGAAGCTCTTACTAGACACGCCGATTGACTCGACACTTATACTGCGAAGTTGCTGTCAACAACATTCGAGGGGAGCCGACAATGAAAGAAAATTTTTTTAAAGATGACTGTAGCCAGGTTTTTACCTGAGATCTCCCGCAAGGTAGTCGCGTGTTCTAACCACTATGCCACGGCCGGTCCCAAACCTGACACCCTTAGGAAATAATTGGCAGGGCAATAGCATTATACAGCCACTTCGAACTGAGTCCCCAACTTTTACCTATGGAGTTGTGCCATGCAAGTCATGCGTAGCAGCTGGTGAATGCTCGTTATCAGCTCGTCGACACTAAAGTTCTGTCTATCGTCTATCGATACCGGCTGCTTTATTATTTTTCAGCCACGATATTGCTTTTCTTACATCGGTTTGGCTTGGTGGTGGGCAATGTAAGCCGTCGTCGACAGTTGGTGTGATACTTTAACTTGCGCTGCCTTCCGGAACCAGCATTAGCAGTACACCCTGCGTATCTTGTAACCAGATGTTCATCCTTGTCCTTACAGGAGGTGAGCTCAGGACTGTCACCCTGTGGTTTTTTATGGTAAAATTGTCGGTCTTCACCTTTATTACAGTACCTCTCTATATCATCGTTCTTCATAGTACCAAGATTCACCTCCTTCCATGCATGATTGTTGTGGCTCGGTTGCCATGGAATGAGTTATATGCTGCCACTGTGTATCGGAATCGTCAGAAGAAGTGGTGTTGTGTCGTAGCAGTTGGGAGAGCTGGTTAGAGTAGGCAGTGGCTATCACTGGGATTTGCAGTTTTGCGATGTCTAGCTTTTTTTGCTCAGTCTTGCAAATTCACGAGCACGTTCAAAACGCTAGATCAGGCATACACAAAAGCTCACACATGTGTGCAGTAGCAACATTTTGGTACACATTGTTAACAAATGTATTGAACAGGCTTAAAAACCAGTACAGAAATTTCAGTCAGTTAAACTGACTGATAAATACCATCACCCAATATAAGATATTGTTTAAGTCTTGAGTAATTGAAAATAATCGATTTGTAATTAAAACCAGTTAGAAAGTTTCAGTCGGGCAACCCGACTTACATTTACCCTTACCCTCAGTAAAACAAATAATTTTCTATTATATTGATATTATTACTTGATTTCGAAAGTGGGCGGAGTGGTACATTTGTATGGGAGGTACGAGCAGGGGTGTGTTTAGGCTCCAGATTTCTTCTCCATAACTTTATCCTGTTATAGCTTTACTAAATACAGAATTTGGGCACGATTTCGTTGGGTGTACTGATATTATTACTACATCCCAAAAGTGGGCGGAAAGGTACATTTGTATGGAAGGTACCATAAGGGGCGTGTCTAGACTTCCAATTTTTTCTCCAAAACTTTGTCCTGTTATAATATAACAAAATACAGAATTTGGGCACGATCGGGTCTAGTGTATTCAGATTTTGTCTCCAAAACTTTATCCTGCTTGAACTTTTCCAAATACAGAATTTGGGCACGATCGTGTTAGGTCTTTTAATAATATTAATCGATTTCTAAAGTGGGCGGAAAGGTAGATTTGTATGAGAAGGTACCAGAATGGGCGTGTCTAGACTTTCAGATTTTTTCCCCAAAACTTTATCCTGCTTGAACTTTACTAAACACGGAATTTGGTCACGATCGCGGTAGTTCTAATAATAATATTAATCGATTTCTAAAGTGGGCGGTACCAGATGTGTGTGGGAGGTACCAGATGGGGCGTTGGTAGACTTCAGTTTTTTTCTCAAAAACTGTATCCTGCTATAGCTTTAGTAAATTAAGAATTAGGGTACGAGCGCAATGGATTTATTGATATTATTACTCCATATCTAAAGTGGGCGGAAAGGTGAATTTGTATGGGAGGTACCAGAAGGGGTGTGCCTAGACTTCCAGTTCTTTTCTCCAAAACATTATCCTGTTATAGCTTAACAAAATACAGATCGCGTTATGCCTATTAATAATATTAATCGATTTCTAAAGTGGGCGGTACCTGATGGGTACGGGAGGTTAAATATGGGTCATGACTAGACTTCCAGATATTTGTCTTCAAAACTGTATACAGCTACAGCTTTACTAAAAAAGAATTTGGGTTCGATCACGTTGGCTTTATGATATTATTACTCCATCTCTAAAGTGGGCGGATAGGTGCATATGTATGGGAGGTACCAGAAGAGGCATGGCTAGACTTCCAATTTTTTTTCCAAAACTATATCCTGCCCTAGGTTTACAAAATACAGAGTTTCGAGTGTATTGATATTAATACTACATCTCTAAAGTTTGCGGAGTGGTACATTTGTATGGGAGGTACCAGAAGGGGCGTGGCTAGACTTCCAATTTTTTTCCAAAACGTTACACTATTATAGCTTAACAAATTACAGAGTTTGGGCACGATCGTGTCGAGTGTATTGATATTATTACTCAATGTCTAATGTGGCCGGAATGATGTATTTGTATGGGAGGAACCCGGGGCGTGTCTAGACATCCAGATCTTTTCTCCAAAACTTTATCCTGTTATAGCTTAACTAAATACAGAATTTGGGCACGATCGTATCAAGTGTATTGATATTATTATTCCACCTCTAAAGTGGGCGGAAAGGTACATTTGTATGGGAGGTACCAGAATGGGCGTGTCTAGACCAGATTTTTTCTCCAAAACTTTATCCTGTATGAACTTTACTAAATACAGAATTTGGTCACGATCGCGGTAGTTCTAATAATAATATTAATCGATTCCAAAAGTGGGCGGTACCAGATGTGTGTGGGAGGTACAAGATGGGGCGTTGGTAGACTTTAGTTTTTTTCTCAAAAACTGTATCCTGCTATAGCTTTACTAAATTAAGAATTAGGGTACGAGCGCGATGGATTCATTGATATTATTACTCCATATCTTAAGTGGGCGGAAAGGTGAATTTGTATGGGTGGTACCAGAAGGGGCGTGGCTAGAATTCAAAATTTTTTTCCAAAACTTTATCCTGTAATAGCTTTACTAAGTACAGAATTTATTATTCGATTTCTAATGTGGGCGGAATGATGTATTTGTATGGGAGGTACCAGAAGGGGCGGAGCCATGTAGCCAATTTGCAATACCGTAAGTAGTTTTGGGGAAATATTAACTCGTGCAAAATTTCCAGACATTTGGTTGCGTCTTTCGAAAGTTATCGTGCGAACCAGCCGGACAGCCACCAGACAGACAGACGGACATGGCTCAAATGACTTAAAAAGTCATGAATCGAATTTGGTTCTAAGAAACCTAGGGTCTGAAGTGACTCCTTTTATGTGTTACACTTTTGGGTCGTATCAAATGATATATACCCTCATCCTTAAAGGTGATGGTATAAAAACATGCGGATACAAAAAGTTGCCATTTTGCAATCTTGGTACACGAGAGCACCGGATAATGGCTACTTTACTAGATGAGTGTAACACAACTTGCAACTTATCAAGCAAACTGTATGTTCCGTTTTACATTAAATTCTTTATTTCAGCCTATTAAGAAACTAACTCAAAAGCTTATCTCCTTATTTGCATGTTGCCACAATGAAAGTTTTCTTTGATGATAATTACATCCGTTTCCTGTCTCAACACCAGTGTGGTGGAAGTAACACATACTTAAGTAATTTTCAACACAGAAAGTTTGAGAAAAAAATTCAGCAGTTGTAAGGGAAATGTGGGAAATGGGAAACACCTGGAACAAGAACAAAATATCTTAGCCGCGCCACAGTTGGTGGAAAGATTTAGCGAAAACAAAAATGTCAAGAAGGTATAACTTAAATGGTAGCACCAAAATTACAACATTAAACAAAAAAATAAGACACAATTACATAACGGTTCTATTCTAACAAAGTATACACAACGAACTTTAAAATCTTAAGCATTTGTAATAATATATTCAAGTTTTCAATAAGGCCGACTCAATGTTGCAATGGAATGAAACAAGTTGTGTGTGATATGTGAATGATATTCTTGTTTTTAGTGAAAAGACTCTGGCATGTCATTATGCGTGAAACATAATATCGTTAAAACTTTCATAGCGGCTTCTCACGGAGTTCAACTTTTATAATCGAATTCCGTAACAATAATTTGTGCCTGTACACAATTCTTCTATTGTAAACCTTTACCTTTTTCTGGCTCCCTTTAGCATTCACATACCCACAACAATATCGCATTAGCCCATTAGGCGTTGTCGAGATGGTAACATCAATTATTACATTCATTAACACTCATTATATATGACAATAAAGTAGCTCATTATATGTTTAGTCGCTCATTCGCTCATTCATTCTGCCATTGTTTCCATGATGTCCTTTTCGGTATAATCTTATTAAAATGATACCATCAAATGCCGAACGACAAACAACAATAAAAGACAAAATGTCGATTTGACTTTGAAAACAACAACCAACCATGAATATTTTCTCATTTGCGAACGAAGGTACGAGTATTTGTTAGGTGCTGACCACGATGGCACTTGATATGACCACATGAATGCATTCAATTGGTCTCATTTATGGTCCATCATTAGGCAAATACAGGGAAGAGAGAGTGGGTGTGTAGATTGTATGGAGGGGCTGGGATTACTGTTAATACCCGCATTGATGTTTTGGAGGGTGCTCAGGTTTTTGCGTAAGTGTTTGGCTGTTAATGAATGTGGACACAATTTGATATCAAAGCCAGGGTTTAAGCAATACATACAAAAGAGGGTAGTATGGACAGTTAAAGTAACTTACTTAAATAGCGATATAAATGGAAAATAATAAAAATTATATACCAATTCAAACGCTTGAGTCATAATCAACGATTCTGAATTATAACATACTAGCTGGCCCGGCAGACTTCGTCCTGCCTCCAAATTATTTCAAAAGATGTTGAGTGCAGTTGAAATCTAATAACAATTGGTTTATTACTTGGCCTCTGAAATATTTTAATTTAAAGGGCGAAGTATTCCCGGACATATTCTGTACTTCATATAAATCTAAGAGATTATTTTTGTAAGAAGTGCTAAAATTGTTCAGCAGTGTCGTCCAGGATATGATAAAAACTTACTTATTGATAGGCATATATTCTAAAACCACATTTTTAAGCCGCTTTCGTGTTTGTCCCCTAAAAGTTCGAAATGCGAAAATAACTTTGTGAAACTCTCTAATTCTATAGGAATTGCACCAACATAAATGATCGCCATTCTACCTTAAGCCATTTTACGGGCTGGGTGACCATCTACAGCCCATCCTTAACTTTCACTGAAGTTTTGGGACAAATGGGGTAAACCGTTTTCACAATTAGTGGTGACATCAAAATGTACATCTTTTTTATATATATAGACTTCTGAATAACTATGATGTTAAAAATAGTGACTAAATGACTAAATGTTCCAAAAAATAAGCTTAACTCCGGCAACTGCTTTCAAACATACATTCAAAATTTTCTCATGCCAAAAAATCATATATTTTAAATTTGAGTAAAATCGGACAGTCGATATAAATTTTCGAAATAATTCAACCCCAGCCAAATCAACTGAGGGTCCATATATACAATAAAAAATTCTCATAATAAAACAAATATACATTCTAAATTTCAGTCAAATTGTTTAATTCGTTAAAATTATCATTATAATTCCACCCTAGCGACACCTACTGGGTCAATTTATACAAAAAAAAATGTTCTCAAGGTTCCACAAACATAAATACTAAATTTCAGTTAAATTGGTACATGCATTGAAATTTTCGATATAAATACACCCCAGCGCCATCTACCGGCTCCATTTGTACATACAATTGTTTCTCATGATTAAACAAACATACATTCTGAATTTCAGTTAAATTGGTCCATTCGTTCAAATTTTGATTATAAATCCACCCCAGCGCCACCTACCGGGCTCATTTGTACATAAAATGTTTTCTCATGATCAATCGAATATCCGTTCCAAATTTCAGTCGAATTGGTACATGCATTCAAATTTTCGATATAAATCCACCCTAGCGCCACCTGGATTATCAAGTGATGGCATGACATACGTGGACCATTTCATTTTTATATATATAGATAATATATTGCCCGGTGGAACACACCTGTTAACACTTTTAAGTATCAAATTTTATATTAACCAATCGGAGTTCTAATTCATCATAAAGTTATTAGCCCCGTTTAGAAGTTCTTAATACAGGAATTCTAGCCAAACTTTTATTATCGCCCTTCGTTGATTAGCTCCTCGCTCGTGTTACATTTTTATTCCAGGACACCTACTAAGATTACATGCACATGCATGCTTGTATGTGTGTTAATAATCTGATGTTGGTGTTAATGTCCATTTGGGTGTTTGTATAGCGGTTGATTACTTTGTTTGTGTGTGTATTTTTGTATTCCCTATTGTTCACTTTAACGTGTCAATGTGTAGGTGTTAAATACTATACATACGACTACACATGCTGACATCAACACTGATGTGTAATTAAATTAGTGCCAACATTTTTAATTAGTTGGCCACTTCAATGTTACACAGTCATAAACACCTTAATAGAACTATAATAACAACAACAGCAACAACAACACAGACAAGGGGTAGCACTTCCTAACAAAGCCATTAACAATATATGACTAGGTGTGTGTGTGTACAGAAATATACCTATTCCAGCGGCGGAAAGTGCAAGGCTATCACTTAAAAAGACACACAGAAAGTTTTCAAAAATCTTAAGAGTCTTCCACTACCCTCACCCATAAGAATGTTGTCATATACCGCTTGATCCGCGAACAAGTGTAACACATTCGCAGAAATGAGTTGGACCCCAAGTATTTTTAGACCAAATTCGTTTCAGGACTTTTAATGACTGTTGAGCCATATCCGTCGGTCTTAGTAAGTATTGTATAGGGGAATTTGTCACGTTTAAGGCTCTTTTGTTTGACATAACTCGAGAACCACTAGTCCGATTTAGCTGAAACAAAATAAAAACCAATAAAGAAATTTTAGTCAGATAAACTGTCTGATAAATACCATCACCCAATATAATATAATAGCAGTCTTGAGCTATTGAAGTCAATCGATTTTTTATTAAAACAAGTAAGAAAGTTTCAGTCGGGCAACCCGACTTACATATACCCTAAACCTCAGTAAAACAACAAATTTTTTATTCTATTGATACTATTACCCGATTTCTAAAGTGGACGGAGTGGTACATTTGTATGGAAGGTACCAGAATGGGCGTGGCTAGACTTCCAGTTTTTTTCTCCACAACTTTGTCCTGTTATAGCTTAAAAAAATTAAGATTTTGCGCACAATCGTGTCGAGTGTATTGATATTATTACTCTATCTCTATAGTGGGCGGAATGGTACATTTGTATGGGAGGTACCTGAAGGGGCGTGGCTCCAAAACTTTATCCTACTTAAACTTTACTATATACAGATTTTGGGCACGATCGCGTTAAATCTTTAAATTATATTAATCGATTTCTAAAGTGGGCGGTACCAGATAGGTATGGGAGTTATTAGATGGGGCGTGGCTCGACTTCCAGTTTTTATTCTCCAAAACTGTATTCTGCTATAGCTTTAACAAATAAAGAATTTGGTCACGATCGCGTTGTTCTATTGATATTTTTAGTCCATCTCTAAAGTGGGCGGAAAGGTATATTTCCTTGGGACGTACTATAAGGGCATGGCTATACTTCCAGATTTCTTCTCCAAATCTTTATCATCTTAAAGCTTTACTCAATACAGAATTTGGGTACGATCGCATAGGATTTATTGATATTATTACTCCATCTCTTAAGTGGGTGGAAAGGTACATTTGTATGGGAGGTGCTAGAAGGGGTGTGGCTAGACTTCCAGATTTCTTCTCCAAAACTTTAACCTGTTATAGCTTTACTAAATACAGAATTTGGTCACGATCGCGTTTGGTCAATTAATAATATTAATCGATGTATAAAGTGGTCGGTACCAGATGGGTATGGGAGGTACCAGATAGGGTGAGCATGGACTTCCAATTTTTTTTCTCAAAAACTTTATCCTGTTAAAGCTTTACTAAATATAGAATTTGGGTACGATCACATTTGATTTATATTTATTATAGTCATTCTTTTTTGAGCCTTTTTGCGGTCTGGGTGACCATCTACAGCCAATCCTTAACTTTCACTGAAATTTTGGGACAAATGGGGTCAACAGTTTTTACAATTAGTGGTGACATCAAAATCATTTTTATATATATAGTCTTCTGAATAACTATGATGTTAAAAAAAGTGACTAAATGACATTCCAAAAATTAAGTATATCATAAGCTAAACACCGGCAACTGGTTCCAAACATACATTCAAAATTTTATCATGCCAAAAAAATCATATATTTTAAGTAAAATCGTACAATCGATATTCAAAATTTTCTCATGCCAAAAAAATCATATATTTTAAGTTTAAGTAAAATCGGACAATCGATATAAATTTTCGAAATAATTCAACCCCAGCCAAATCAACTGCGGGTCCATATATACAAAAATAATTCTCATAATAAAACAAATATACATTTTTTTAATTCGTTAAAATTTTCATTATAATTCCACCATAGCGACCCCTACCGGGTCAATTTATACAAAAAATTTTTTCTCAAGGTTCCACAAACATAAATACTAAATTTCAGTTAAATTGGTACATGCATTCAAATTTTCGATATAAATCCACCCTAGCGCCATCTACCGGGTCCATTTGTATTTAAAAATTTTTCTGATGATCAAACAAACATGGATTCTGAATTTCAGTTAAATTGGCCCATTCGTTTAAATTCTGATTGTAAACCGACCCCAGCGCCACCTACCGGGTCCATTTGTACATAAAATGTTTTCTCATGATCAAACGAATATCCATTCTAAATTTCAGTTGAATTGGTACATGCATTCAAATTTTCGATATAAATCCACCCTAGCGCCACCTGGATTTGAACACAAACAATCTACGGAACATTTCGAATCGAATAAAAAAAAATCAGCCAAATCGCTCCAGCCGTTCTCAAGTGATGGTATTACATACGTGGACCATTTCATTTTTATATATAGAAATAG
This sequence comes from Muscina levida, assembly GCA_964034835.1. Lineage (NCBI taxonomy): Eukaryota > Metazoa > Arthropoda > Insecta > Diptera > Muscidae > Muscina > Muscina levida. The sequence continues at coordinate 120,493,181 of OZ035883.1, read as the reverse complement.
ATTACTCCATCTCTATAGTGGGTACATTTGTATGGGAGGTACCAGAAGGGGCGTGGCTAGACTTCCATTTTTTTCCGCGATGCTCTAAATCCAGAAAATACTGGCACGCTGTGGCAAATGTTGCCCGGGGATATCTAGGATGTCTTGTGTATATCTTTAAGCGGGATTATGCTTCTACTAACTACCATGTTTTTTGCCGATGCGAAGCTAACCCGTCTAAAACCGTGTTGTTTTGTGGACTGAATTTTCGAACATTTGAGCCAAGAGCATCTTCCCTTTTTTTATTTTAGCCATAAAATATCCCAGAAGAATTTTAATGTCATTGTCAGGTCATACATAGTCTTCATGCGCTCATAAATTGAATCTTTAAAATCTCGTTTTTGTCCTGTCCAAATCATCATTTAAGGGACCGGCAGTTGCATGATGGTTAGAACACGCTACTACCATGCGAGAGATCCAAGGTTCTACTCCTGGTTCCAGTCATCTAAAAAATAAATTTTTTCTTTCATTGCCAGCCCCCCCTCGGCAACTTTTCAGTATAAGTGTCGAGTCAATCGGCATGTATAGTAGAAAGCTTCTTAACGAGTAACGTTCGCATTCGTCGATAAACAAGTAGGTGCCGTTTGTTGTGAATCTAAAAATAGAAAGCATGTCAATTCAAAACAACGCGAGAAGCTATCCTATACCTCATTCATGGGGTGTAAAGGGAAATTAAGTTTTGTTTTAAAGTTATATTTAAAGAGAGTGCCTATTTAATGCTGCCAAAGGCACTAATAGAGCCTGTGCCTCAATGAAGAAGGCCCACATTAGGGCTGCCACACCTTTCGCATACTATGAAAAACATGATGAAATGCTTTTTCTCCCACACTTTCTGCCTCTGATATTTTTCAATACGAGTGTTAGTGTGGCCTAGGCAAAAAGTGTTGATGGACGCGATAAGTGTTAGTTGTTCAATCTGCTCTAGAATTTGTTACAATATACATAGAATAGAGAAACACCCACACACTTATGAATGTATTTTCTAAGCAAGGTGGCTGGCCGGTGGTAGGTATCTTAATGGCTAGAGCTGTTGTTAGAGGTTTCAATAGATTAACCTGTTGGGTCAGGGTGTTTAGCAGGTGATTGTCCATAGTGTTAGTATTATTAATATATAGTTGCTTCTTTCCCTCTCTCTCTTCAAATCTAATCACAAAGGTGTTAGTCCTTTCTCCAAGAATAAATAGAATTTTGGTAATTAGTTTCTTTTGATGCCTGTGTGTTGGTGTCATGGGGGGGAGGGAGGATAATCATTACACTTGTTGCTCATAATGAACGACACTGGCTAATGGTTAAATTGATAAGGATGTGGAATAATAGAGAATCTTATAGCCGAAGCTGCTTAAGGACATAATTATAAAATTGTAAGGAATTTAATTAGCAACAGAGAGAAAAAAGTTTTTAAGGGCCGCTTTGCGGTTATAATTATGAGTGTTAATTTAACATATGATTGTTAATAAAATATTATGGCTAAATATGTTGTAGAAGGAAATTTTTAAGTTATCAAGTCAATCGATATTTGTCTGATAATTGATCTTCAAAGACTAACGTTCGTACTTGTCGTTAAACTTTAGATCTTCTTCTAAGTCTAACATTCTCAAATGCAGGAAGCTCTCCCATATCTCATTCGTGGGACGCTAGAACATATATTCTTTTTTTCATTATAATGATTTTAAATATAAAGTAAACAGTATGGTCAAGTTTGTCAAAAATTAGACTAGGTTACGTATGATTTACATATTTAATACCACGAAATTTAAAATATTACTAATACGCACCCAAGCACTTCTCTATTTATGTATTTGCCAAGGCAAAGACAGCATATTACTTATGTATTATTAATTGTTTATAGTAACCTCTCTTACTTTTCCCCACTTGTGGTTGACATTACATTTTACCATTATAAAGTTTTGCAGTTAACCCATTCAAAAGTGTTAACAGGGCAACGCATACACAATTCACAAGAATACTTGTGTGTTATTGTTTCTTAGTATGTGTTATTAGTCTAGTGCGGTTTAATTGTAATTTCTAAACAATTTCGAAAAACTTTGTTAATCAAAATTTACAAATTCCTAATGAAATGTTCTTACACAAGTTAAGAAGTTAATTACTGTCTTTCTGAGAAAACCCCAAATACGTTAAACAGTAAAATGGAAATATAGTAGTAGTAGAAAAATAGTAGACAATAATCACTTGCCTAATCATATCATACATTTTTCTAGGATATGGCACCACTCAAATCATAGCTCCACCTACTTTACACTGGATGTGATAGAGGAAGGCCAACATCCATATAAGAATCCGCTGAGAGCAAATTGGCCAGAGTTCTTGGTCCAAATTGCTGCTGCAGTGAACTCTGTGGAGGGAACCTCTAGCACATATGATGATGTATATAGAAAAGTGGTTGCCCTGACTAAAGCTCTCAACCTTTTCTTTACTGAGTCTTGACTTCCCACGTAACCGGGCAAGATATCGCAGCCAGTGCGGTGGAGTAAGCAATTTAAACCCCTGAGCAAATCTACCACAAGGTTTTTCAACAAAGCACAAAAGAGGGATTAAACTGAATAAGGCTGCACGATTAAGAAGGGTTTCCCGAAAGTTTGGGTTTCATTCGTAGATCAGGCAGGTAATGGACCGAATCCAGCACTGAAATACTGGAACTCTCTATGGATACACACCTCCCAGGTTGTTTAGATGCAGAAAATGCGGTCGGTAGTACTACTATGGACTTGAACTTGAATGTTGTGAATTATATGGTGAATGGGAAAAGGTGTAGGGGGCTATAAGTACTTTTGAGCCCTACATATCGCTTGGTCCGGATGGTATAGTACTTTGGATGGTATAGTACCTATCATGCTGCAGACCTCTGTGGATGATATAACTCTGATTTTGCTAAACATCTTCAAGCGCTGTATCCGGATATGTTGTGTTTCAAAGAAATGGAGTAAGGTTAAGGTGTATTTTATACCCAAGGCTGGTATGCCTCCGCAAAGGATAACAGGCCAATTAGACTCTCATCCTTTTTTTTAAAGTTTTGAAGTGATTGATTAATAAGTGTATCAGGACATATTTAGCCCTCACACTTTGATCACCTATAATCATACGATAATCGCAGGTCACCAATCATAGGGTGTTAAGGGAAATTAAGTTTTTTTTAAGTAGATTTCCGTAAATTAAACGTTGATATTCCGAAAAGATCGGAATGGAATGACAGGGGAACTCCTTATGGTGATTCCATTTGTGTCTTCACTGACGTTTCCAAAATGGAGCAGAGCACAATAGGTGGTGTTTACGGCAAAGACTTGCGGTTAAGCCTCTCTTTCAGGCTACATAATGAATGCGTTATTTTTCAGGCTGAGGTACTGGCCATTCGGTAAGTCGCAGAGGCTTTTAGCAGATATAGAATTGATACTAACAGACAAATAACCATCTGTTAAGAGAAGTTGGATGGACTGAAGCCTGTAGATAACAACCTTTGTTGGGTGCCAGGACATTGCGAGATTCCTTGGGTTTCTACAATTTTCTCTTCTCTCTCCTCCTTTCTCCTTCAAAGCCACCTTCTCCTTTTTGTATATGAAAATCACAATGGATCAGCAAATTTCGGTATGTAATACGGTCTGGTTTTTCCCAGATTACACGGGACCACTATGAAAATTATTACATATATAAATATCCAATATTTCAAAACGTTTTTTTTTTATCTTTTTTTATATTTTAGACTTAATTTATCAAAGAATCGGATTTTTTGTTCACTTTGTATAAAATTCAATTTATCACTATATTTATACACTCACGCAACGGGTAGGAGGGGATATATAATTTTATACGACTCAAAAGTGTAACACACAGAAGGAGTCACTTTAGACCCTAGGTGTTTTTGAACGAAATTCGATTCATGACTTTTTAAGTCGATTGAGCCATGTCCGTCTGTCTTTCCGGCTGGTAAACACGATAACATTAGAAAGACGCACCCAAATGTTCTGAAATTTTGCACGAGTTAATATTTTCCCACAACTACTTACGGCAATGCGAATGGGCTGTATGGTCCCGCCCCTTTCTGGTACCTTCCATACAAATTAATCATGCCGCCCACTTTAGAAATCGAGTAATAATATAAATACACCCAAACGGATCGTACCCAAATTCTGTATTTAGTAAAGCTATTACAGAATAAAGTTTCGGAAAAAAATTAGAAGTCTAGACACGCTCCTTTTGGTACCTCCCATACAAATGTACCTCTCCAACCAATTTAGAGATGAAGTAATAATATCAGTAAATCCAACACGATCGTACCCAAATTCTTTATTTAGTAAAGCTATAGCAGGATACAGTTTTAGAGAAAAAAACAGGAAGTCTAGCCACGCCCCATCTGGTACCTCCCATAACAATCTGGTACCGCCCACTCAGTGAATATTTTTAAAAAACCTAACGCGATCTTGCCCAAATTCTGTATTTAGTAAAGCTCAAGCAGAATAAAATTTTTGTGAAAAAATCTGGATGTCTAGACACGCCCCTTTTGAAATCGAGTAATCTATATCTATAAAAAGTTTGGGTGACTGACTGATCACTCACCAGCCCAAACGGGTAAAACTAGAACCGTAAAAGTTAGAACGTAGGTTTGTTTTATGAAGTACGCGCGCACTACGAAGGGATTTTTGCAAATTCGAACTGCAAGGGGATAAAATGGGCGTGGCACTGCCCCATACAACTGCCCCATTTTAACATGGCTGTATCTTTTAAACCGTTATAGGTACGAAGTCACGATTTGGTACTTATATCGGTCGTATAAGAAACCAGTACAGAAATTTCAGTCAGGTAAACTGACTGATAAATACCATCACCCAATATAAGATATTGTTTAACTCTTGAGTTACTAAAATTAATAGATTTTTAAAATAAAATTACTTATGTATTATTTTTTGTCTGCATGTAGAGCAAAAACATACAAAATTTGATATATTTGTACAGAAGGTACAATTAGTGGCAGCACAACGTGTCTGTTTTTTTTTTGTAAATTAACGTTCAATGGTCGCTTACCTTGGCAAAATTTGTCTGAATTCAGTGTACATACAAAAATGATACGTATGTAAAAGGGGAAATATCCCATATATTTATATGGGAGGTACCAGAAGGGGTGTGCCAAATAGTTAGGGTTGCTGAGGCTTTGCCTCCTATTACAAGAAAAATTAACTGACCAAATTTTATTATCCCCCCAGGTGACGGTTTAGAAGTTATGGGAGAAATATAAATTTTCCAAACAAAGACATTCTTGTTTGGGAGGTACCAGAAGGTGATCCGATATAGTCCATATTCATTCCTGATTAAAATCTTCATAACCGTACACCTTACGCAAAATTTTACTGAATTCAGTGTACTTACAAAAAAGATATATATGTAAGGCTTTGGGGGTGGGTTCGGTCATTTGTATGGGAGGTACCAACAGGGGTGTGTCAAATAGTTAGGCTTTCTGAGGTTTTGCCCCCTATCAGAATATACATTTACCGATCAATTTTCATTACCCCCAAGTGTCCGTTTAGAAGTTATGGAAAAAATATTAATTTTCCAAAAATAGGTAATTTTGTATGGGAGGTACCAGAAGGCGTGAACCGATATAGTGCATGGTCATTCCTGGGTCTAATTTTTACAAGCGAACATCATACGCAAAATTTGAGTATATTCACTTTACTTACAAAAAAGATATGTATGTGACACTGTGGGGGTGGGTTCGGTCATTTGTATGGCAGGTACCAGAAGGGGTGTGTCAAATCGTTAGGCTCACTGAGGTTTCGCCTCATATTACAACAAAAATTTATCGACCAATATTCATTACCCCCCAAGTGTCCGTTGGGAAGTTATGGGAGAAATATTAATTTTCCAAAAATAGGTAATTTTGTATGGGAGGTACCAGAAGGCGTGAACCGATGTTGTCCATATTCATTCCAAACTCAACTTTTCATAAGCGAACATCATACGCAAAATTTGAGTGAATTCAGTTTACTAACAAATTCATGGGAGGTACCAGAAGGGGTGTGGCAAAGGTTTCGGTTTTCTTAGGGTTTGTCTACTTTTGCAAGATAAATAAACTGACCATATTCAAACATCCTCCAGTTGTCCGTTTGGAAGTTAGGGAAAAAATACTAATTTTCCAAAAATAGTTAATTTTGTATGGGAGGTACCAGAAGGGGTGTGGCTATTCAGCCCATTTACAATCCCATAAGTTCGTTTTGAAAAATATTAATACTGGTAAATTTTCATACCGATCCGTTATGGATTACTCGAGTTATCCTGCTGACCAGCTATCCAGCCAGCCAGCCAGACAGACGGACATAGCTCAATCGTCTTAAAAAGTCCTGAAACGAATTTGGTCTTAAGATACTTGGAGTCTAACTCGTCTCCTTTAATGCGTTACACTTTTTTCGTATCAAATGATATATACCCTCATCCCTAAGGGTGATGGTATAAAAATACTTTGCTTGTGGAAAGTGGGTGGTGCCACACCCTTTTTTAAAAATAGTTTTATTGGCCAAATAAATGAACCGATTGCAATTGAATTTTCTTTGTGTGATACTGTCCTTAGGGCCTCTATCACAAGCTTCATGAAAACATAATTAGACAAAGGGGCGTGGCAATTTCAATCTATCATATCTCAAGAGCCATTAGAGGTATGAAGATGAGATTTGCTACATATGTTACTGATACAAAGAAGATTACGTTTCGCTGGAAATGGGCGGTGCTACGCCCCTTTTGATAAAATCGTTATATGCCCAAAACAATTGGACCGATTGCAATGAAATTTTCACTGCGTAGCACTATCCGTAGGACATAAAAATATAATTAGATAAAGGGTCGATTGTAATAATATTTTCATAACCTATATATTTAAAATTGGGTGGTTGTTCCCGTTTTCGAATAAACGTAAGCTAAGCATAAATTTTTAGAAATTCGTACCTTCTCCCAGAGCAATCGGCTAATGCTATAATCGCGAAATTGATATGGGCATGCTCACTGTCAAATTAGATTGAAGGTTATTTTGAAATCCGATATTTCTGGATAAAAAATCGAATGAGGGATAAAAAAGTTACTATCGCCCAGACCACACGGCATTAATCATGATAATTTATATGGGCCGAAAACGGATGAAACTGGTACTAAACGGCTAAAGGTACTGTCGCAAAAATTGAAGTGAATATTTTAGAATTACAATGCCTACTGATGGGGTTTTTAGAAATTCGAACATTAAGAGATAGAAAGGTCGAAATGGGATAAAACTGGTACTATCACCCATACCAAACGGCTAAAGCTGTAATCGTATATGGGCATGATTCTTATAGAAATAGAGGGAATACCAGTCCATTTTAGTTGTGCGATACAAATGTATCTTTTGAAATTCGTACTTTTAGGAATAAAAAGGGACTAAAGCAGTACTATAACTCAGACCAATGGGATTAAGCTGCAATCACATAAATGAAGTGTTCGTTCGTCTTATAAAGCGTTTGCATTTTACGTGTATTGCTTAAATTCGTAAGAAGATTCACTGTAAGTACGGGTGAAGCAACGCGAGCCGGGAAAGCTAGTAATATCAATATAATAGAAAATTTGATGTTTTACTGAGGGTGAGGGTATATGTAAGTCGGGTTGCCCGCCTGAAACTTTCTTACTGGTTTTTGTAATTATTAGCTACTGAACCCCCAACACATTAAAAGTAAAATCACTCCCTGATATGTCGACCCATTAAGTGTTTAATTTCTCAGAAAATTTCGCATAACCCCATTCTCCGTGCTCCAACCAAAATCATAACATTGATCAGAAACGACATCAAACTGTAAATGGACAAAAGATGCCTAACACAATCTTAAGTGTTTTGTCAAAAGTGGTCCTTGTGGAACGGCATGAACGGCACACAATTTCTTGCCATTGTCATAAAATCCTGACAAACGTGACAAGGCTTTTCTCTCCGCCAGGCGGCTACAAATCGTCTTCACTTTACACAGATAAGTCCCCACAGATTCTTGCTACCAAAAAACAATCAGGCTAAAATCACATGCCACAAGAGCTGCCGTTACCCCAATACAACACAGAGGCAAATTCCCCAACACACACATATGGCAACCAAAGCCATACAAAGACATCAAACTACGAACAAACAAACAGTAAAAAAAACACACACCACAAAATCCACCAAACACGTAGGCTCATATGTACCCTTAGGTATGTGAGTACCAAACCATCAGGAGAACGATACAAATGTTGTCCTAACATCAATGTTGAGGCTTCATTGTTTTTTCCTCTACTTGACGTAATGAAATAACGACACAAGCCGCACCAACACCAGCAAAACAGACATATGATAAACAAAACACTAGCAGGAAGAAAAAGCTATAGCTTTAACGTTATTTAGCTCTTTAAGCAGGAGTGCAACACAACTGGTCTTTAAACGCTAAAGTCACGCACAAACGTCTATGGCACTAAAACGTACCAAAATGTGTACTCACAAGCCCATAAGGAATATAAACTTATGATGATAATGAGAACTCATATAGTTAAGTATAAGCAACAATGCTAGAAGTGCACACACACACACTCATGCCACCATTGGAAAAGGACAATGACAGAATGATAGACATGTGTGTGTGTTATTTATTTATACTGTGTGTGTGTGCGTATTACTTATACATTAATTAAATTAAATGAAATTCATATGAATCAGAGATTTTTACCCACTAAACATTCTTTACAATTATTCGTTATTCATGACTGTATCCATTTTACTTATGCCAGCCTTGTCTAGGTAAACACACATCCTTCTAGACTCGGACAAATATTTAGATAATCTTTGTGCATAATAATGAACAATAAGTACATAGGAATGCTTAAATCTCGTTTAGATGTAACAAAACGCATAAGATACAGTGGGCAAATATGAGCATTTCGGCATTAATGGCACAAATTGGAAAATGATGCTGCATGAGAGATATGTGATTGGATTGGAACTCAATAAAATTGTGATAAGATTTCACAATTTCGTTTAACTTAAAGAAGTGTAGCAAACGCCTACTCCAACCACCTAACTCAACTGCTACGGAATGCTCCAACCCCTGACAATATAACCTCGCAGTGGCAAAATATAGCCGACTCCTTAGAACGGGCTGCGAGAAGCGTACTTGCGTACTCAATGCCGTCTCAAGAAGATGCCTAGTACGATGATGAATGTCGCAATGCCACGAGAGAGACGGTTGCTGCATACAGGGCGAAACTGCAGCCAATGGCAACGCGAGCTGTTCGTGAACGGCACAGGGAGAAGAGACGAGGGGCAACTCGTCTTTTTGGAAGGAAAAAGAAGGAGCTGAAGAAGAGACAGGATGAGTGCACAGAGTTGCTCCGAAGCAGAGGGGAAGCCCGAAAATTTTACAAGAGAGTTAAGGCGAGAATGCGTGGAACAGGGTTACCCTCCTGCAAGGACAACGATGGTCAGCTAGTGACGGACCCGGATAACGTTCTGAGGATATGGAGAAATCATTTTAAAAATTTATTGGATGCAGACACCACTCCTGAAGACCCCGCTCCAATCCATGACGATGGTGCTTACCGTCCGCCTCCGAGCCAGAGCGAGATACGTGTGGCAATCTCCCGCCTTAAAAACAACAAAGCTGCGGGAGCTGATGGTCTCCCTGCTGAATTGTTTAAGGCTGGCGGGGAGGAGCTGATTAGGAGCATACATCAGCTCATGGAGAACATCTGGCAAGAGGAGAGCATGCCCCGGGGATTGGAGTCTCAGTCTGTTATGTCCCATATACAAGAAAGGAGATCGTAGTGAATGTAAGAACTACCGTGGAATAAGCCTATTACCAATTGCGTACAAGGTACTTTCAAGCATATTGTGTGAACGTCTAAAGCCAATTGTAGAAAAACTAATTGGGCAATATCAGTGCGGCTTTAGACCTGGCAAATCTACGACGGATCAAATATTCACCTTATGATAAATCTTGGAAAAAAACCCATGATAAGCAGATCGACACCTACCACCTCTTTGTCGACTACAAAGCTGCCTTCGACTCTCCGATAAGGAATAGGCTTTATGAGGCCATGTCTGAGTTTGGTATTCCTGCAAAGCTGATTCGACTTTGCAAATGTACCTTAGACAACACCAAATCCTCGGTTAAGATTGGTAAGGATCAGTCTGAACCATTTAACACGGAAAGAGGTCTCAGACAGGGCGATAGCCTGTCCTGTACACTATTTAATATAGTTATGGAGAAGGTGATGAGAAAGGCTGGTGTCAACATGTCTGGCACCATATTCCACAAGAGCCACATGCCACTAGCCTATGCCGATGATATAGACATCATTGGCCGAAATCTGCGGGATGTTACTGCAGTTTTCTCATAACTAGAAAAGGAGTCAGCAAAAATGGGTTTAGCGGTCAACGAGGACAAAACAAAAATAATGATTTCGACGAACAAAGAGTCCTCTCGATGGGGACGCACCGTGAACGTTGACAATTATTGTTTTGAGGTAGTCGACGAATTTACCTACCTCGGATCTTCCGTCAACAAAAAAAATAATGTCAGCCAAGAAATTAAACGGAGAATAGTGCTGGCCAATAGATGTTTCTACGGACTTCGGCAGCACTTTAGTAACACCACCTTCTCTCGGAATACTAAGAAACAGCTTTACCAGGTGCTTATTTTACCTGTTCTGTTGTATGCTGCCGAATCATGGGTACTTACTACAATGGACATACAAAACCTTGGAGTATTCGAGAGAAAAGTACTCCGAAAAATATATGGACCTATCTGTGTCGAAAGCGAGTTTCGCCATCGGGTGAACTATGAGCTGTATGAGCTTTACCATGACATCGACGTAGCTAAAAGAGTCAGAATCCAACGACTTCGATGGCTGGGACATGTTGCCAGGATGGATGTAAATGCTCCAGCGAGAAAGGTGTTTGAAGGCGAACCTGAAAGACGGCGCAGAGCAGGGAGACCCAAACTCCGTTGGAAGGACCAAGTGGTATGCGATGTGCCATCATCTGGTAGGACTAACTGGAGAACACACGCAGAAGACCGAAGCGTGTGGAATTCTTTATTACTTCAGGCCTCAAATTTATGAACTACGTTTCGTATGAACTATTAATTTATGAACTACGTTTCGTAAATTGTAATTGGCCACTTAAGTAAGTAATTAAGTAAAGAAGTGTTAATGCTTTTATAACCATTTGCTATATTTATCTGTTGTATCTATACGACTAATTCCACTGTCTCTTACAATTGGTATTCTGATATTTCAACACTCTGTAGTAGCTCTTTGAAAAGCCACTTCAGCATAATAGTATTTGCATAAATATATGCATGTATGCATGCAGCTACCAACACCATTTACTCACGCACATTGGCTTTCTACTATCTACTACAGGACTATCCCAGCAACGGAATTTGAGAGGCCTTCCTCATATAACGCATGCAGTAGTCCTTATTTGGAAATAACATTTCAAATAAGAAATGCAGAACGCATGATTTTTCATCAGATTTGGGCATTTTATGGACAGACCTGCCAAAGGCATGTACAAAGAATGCAGAAGGATTTCATACACATCCCCTCTCGCCTTCAAATAACAGGGGTATTGTATGCCTTCTAAATGGAGAGAATTGTTAATACGTTTTCTTTCAACTTGTATGAAGGCCTGCCAGAGGCCTTTGAAAAGAATGCATAGGGATTTCATACACATACCCTCTCGCTTTCAAATATAAGGGGTATTGCATGTCTTCCAAATGGAAAGAATTGATTATTTCCGTGGAAGGTGTTCATGTGTTTTTTTATAAACAGTGTATCATTAGTTTCAACCACACAATTCAAATGCATCTTCATATGCTAGACAGTAGCATGGCTGACTAACAATCACGAGGTAGTGGGTTTAAACTCCAGCAATGTTTACTGTCGTTGGAAAAATAATTGTAAGTATAGAGAAAAATGTATAAAAGTGAAAAATATCTAAAAATAACTGGTGCGTACTCAAAAAAAAAAAAACTAATTTGAGGGTGCACTGTATAGTTTTTGTTTTGTTTGCAAGTCAATTTTTTTTCATGTGTTTGTTATAGAAAGCTTCCATAGGACACTTTTACAGAAGGTCTCCATGAGGCCTTCTTATAGAAAGCATCCATACGGCCTTCTTATGGAAACCGGCGACAGAAGGCCTTCTTTTCCAATGTCACGCAATGTAAAAAAAGAAAGGACGAAAGAAGGTCAAGGAAGGCATACCGGATCCAAAAGAAGCCCTTCAAACTCATGAACGAAGGCCTTACTTCTCATGATTTCCGCCGCTGGGATGGACCCTCGTAGCGTTCAATTCAAAGGAATTATTACATACACTCGCTTCAGAGAGGCGCTATATGTGAAGCATACATGCACTCAGCAGTGTTTGTTATAGTTTAATTGTAGTTGCGTAATATGAGCGAAGATTGTGTGTACATCTGTATGCGTGATGTGAGATTTAAGTCCTATAAAACAAACAATGAGCTGCAGTGTAGCAAAGTTAGCAGTTAACAGTTATATTTCTATGTATTTCTTACTCTGCAGCTGTTTGTGTGCTGTATGCGTGTGTACTTTGAATCCTATCGCTTGAGGTTCGTTATCCTGTCGAATGTGCCCATGTTAACATCTTGGTTATGAAACTTTGTTTTCGATGCCACAGCATGACAACAGACAGCTTAAATCATATGTATGTCAAACCACTTTGGAAACTGCTTTCGTTATTAAGGTATGCGAAAGAGGTATGACAATAGGAAGGAAGCTTATATACACAAGTTTTTTTTATACACTTTTCTATGCCTAGCTGTAATTCTTAATACTCTTCACCTACATTTCGGTTTTTTTTTCTCTCACATAGAAATTGTCTTTAACAGTCCTGAGAACACGCAAGAAATTTCGTGGTAATCCTTTCTTAAACTTAATTCCCGATAAACGTTCTGATACGACATTTCAATTCATGGTATATGTAACGCAATGTTATGTCAGTTCGAAAGTAGTCCTGCTAATAGGATTACACAAACGACTTATATTAAGCAGATTGTTAAGGAAATCAGAGATGTAGAGCAATTCGCAAGGCAAAATATCGCCAATGTCTTAAGTGTACCAGAGATTTGGGAAATCGATAAAGTGAAATATTCAAAAGAATTGAATTAATGTTCTCACAAAATTTCCGGTAAGAGAGATAAGGCAAAGGATTTACAAATCGAGAGAAGGGACATAGAGACAAAGAAGACAAAAGAAAAAGGCGTTATAACGAAAAAAATGATGAGATAACAGCAGAACAGCGAAGCCATAAGACGATAAACGAATTGTTAAGATGACAAGAAGACAAAATATATACAGACAGAAGACATCTATATACAGAGTAGACCAAAAGTTTGTATACAGAAATTTCTGTCACGTGAACTGATTTTTTGCCTGCTTGTCTGTAAATGCCCTACGGGAAAAGTGGTGTTAATTTACCGGAGTGTACCTATCTCAGGACGGGTGAAGAAGGATGTGTCACCAAACTGGTTCTAAAGTGTTGCACAAAAGTCAATTTGACTGATCTGTAGTATATGTATAAAAGTCGGAAAAATATAATAAATTTATATATAAAATAAAAAATAAAAGTTTCATTTAATTAGTCCGTCTTATTTTGGGGCATATTACCAAAAAACAGATATCATAGTTAGGTGACTGGTTTTTATTGAACCTGTCGTAGGGTTTGTACTGTTGAACCGGTTCAAGACACATCACAAAGTATCAGTTAGGTGTCAATTGACACTTTAGTGGCCAACCTCATACAAAACGTACCGGTTCTCTACATACAAAAGTTCAAGAACTAGAACCGGTTCATGCACCCCAGAGAACCGGTCCCGTGACTGGTACTGTACCGGTTCATTTTCCCGTTATAGGAGACCAAACCTCTGGACCGATCTTCCTGAAATTTTCACAGCATTTAACTGTGTATCTGGCATGATCTATAGGGTACTTTTTTTTCGACCATGCCCACTTTTACGCCCATTTTTTTTAAAATAATATGCAACAGCGAAGCATTGCCGGGCCCACTAGTTAACTGTATTTGTAAAAATGGTTACAGAAATTTGAAAATGGAATCGTTACCTCCACAGCAGTTAGCTCCATAGGTTCTCTTCTTATTCCTCTTTACTGGCAGCAACAACAGAAATTTGTCTATTAGTAGCCGCACGTAGAAAAGTATTCCAAGCGCTCCGTAGATAGTTCGTCAAGCTTAGATAACAGCTCTTTCAACTGGTCCATCCATCGGACTTTTGGTCGCCCCCTCCTGCGCCACCCATAGAGTTTATTGTCGAAGACTTTTCGAGTCGGAGCGTTTTCGTCCATTCGTACAACGTGTCCAAGCCAGGACATTCGGTCTATTTGAACGCGCTTGACTACGTCGATGTCGTTGTACATCTCATATAGCTCATGATTCATTCGACGACGGTATTCGCCGTTGACGATGATGGGTCCAAATATTTTGCGTAAAATTTTGCTCTTGAAAACTCCCAAAAAAGATTGACCTGCCTGCGTCGTTATCCAGAATTCTGCGCTGTAGAGTAAGACAGGCAGGATCAGTGTCTGATAGAGTTGGATCTTCGTTCTTCGAGAGAGCGCTTTGACATTAAAACACTTGCTCAGCGCATAGTAGCAAAGGTTTGCGGTCAATACTCGTCTCTTGATTTCCAGGCTGACATTATTATTTCTTGGTTATGGCGAAGACGAGGTAGACAAAATCATATACCACTTCAAAGTTATAGTTGTCAATAGTGGACTCTTTGTTCGATGAAACAAATTACTTAGTTTTGTCCTCATTAATCACCAGACTCACTCCCGCCGACTGCTTCTCAATGCTCGTAAAGGCCGCAGTAACATCCCGCAATCCACGGCCAATGAAATCTTTATTATCGGCATACGCAAGCAGCATGTGACTTTTGTTGAAGATGGTACCATTCCTTTTTACTGCAGCCTTTCACATGATTATTTCAAGTACGATGTTAAAGAGATCTTAAGACAGATTATCGCCTTGTCTAAAGCCTCGCTTGGTAGAAAATGGCTATGTTAGATTTGTGTCTATTTTCACTCAAGGACTTCGTGTCAGTCAGTTTAATCCCGCAAACTCGTTTCAGCTTCGCGGGGATACCAAACTTAGCCATAGCATCTAATAGTTCCTGTCGTATCGGACTGTCAAATGCAGCTTTGTAGTCGATAAACAGATGGTAGGTGTCGATCTGATTTTCTTGGGTCTTCTCAAGGATTTGTCGTAGTGTGAATATCTGGTCGGTCGTGGATTTACCAGGTCTAAAGCCACACTGATAAGATCCAATCAGGTTCTCTAAAATGGGCTTAAGTCTTTCACATAACACACTAGACAAGACCTTGTATGCGATAGGTAAAGGCTGATGCCACGATAGTTGGTATACACACTTGTATCGCCTTTCTTAAGCACAGGACATAAAACACTTAGATTCGAATCATAGGGCATGCATTCCTTGAGCCAAATCGTGTTTATGAGCTGGTGCAGGCACGTTGCCCTCTCATTTCCGCCGGCTTTTAAGGCTTTGCTGGTAGTCCATCGGCTCCCGCAGCTTTATTGTTTTTAAGTTTTGTAATTGCCGTGTTGATCTCGTTTGGCTCGGTGGTGGACAGTCTACTCCATCGTCGCTGATTGGTGCGATTTCGTTACTTATGCTGATTTCGGGAACGAGTAGATATCGAAAGTGTTCCCATCATATTTGCAGCATACTCTGAATGTCAGTGACCAGATTTCCGTCTCCGTCCTTACAGGTGGGAATCCCTGGTCCAAAACCTTTACTTTTTACCTTTTGGTAGAACTTTCGGGCTTCACCTCTATCCCTGTAATTATTCTTCCATAGGCACTTTTTCCGCCTGAAGTGGCGTGTCATCTCCCTCCTCTTCTTATTATAACGCTCCGTCACTGCACGCGTCGCCATTGGCTGCAGTTTTGCCTTGTATGCTGCTTTTCTTTACTCAGATATTGCGCAACGTTCATCATAGTACCAGAGCTTGTCTAAGCTTGGTTTTTCATTAACCAGTACGACCTTTGCGGCAGTGGTCATAGAATTCGCAATATGCTGCCACTGGGTATCGGGAACATCAGAATTAGGAGGGTTGGTTTGAAGTAATTGTGAGAGTTGGTTTGAGTAGGCATTGGCTATCTCGGTGGTATGCAGCTTTGTGATGTCTAGCTTCCTTTGCATTTGGTTACGAGAGTTTTTAGCACTACCTTATTGCGTGAGTACCTCTGCTGCAACTAGGTGGTCAGAGTCTATGTTTGCACCGCGCATCACACGCACGTCCATAACCCTTGAGACATGCCTTCCATCAATTACCACGTGATCAATCTGGTTTCTTGTATTTTGATCGGGAGATATCCAGGTTGCCTTGTAGATATCTTTATGCGGGAATCTGGTTCTACAAACTACAATGTTTCTTGCCGAAGCAAAGCTAACCAGTTTAAATCCGTTATCGGAGGTGTTATTGTGTAGACTGAATTTTCTACCGGGGCGTGTACACAAATCAGCGTAATGTACAAATATTTCGCCCGGATGCGAATGGTGACTATTCGGTCAGTTACAGGGTTAAACTGCGAGACCAGGTGTCGAAGTCTGTTGCCGACTATGAAACCACATCCAAATTCGCGTCTTTCTGTATGGCAGGTGTAAAAGCTGTCACAGTTCTTTCGTCGTGTGGATCTCTGTCCCGTCCATCTCATTTCCTGTAAGGCGGTGATGTCAGCCTTGTATTTGTCGGAGCATCCGCCAGTTGGATAGAGGCACCATCTCTATAGAGAGTTAGGACATTCCAGGTGCATATTCTTAAATCATGGACCTTATATCGTTTGCGGGGGTCGTAAACATTTGGGGGGTTCTTGTTATTTCTTTTCTTCGTGTTTTCATAATAATTGTTTTGTTTAATGAGACCACCGCGAGAAGCTATCCATTCATAATTCATGGGATGTAATGGGAAATAAAGTACCGCTAAGATTTCAGTTATGTTGAGCTTCAGAAACTATCTAAAGTTCAACCGTGGTAGCATGCAACTTGGGTAACACAAATTCAAACCTAACCCAAAATCCACCGAAAAGTCCGTACAAGTGTTTGAGGTACTAGTACTCTGTACTAGTCAATTTCTGTGAAGGGTTTTCATTAACAATTTTATTTTTTTTTTACGTAATTTACATATTTTGTAAAATACTTTTGGCATTTTTATATATTTTGTCATCCTTAGGGATGAGGGTATATATCATTTGATACGAAAACCAGTACAGAAATTTCAGTCAGGTAAACTGACTGATAAATACCATCACCCAATATAAGGTATTGTTTAAGTCTTGAGTAATTGAAATTAATAGATTTTTAAAATATTATTTTTTGTCTGCATGTATATCAAAAACATACAACATTTGACCTATTTGTACAGAAGATACAATTAGGGGCAGCACAACGTGTCTTATTTTTTTCGTAAGTCAACGTTCAATAATCGCTTACCTTTGCAAAATTTGTCTGAATTTAGTGTACATACTAAAATGATACGTATGCTAAGGGGAAATATTCCATATATTCGTATGTGACGTACCAGAAGGGGTGTGCCAAATAGTTAGGGTTGCTGAGGCTTTGCCTCCTATTACAAGATAAATTAACTGACCAAATTTGATTATGCCGGCTTAGAAGTTATGGGAGAAATATAAATTTTCCAAACAAACTCATTTTGTATAGGAGGTACAGAAGGGTGATCCGATATAGTCCATATTCATTTCAGATTAAAATCTTCACCTTACGCAAAATTTTACTGAATTCAGTGTGCTAGCAAAAAAGATATGTACGTGAGACTATGGGGGTGGGTTCGGTCATTTGTATGGGAGGTATCAACAGAGGTGTGTGAAATAGTTAGGTTTTCTGAGGTTTTGCCTTCTATCAGAAGATAAAATTACCGATCAATTTTCATTACCCTCCAAGTGTCCGTTTGGAAGTTATGGGAGAAATATTAATTTTCCAAAAATAGGTAATTTTGTATGAGAGGTACCAGAAAGCGTGAACCGATATAGTCCATGTTCATTACAGAGTCTAATTTTCACAAGCGGACATCATACGCAAAATTTGAGTGAATTCAGTGTACTTACAAAAAAGATATGTATGTGAGACTATGGGGTTGGGTTCGGTCATTTGTATGGGAGGTACCAGAAGGGGTGTGTCAAATAGTTAGGCTCTCTAAAGTTTCGCCTCCCACACAATATTAATTTACCGACCAATTTTCATAACCCCCCAAGTGTCCTTTTGGAAGTTATGGGAGAAATATTTATTTTCCAAAAATAGGTAATTTTGTATGGGAGGTACCAGAAGGCGCGAACCGATATAGTCCATATTCATACCTGAGTTTAATTTTCATAAGCAAACATCATACACAAAATTTTAGTGATCTCAGTTTACTTACAAAAAAGATATGTATGTAAAACTATAAGGGTCAATTTGGTCATTTGTATGGGAGGTACCAGAAGGGGTGTGCCAAAGGTTTCGGCTTTCTTAGGGTTTGTCTACTATTGCAAGATAAATAATCTGACCTAATTAAGATATCCTCCGATGGTCTGTTTGACAGCTATGGAAGAAATATAAATTATCCAAAAATAGGTAATATTGTATGGGAGGTACCAGAAGGGGTGGGTCTATTCAGCCCATTTACAATCCCATAAGTTCGTTTTGAAAAATAATAATACTGGTAAATTTTCATACCAATCCGTTAAGGTTTACTCGAGTTATCCTGCTGACCAGCCATCCAGCCAGCCAGCCAGTCAGACGGACATAGCTTAATCGTCTTAAAAAGTCCTGAAACAAATTTGGTCTTAAGATACTTGGGGTCTAACTCGTCTCCTTTAATGCGTTACACTTTTTATACCATCACCCTTAAGGATGAGGGTATATATCATTTGATACGAAAAAAAGTGTAACGCATTAAAGGAGACGAGTTAGACCCATGGTATCTTAAGACCAAATTCGTTTCAGGACTTTTTAAGACGATTGAGCTATGTCCGTCTGTCTGGCTGGCTGGATGGCTGGTCAGCAGGATAACTTGAGTAAACATTAACGGATCAGTATGAAAATTTACCAGTATTAATATTTTTCAAAACGAACTTATGGGATTGTAAATGGGTAAAATAGCTCCACCCCTTCTGGTACCTTCCATACAAAATTACCTACTTATGGATAATATATATTTCTTTCATAACATCCCAACGGACGATCGTAGGATATTTAAATTTGGTCAGTTTATTTACCTTTCAAAAGTAGACAAACACTACGAAAACCGAAACCTTTGCCATACCCCTTCTGGTACCTCCCATACAAATGACCTAATTGACCCTCATAGTTTTACATACATATCTTTTTTGTAACTAAACTGAATTCACTCAAATTTTGCTTATACTGGACTCAGCAATGAATATGAACTATCTCGGTTCACGCCTTCTGGTACCTCCCATACAAAATGACCTATTTTTGCATATTTAATATTTCTCCCATAACTTCCAAACGGACACTTGGAGGATAATGACAAATGGTCGGTTAATTTATCTTGCGGTAGGAAGCAAAACCTCAGAAAACCTTACTATTTGACGCACCCCTTCTGGTACCTCCCATACAAATTCCCGAATTCACCCTCATGGTCCTACATACATATCTTTTTTTGTAAGTACAATTAATTCAGTCAAATTTGGCGTAACTTGTACAGTTATGAAAATTTGAATCAGGAGTGAATATGGATTATATCGGATCACCCCTTCTGGTACCTCCCACACAAAATTACCTATTTTTGAAAAATTAACATTTATCCCATAATTTTCAAACGGACACTTGGAGGGTAATGAAAATTGGTCAATTAATTTATCTTGTGATAGGAAGCAAAACCTTACAAAACATAACTATTTGACGCACCCCTTCTGGTACCTCCCATACAAAATACCGAACATACTCCCATAGTTTTAAATACATATATTTTTGTAAGTACAGTGAATACAGTCGAATTTTGCATAAGTTGTACAGTTATGATAATTTGAATCTATGGATTATACCGGATGGATTATACCGGATCACCCTCTGGTACCTCCCATACAAAATTACCTTGTTTGGAAAATTAATATTTCTCCCACAATTTCTAAACCGGCACTTGAAGGATAATCAAATTTGGTAATTAATTATCTTGTAATAGGAATTATTATTGGGTGATGGTATTTATCAGTCAGTTTACCTGACTGAAATTTCTGTACTGGTTTTATTTCATATACATTCATATTTTAAACATATTTGTCTATTTTTACAGTGTGAGCTATATTTAAGCTATTTTCTCTGTTTTACCTATTTGATAAATGTTCACATTGTCCATTTCGTCTCCATTATCCATTTTATTTACTACATTTATTATGCCTATTGAATTTGTTTTTATAATATTTTTCCCTACTATTTGTACAAGTGTCTTTCCGAAGTTACACAAATATGTCTTTTGGCTCCATGTCTTCTACAAAGTAGCATAGTTACACGGTCAGAATTAAGTGATAGTTGATTACAATGGTTTATCAGTATTCTCTCCTCCTTAGTGTCCTTAAAGAAACTTCCTTCGCTCTTCGCCTCTCACTCGGCCATTCTCTTTAATTACTTCCTCCAACCATTTTACAATTGCGTGACAAGATGGTGCTTCGTGATGCAAATTTCGGCAAGTGGCAACAAAAGGATACCAATTTTCATCTTTTTCTTTCGGGGACTTTTGAGATTAAGTCTGAAAGTTAATTAAAATCAATTGAAAAGAAAAGAGTAACTACGACAAAAAAAAAAACAAGAAACAACAGAAACCATTGCCAGAAAAATCTTTTCTTTCTGTTTCGAGAAAATAAAAAGGATTGAAAAAATGGAAAGCAATATAAAATAAGTGGTACATGTATTGTAAGTACGATGCTTATCAGGTAAATTTATAATATTGAAATTGTTATGCAGCATAATCAACATTTTGTTTAACATAAATTCGTAGCACCATGAAGAATAATCGACATTGCTACAAAAATTAAATCGATTATTTGCTCCATAATCATGCAACTGTTGCTGTTATATCAATTTGTTGCGAACAAATTTTGTAGCAGATCTTACTAAATTAGAAACATATGTTGCCCCAGACTAGATTTTAAGATTGTTTTGAAAAAAAAAAGTTTGTCTGTATGCCAGTCAATGTCCTTAGCAATCATGCGAGGTCAATGTTTCACTTTAAACTTATGCTATATTTTTTCCTTGTATAGATGCGAGCTTGGACGATTTAACACTCAAAGGAATGTCATCTACAAATGCCGGCTATTGGATTGTATAGCGGTGATTTGTAGTGTTTTCCCTTTAAGTAAAATAGAAATAGCGAAGTTAAGGGAACAAAGTGAGATGTATTAGATGTCTAGGTATACAGAGACGGACAGTAAATACACGAATGATATTAAATACATGCCACATACCACCGGGTTGATAATTGCGAGATGTAACTGCAGGTAATTGGGAATTTTCTAATTTGAGTCTTTCTGATTGTTATTTATTTGGGAATAACCAGAAGCTCTCTTTGGAGGTTCCCAAGCAGCACACAACGTCTGAGAGATCATGTATTACCCGGCAATCCATTCAGTGATAGCAATTGTGAGAAGGAGAAATGTTGAGTTACCTAATCGGCATGCTACCACCGATGCGTTTTAGGAAATAGGTAACAGAAGTTACTGAAGCTCAACACAGGCTCTCTTAGTGGCTTTGACAGCCCCAAGAAACTAGAATCGGGTGCGGTGGCCTAATAAGCCACTCTCCTTTAACAAAACAATTATTATGAAAACACGAAGAAAAGAAAAAAGAGAAAGAGAGATTAGGAATATCGAAAATTACAGGAATAGAGGTGAAGCCTGAAAGTTCTACCAAAAGGTGAAATATAATAGTTTCGGACCAGGGATTCCCACCTGTAAGGACAGAGACGGAAATCTGGTCACTGACATTCAGAGTGTGCTGCAAATTTGCAGGGAACGCATTCGTTCTCTGCTCGTGCCCAAAGGCACGTGGCATAAGTGACGAAATCGTGCCAATCATCGATGACGGAGCAGACTGCCCACCACCGAGCCAAATCGAGATCAGCACGGCAATTGCACGTCTTAAAAATAACAAAGCTGTGGCAAGGAATGGATTGCCGGCAGAGGTTTTTAAAGCCGGAGACGATGAGCGGGCAACGTGCATGCACCAGCACATAAACACGGTTTGGCTCAAAGAATGCTTGCCTGATGATTGGAATCTGAGTGTTCTGTGTTCTGTACTTAAGAAAGGCGATTCAAGTGTTTGTACCAATTAACGGGTGATCAGCATTTTACCCATCGCATACAAGGTCCTGTCTAGTATATTATGTGTAAGACTATAGGCCATTTTAGTGAACCTGGTTGGACCTTATCAGTGTGGCTTTAGACCTGGTAAACCAACGACCGACCAGATAATCACACAACACAGAAAAAAAAGTTGTTGTTAAGTAATTAAATAAATTTGTTAGCATTCAATTTCGATTTATAACAATTTTTCCATTTGAGAGTGTTTGAAAATTGTCATATTTACAAATTGTCAACAAATGTTCAAATTCAACTAAAATAAAACAATTGTAAATGTGACAACACTGTTTATTGTTTTTACAATTTCGGTTGTTGGCGCCTTAATATGACAATTCATTTGTCGTAATTTTTTTCTGGGAACGACAAATCATGGAGAAGTCCCAAGAAATGCAGATCGATACCTACCAACTGTTTATCGATTACAAAACTACATTCGACAGTCCGATACGACAGAATCTATTAGATGATATGGCTGAGTTTTGTATCCCCGCGAAGCTGATACGACTTTTCGAGATGACACTGCCTGACACAAAGTCTTGAGTGAAAAAAAGGCACAAATCTAACAGAGTCGTTTTCTACCGAGCGAGGCTTCAGACAAGGCGATAGTCTGTCATGCGATCTCTTTAACATCATAATGGAGGAGATGAACATGTGGAAGGCAGCAGTAAACACGACTGGCACCATCTGTAACAAAAGCCACATGCTGCTCGCATATGCCGATGATATAGATATCATTGGCCGAGGATTGCGGGATGTTACTGCAGCTTTTTCAAGCATTGAGAAGTAGTCGGCAGAAGAGGGTCTGTTGATAAATGAGGACAAAACCAAGTTATTTCTTTCAACGAAAAAAGAGTCTACTCGTTTGGGAAGCTGCGTGAACATTGACATCTATAACTTTGAAGTGGTATATGATTTTGTCTAGCTCAGCTCCGCCATAAACAAAAATAATATCGTCAGCCTGGACATCAAGAGACGAGTATTGATCGCAAACCGCTGTTATTATGCGCTGAGCAAGTGTTTTAATGTCTAAGCGCTCTCTCGAAGAACAAAGATACAACTCTACCAGACACTGATCCTGCCTGTCTTAATCTACAGCGCAGAATCCTGGGTAATGACGCAGGCGGATCAATCTATTCTGGGAATTTTCGAGGGAAAAAGACTACGCTAGTACCGTCGTCGAATGAATCATGAGCTGTACAACGACATCGACGTAGTCAAGCGCGTTCAATTAAACCGAATGCGCTGGCTTGAACACGTTGTACGAATGGACGCAAATGCCCCTGCTCGAAAAGTCTTCGGCAATAAACTCGATGGGCGGCTACCAAAACTTCGATGGATGAACCAGGTGATAGTGCTGTTATCTATGCTTGGTGTGACGAACTATCTACGTGGGTGTATTGATAGATAATTTTCTGTTGCTGCTTGCATTTAAGAAGAAGTTATGCTAATAGATGATAAGACGGTCTAAGCAAGCGATTCAATAATAGAACCTACTCTGAACGAACGAAAATCAGCGAGCGAATTAGTCCTGATAATATTCAAAAGGAAAATACTCCGTAAAATATATGAACCCATCTTCCTTAACCGAGTACATCGACGCCGTATAAATCATAAATTGTTTACCGACATTGATGTTGTGAAGCTTATGAATATACAGCGGTTGCGTTGGCTAAGTCACGTGGTACACATGAATTAAAATGATCCAAATGTAAAAGTCTATGACAATGAAATTTTTGAAAACTCCATTGGTACTGAGAAACTTGATGGACTTAGTGTGATGAAAGATATACAAGAAGCGCAGAAGACTCAAGCGCATATAATACTTTTTTAAACCATAAGTAACTTTTCTTATAAAAAGAGAGGAAGAAAAAGATATTACTTTTATACAAAATAAGATTATTTGATTTGCTGCTGCTTTCCAGACTACGAACACAGCAAACATGGCTTCCAGGAAATTCATAGCCTGGCTATCTGTATAGATACAACTTCTTCAGAGGGTGGTAACACTATTTTCTAGTATAGCGGTAATTTCTCAAACACGCTGTAAAGGTCTGGCAGCCTCTAGGAGATATTTATATGAAAGTCCGGTAAAGAGATGCTGTAGCCTACTCTCTAATCCTGGTATCCGAATCCAGTGACTTTACCTGGTGTTCCTATTCGGAATAAAAGTCCTTAGGTTAGTTACTGGTTATAGGTACGGGATACAGCAGTCCATTTTTAAGGGAATTGAGTTGATCCGGTGTTGTAGTTAAGTATGTCCAGAATCCTACGATAGGTTAAGGCATGCCGAACGTATTTCTTATGAAGAACCTCCACCAAACTTAAAAACTTCATTTCCCCTTACACCCCATGAATGAAGTATGGGATAGATTCTCGCGTTGTTGTGAATTAACACGCTTCTATTTTTAGATTCACAACTAACGGCACCTACTTGTTTATCGACGAATGCGAACGTCACTGTTTGAGAAGCTTTTAACTAGACATGCCGATAAACTCGACACATGATACTGCGAAGTTGCTGTCGACAACATTCGAGGGGAGCCGACAATGAAAGAATCTTTTTTTATTTTTTTCAAGATGACTGGAGCCAGGAGTTGAACCTGTGACCTCCCGCATGGTAGTCGCGTATTCTAACCACTATGACACGGCCTCCACCACACCACGATACCATAATAAGTATTGATCTAACTATTGCTGTATAACTACATCCACATAATGACCTTAGGAAACAGATCCCAGCTCTTACCTATAGATCCTTTCCAGCAACAGATGACTTTTTGTCCCTCTCCTCATTATTGGATTTCCAAAAGAGTTTCCTGTCCCTTGACTTGACTTGATTTGTCTGTCAACTGAAATTGCAACCCATCCAAAAATACTATTTATAAAACAAATTAATACAACAAAAATCTAATTTTGCTATTCTTAGCTCCCTTTTAAAATGATATGAAGGTATTTGAAATTGTTTTACCCCAAGAAATTGTATTTTCTATCAAAGGTGTTAGGAAAAAAAGGCAAAACACCCATTTCGCACATATACGTACGATGTATAAAAAATTCATTTCTATAGCTAAAAAATATAATACCCCCTCCTTTTAAAATCAGTTTTTTTGCTATGCAAATCACCGAATATATCACAAACATGTACTTTACATCAAATGTTCTATCTTCTCTCATTTTCGATTATTCCAATCTCCTTTTTGGCCCCCAACATCATATCCTTCCGCTCAATGTCGAACCCTTTGAAATTTCATTGTTTTTTTTTTGTTCATTACAAAAAAATATATATTCTCTTGATTTTTCATTTATACGCTTTAACACGATTTCCCACAATTGATGTGGGCAACCTTAACCAAACCAAGGCAAACATAATCGAACATTATTGGCACTCCCTCCCACACATCACATATCGATTTTTCATTGCCCTCGTACACCAAACAAAGAGCCAGAGCAGCAGCCTCCGCCGTTACTGCAGCAGGTACATACCAGAGATCTTCATCGTCTGTCTTTGACGACGACCTTACCCATGGCACACGACTCGGTATCCTCGTGCGGCTCCATGAAATGATTCCCCATTGTAAGAGGCAATGAAGCCGCAATGTTTCCATTTGATTGCGTTTCCTTTCATTACATTTTGTTGTTGTTGTGATATTCCCTCGTTCTGGCGCTCCTCGATGTGTTGGTATTGGTTTGTAGCAATTTTTCTTCGGATATTGTTTCTTATTTAAACACACACCAGTGTGGCAGGACCGCGGGTGTTTCGTAAGCGTGTGTGTGTATGTAGGCTACATACAAAATTCACTGCCACAGTCGTTATGCTACGCTCAAAGGATACGTTACGCTGTGATGCGTTTCATTACAAACAAGAGTTGTAATTCACATTACAGCCAGTCAGCATTCTTGATGACAATGATGAGCCAGCGAAGGACTATTTGACAAATAAGTATTTTAACTCTGCCATAGCAGCAGAGAGGCTCCACAACTGAAGTAGGGGTCTTGTACAACCGTCCAAGTGCATGTTGTTGGACACGTTTCTAGGTGACAACAACATTGTGGCAACCCCATTTGATGTCTGCAGGGACACTCAACACTACTAGTGTGAGTGTTGGCTTCGAGGAGTGAAAGTGTTATTCTTGAATTGTGTTACAGGATATCAGACGAATGCAGAAACACCATTGGACTTTTGCTACTGGCGGCATGTGGCATAGTAGTTCAGTTTTATGCTTCATACATGTTGCCAGTTTGTCGCTGGTTCTTTGTTTTTTTTGTTTGTTTTTGCAGTCCCCAAAGTGCAAATTAAATCATGCGCATCTAATCTTGTAAATGTATTGATTCTGGATATCTCGTGTGGTATCTGCTGAGAGGAAATCACTTGGGCCCCCTGCGGAGCAACAGTAATGGGCAAGAATGGCGGATGGCAAGAGATATGTTGTGACGTGTTCGTAAAGTTCAATGGACTTTTATATACCAAAACAATGAAGAAAACAATGAGCAAAGAGAACAAGAAGACAGAAAGACAAATAGACAAGAAGAAACGTCAAAAATAGGAAAGGACAATAAGAAGACTAAATGAAAGAAGACAGGAAGATAAAAACAAACGAACATAACGACATAAGAAGTCGAGCAGACAAGAAGATAAGAAGAAAAGAAGATACGGAGATAAGATGAAGATAACAGGATAAGAAGATAAGAAGATAAGAAGATAAGAAGATAAGAAGATAAGAAGATAAGAAGATAAGAAGATAAGAAGATAAGAAGATAAGAAGATAAGAAGATAAGAAGATAAGAAGATAAGAAGATAAGAAGATAAGAAGATAAGAAGATAAGAAGATAAGAAGATAAGAAGATAAGAAGATAAGAAGATAAGAAGATAAGAAGATAAGAAGATAAGAAGATAAGAAGATAAGAAGATAAGAAGATAAGAAGATAAGAAGAAGAAGAAGAAGAAGATCGACTATAAAGCTGCCTTCGACAGCCCGATACGGCAGAAATTACTCGAAGCCATGGCTGAGTTTGGTATTCCAGCGAAGCTGATACGTTTTTGCGGAATGACGCTGACTGACACGAAGTGAAGATTGGCAACGACCTTACGGAGCCATTCTGCACCAGAAGAGGCCGAAAACAAGGCTACGGCCTATCGTATGATCTCTTCAACATATTGATGGAGATGATAATGAGAAAAGCTGCAGTAAACACGAGTGGCACTATATTCAACAAGAGCCACATGCTACTCGTGTACGCTGATGACTTTGACATCATCGGTCGAAAACTGCGGGATGTGACTGCAGTCTTCTCGGGTATACAGAAGAAATCAGCGAAAATGGGTCTAACGGTGAACGAGGACAAAAAGAAGTTATATTATCAACGAACAAAGAATCTACTCGTTTAGGAAACTGCGTGAACGTTGCCAACTATAATTTCGAGGTGGTAGATAATTTTATCTACCTAGGCTCCGCCGTCAACAAAGCAAATAATGACAGCCTAGAAGAGAAGAATCTTGCTTGCTAATAAATGCTACAACGGATTAAGCAAGCGATTTAATGGCAGAGCCCTCTCACGACGAACAAAAATTTATCTATACCAGATACTGGTTCTACATGTCTTGATGTATGGTTTTGAATCCTGGGTTATGACACAAGGGGATGAATCGGTTCTGGCAGTATTCGAGAAAAAAATACTCCGTCAAATATATGGGCCCGTCATCGTTAACGAAGAGTATCGGCGTCGTATGAATGATGAGTTGTACGAGTTGTACACTGACATTGACGTGGTCAGACACATTAAGGTGCAGCGGTTGCGTTGGCTAGGTCATGTTGTTGTTCATATGGACGAAAATGCTCCAGCTCGAAAAGTCTTCGACAATAAACTTGATGGACGGCGCAGAAGATGGCGACTAAAACTCCGTTGGAAAGGCCAGGTTACTGAGAACCTTACAGAACTTGGTGTGACTAACTGAAGATGAACCGCAGAAGATCGAAGCGTATATAATGTTTTTCTACCCTCGGCATAATCCAATATGATTGCAAAGAAGTGCCAGCTAAGTAAGTACGTAAGAAATTGCTGTGCTGTTCTAGTTTTGGCTCAGTGGTGGACAATCTGCTCTGCTGTCGATGATAGGTGTGAATACGTCACTTATGCTGCCTTTCGGAGCGAGAAGTGAACGGAAGTATTTGCATATATACACCACAATCTAAGTGTCCGTGTTCTTTTCCTCAGACATTTTGTGATATCCAACATCGTACCAGGGCTGGTCTGAGCATGTTTTTTTAAAACCCAGTACAGTCGTTGCGGCTGTGGTCATAGAATTCGCAATATGCTGCCACTGTGTGTCGGGAACTAGGAGGGTTTGTTTAAAGTAAATGAGATAGTTGGTTGGATTAGGCAATGGCTATCCCGGTGGTATGCAGTTGGTCAACCAATGTTTGCACCCCGTATCACACGCCCGTCCATAATGCTTGAGACATGTCTTCCATCGATTTCCGCGTGTGAATATCTTTATGCGGGAATATGGTTCCACCAACGAGTCTGAATCCGTTATCGGAGTTGTTGTTGCTTAGACTGAATTTTCCGATTGCTGAGCCAAGAGCGTCTTCCCTTAATATTTTAGCATTAAAACCTCCCAGAACAATTTTAATGTCATGTGCAGGACAACGGTCATATATTTCCTCCAGGCGCTCACATAATGAATCGTTAATGAGCTCGTCTTTTTCTTCCGTCGGGTAGTAAACACAAATCAGCGTAATGTGAAAATATTTCGCCTTATTCGCCTATTCGGTCACTTACGGGGTTAAGCCACGAGACCAGAAGTCGAAGTCTTCTCTTGCTGACTATAAATCTACACCCAAATTCGTGAGCATGGCAGCTGTAAAATATGTCACAATTCTTTCGTCATGTGCATTTTGTTCCGTCCATCTCAATTCCTATATGGCGAGGACATCTGTTGAGGACATCTGCCACTTGGATAGAGGCACCATATCTGTAAATAGTTCGGACATTCCAGGTGCATATCTGTAAATCATGATCCTTATAACGTTTGAAGGGGTCGTTTACCATTACCATCACCCTTAGGGATGAGAGTACATAGCATTTGATACGAGAAAATGTGTAACGCATTAAAGGAGACGAGTTAGATATAAAGTGTCTTAAAACCACACTCGTTTCCAGACTTTTTAAGTCGTTTGAGCTATGTCCGTCTCTCCGGATGGCTAGCTGGCTGGCTGGATGGCTGGTGAGTAAGATCACTCAAGTGAACCTTAACGGATCGATATGAAAATTTACCAGTACTAATATTTTTCAAAACGAACTAATGGGATTGTAAATTGGCAGAATAAACCCACCCCTTCTGGTACCACACATACAAAATTTTTGGATAATTAATATTTCTTTCATAACTTCCAAACAGATGACCCATTGATAATTGAATTTGGTCAGTTTACTTATCTTAGAAAAGTAGACAAACCCTAAGAAAACCGAAACCTTTGCCACACCATTTCTGGTACCTTCCATACAAATGACCGAATTGACCCTCTTGGTTTTACATCTTATCTTTTTTGTAAGTACACTGAATTCAGTCAAATTTTACGTTAGTTGTACGGTTATATAAATTTGAATCAGGAATGAATATGGATTATATCGAATCACCTCCCATACAAAATTACCTATTTTTGGAAAATTAATATTTCACCCACAACGTCTAAACCGGCACTTGGGGGATAATCAAATTTGGTCAGTTAATTTATCTTGTAATAGGAGGCAAAATATCAGAAATGGCAACTATTTGACACACCCCTTATGGTAGCTCCCATATAAATAATCGATATTGCCCCTTTTATATACATTAGACCGGGTCGCGAAAAAAAATATCCAAAGTCGAGGGCAAATATTAAAGATCACCTCGAGACAACTTAAAAAACAAATTTTTTTTCCTCCCCCACCCCCCGGAAAAACAGCCAAAATCGTTTTTTTATCACTGTTTCTTTGTTTGTGGCTCAATCGTTAAATCAAAGACAACGGTGTATAGGTTTCGACGAGTACTACATTTGTCCTATAGATGTCGCTGACATACAACATCATCTTGTATAGATGGTCTCATTTAGAGCAATTTCTACCCCTAAAATTTAAAAATATTTTTTCCTAGGATTAAAGCCCTTTAAAAACCAAGAACATTTTGCTTTGGAAGTATACAGTTTTATTCAAAAACAAAAAAGTTACATATGAAAAGATGTATTTACAGCATCAACACTAATATTTTTTCCTGTTGTTTGCATTATTATAGAAAATGATTGCATACTTCTAAGCGATATCGAAAAAAATTAAATACAAGTTATTGCATACTTTTTAGCGCAAACATTGTTTTTAAACATGCGGCTGAAGATATTCAGCGTTACCAATATTCAAGCAACGAAATTATAAAGATACCTGGTCCACAATGGAAGTATTAATAATAAAATAAAGACTTAATTTTGCACTTGTATTCCTCCCATGCAATTTGCATCACTCAACATTTGTGCGAAATGTAAGTGGATCAGCGCTGGGAATGACTAATCGAAATGAAAAATTATTGCGAAACTAGAAAGTAGTGAACGGACCTTAAGTTGCTCCAATATTTGCTGTAATTACATACATATCTTTGCTCTTTTTGGGATTTTATTTGTAATACAAATTATATTTCGTCGGTAACTAGATTAAAAATTAATTATCTCGAGAAAATTTTGAAATTTTTTTCGATGTCGTTAAGACTTATGCAACAATTTGAGCTACAAAGTATGGAATCATTTTTATAAAAATTTTGTTTCAGCGCTATAAAGTATGCAATAATTTGTGACAATAATGCAAACAACATAAAAAAATGTTTTTGTTGATGCTCTAAATACATCTTATCATTCGTAACTTTTTTGTTTTTGAATAAAACTGTATACTTCCAAAGCAAAATGTTCTTGGTTTTTAAAGGGCTTTAATCCTAGGTAAAAATATTTTTAAATTTTAGGGGTAGAAATTGCTCTAAATGAGACCATCATTACAAGTTGATGTCGTATGTCAGCGACATCTATAGGACAAATGTAGTACTCGTCAAAACCTATACACCGATGCCTTTGATTTAACGATTGAGCCACAAATAAAAAAGCAGTGATAAAATAACGATTTTGGCTGTTTTTCCGGGGGTGGGGGAGGAAAAAAATTTTTTTTTTTGAAGTTGTCTCGAGGTGATCTTTAATATTTGCCCTCGACTTTGGAGAAAAAAAATTTTTGTATGGGGACCGACCCGGTCTAATATACATATCATTTTTGTATCAGTTAAAATTAGACACGTTCTACTGCCCCTAATTGTACCTCCTGTACAAATAAGTCAAAATTTTTGAGTTTTTGCTCCACAAGCAGACAAAAAATAATATGCCACCGGTCGTGGCATAGTGGTTAGAACACGCGACTTCTATGCTGGAGATCCCGGGTTTGATTCCCGCCTCCAGTCATCTACATTTTTCTTTCATTGCCGGCCGCCTCGATGTTGTCAACAGCAACTTCGCAGTATCAAGTGTCGAGTTTATCGGCATGTCTAGTAAAAAGCTTCCCAAACAGTGACGTTCGCACTCGACGATAAACAAGTAGGTGCCGTTAGTTGTGAATCTAAAAATGGAAAGCGTGTTAATTAACAACAACGCGAGAAGCTATCCCATACCACATTCATGGGGTGTAAAGGGAAATTAAGTGAAGTTGGGTATTTTTATTTTAATTAAAAATCTATTAATTTCAATATTTTAAAACTAAAACAATATCTTATATTGGGTGATGGTATTTATCAGTCAGTTTACCTGACTGAAATTTCTGTACTGGTTTTTATATAAACACCTGTGCTTGACGCACATGGTATTTCATTTTATTATTCTTTAATTTTCTAATTAAATTTAATTTAATTTCCTTTATTCCCAACTGCTCAATTTTGTCCACCACTGTTTAATTTCGTTGCCTTTGCAAAAGAAAAATGTGAAAACATTAAGTGACATTGATGCGCCATACACTTTTGTGATGGGGTTAACACAGCCATATGTTGCCCCGAAAATAAATGGATATTCGTAACTTATGCTTGAATGATGACAGCTTCATTATCCTCGTGTCTGAACGTAGGGCCCCGCGCTACCTCACAACTCGCGCAGCAGCCCCGACCTACGACATAACCCATCCATATGAATATTTGATGTTGCGATTGCAGCATTAAGGCAAAATGTCTGTATTTTAAAGTGAAATGATAAATTATGTACGCAAATTTGTAAACTCTCGTATTTCAAGGACATTTTTAGTATTAAAGATAATGAGACCAGTTTTTTATTTCTGTGAAAAGAGAAACAGAGGCGAAAAAAAAGGAAATGAGATTTATTTAACTCGAAAGGTAGACAGACAGTTTCTTTTGTGTGTTTTCGATGGAAAATATGAAACGTCAGGAAATTGAAACGAAATTATTACTTTAAAGGTTAATGGGGTGACTTTTGAGGTAACACAATATGCCTTCGCATACAAAAAAAAATTGATGTGGTTTGAAATTGCAAAATGAGTGGAGAAGGGAAAAATAAGTTAACGCTTAAGTTTTGTGAAATTGTTACTTGTAGTGCATTAAAATTAAATAATTTTTTTAGGGACTATATGTCAAATTTTTTAGTTAACAGTATGCTGTCAATGCTTTACTTTAAATGTATTACTAAGCCACCCGGCTAGACACCAGCAAATTGCTGTTATTAAAAGTCAGCGCTCTTATAAAAGCAATAAAAAGTTATCTTTCACTAACACAGTACAACATTTTTTTAGCTCATTGTTTTGGGACTCAATTCTGAGAACTACATGTGAAAGTAACCCCAAAACGAAGAAGTTTTGCATCATTCGTTTTGTCAAGTTACATGCCATAATAATTTAATATCGATTTGAAGTTAGCAAGTCACGTTTTAGGCTCTTTTGTTTGACATAACTCGAGAACCACTAGTGCGATTTTGATTCAAATTTTCATTTCGTACAACTTACGCAACATTTTGGTGAATTCGGTTTACTTACAAAAAAAGATATGTAAGCTAAACTATGAGGATGAATTCGGACCAATTTTCACTACACGCCAAGTGTCCGTTTGGAAGTTATGGAAGAAATATTAATTTTCCAAAAATAGGTCATTTTGTATGAAAGGTACCAGAA
This sequence comes from Muscina levida, assembly GCA_964034835.1. Lineage (NCBI taxonomy): Eukaryota > Metazoa > Arthropoda > Insecta > Diptera > Muscidae > Muscina > Muscina levida. Next base: position 120,459,556 of record OZ035883.1, on the reverse strand, counting down.
GGCCTGGAGCGATATAGTTCATATTTATTTCGTTACGAAAAATTTGAGTGAATTCAGTTTACTTACAAAAAATATATGTAAGCTAAACTATGAGGGTCAATTCGGTCATTTGTATGGGAGGTACCAGAAGGGGTGTGGGAAAGGTTTCGGTTTTCTTTGGGTTTGTCTACTATTGCAAGATAAATAATCTAACCAAATTTTAATATCCTCCGGTCATTTGTTTGGAAGTTATGAAAGGAATATAAATTAATCAAAAATAGGTAATTTTGTATGGGAGGTACCAGAAGGGGTGGGGCTATTCTGACCATTTGCAATCCCATTAGTTCGTTTCGTTAAATATTATATCTATATATATAAAAATAGTGGCAAAAATGTATAGTAATTCATCAATTGAGAACGGCTGGGCCGATTTTGCTCAAACTTTTTTGTTCGTTACTGCCAGGAGAAGGTTTATGTGAAAGAAAATTTTGGGAAAATCTTCCGAAAAAGTCGGAAAATCAGAAAAATTGAAAAATCGAAAATTGCCTTTTTGTATGGAATTTTGTGTGTAATTGTTACAGAATGGTTTATCAAATAGAAAAATGGAAAATTTTTGTTGAAAAATCCGGAAAATTCCGGAAAAATTCGAAAATTTTATTTTTTTTTACGAAATTTTGCATATTGTCGTGTGACTTTGTAGTTTTGGACGATGTAATAGTGAAAAATTTCGGATAATCATTCCGAAATGACTTTCCGAATGGAAAAATAGAAGAATTCTTGGTGGAAAATTCAGGAAAAACTCGAAAAATTTGGATTTTTTCGGAAACATTTTGCACCACAAATTAAATTTTTTAAATTACATTTTGTGTGTAATTGTTTCGTTGTGGCTTTTCGGTTGGAAAAATAGAAAATTTTGTTTGGAAAATTATGGAAAAATTCCAAAAATTTAAATTTTTGTTCGACGAAATTTTACATTTTATTGTAAGTTTTGATAATTTTGAATGATGTAAATGTGAACAGTTAGGATAATTATTCCGAAAGACTTTTCGAATGGAAAATTAGAAAATTCTTGGTGGAAAACTCGGAAAATCCCGGAAAATTTTTGATTTTTTCGACGAAATTGTTCATTGTATCGCTTGATTTGATGATTTTAGACGACGTACAGATGAAAAATTCGTTATGATGCTTGAAAAATTTCGGAATATTGTGAAATTTATTATGTTAAAATATTAAATGCAAAATGGTAGAACAATTTTAAAATCTTCTGCATAAGCATAATGCATTGGTCCTATTGTTCAAAACCACATTGAATACAATGCATTATGACTTCCACAAAATCATTATCAGAGCAGGCATCCCTCTGGATGCCATGTAAGACAATTCAATGCTCCCACTATAAATGAAGACGCAGTGGTGATTGTTGCAGAGAATGTGGAATTACGCGATATTGTTCTCAAGCTTCGGGATGGTGGACAAGTTGGACGAGATGGCTGACGACATTTGAACAGAGTTCGCACGACAACAATTAATTTCGATCTTGAAATTATCTTCTGATCAAAGACATGTGCGTGCTAATGTGTGGCAGTCTACTGTCGAAATTGGGAATACCAGCGCAAAATCGTTCAATGCATGATGCATTCAATCGCGAATTGCAACAAGAACAAGACTTTGATCGAGTTGAGCTGACTGAAAGAGTCCGAACAAATGTGGCGCTCTTAACTGCCGAGCAAACGAACGTGTACGATTCAATGATGAAAATTGTTGACGATGGAACGGAAGCATTTACTTTCTCGATGATACCGGTTGGACAGGCAAGACATTCGTAATTTCTTTGATTCTGGCAACAATTCGGTCAAGATCACAATTGAGTTAGCTGTTGCATCCTTTGGTATTGCTTCCACAATTGAACTGCACATTCCGCTTTCTTTTCACGGTTGACAACACAACGTGTAGCGAAATTGTTGCGAGAATGCTTAATCATTATTTAAAATTAATGCGCCATCGTGCATAAACGAGCATTGGAGGCATATGACCGAACGATGAAAAATTTTCGAGGTCATTTAACGAGAATGAGGCGACCAACTATACGACAGAATTTTTGAACTCTCTAGATGTGCCAGTTGTGCATAATTTGCAGCTGAAGGTGGGGTTCGATCATGATCATTTTGAAATTGTAATTAAAGCGCCGATCATCAAGAGCATATGCAAAGGAGAGGAAGTCCTTATCCCTCGAATCTATTATTCCAACCGATATTCCCTTCCAATTCAACTCCCCATTCGATTGGCTTTTGCGATAACAATCAATAAATCGTAATTTTCCCATACAAACATGGAAATTTATGGAATCAACCTCGAATTTCCCTGCTTTTCATACGGTCAGCTGTGCGTTGTTTGTTTGCGTGTTGGCAAACAGTCTTCATTGTTTGTTTTTACGCCGGAAACAAATAGGAAAACATTGCATATCAGATCGCTCTTCACAGATTTCGATTAAATTCAAGTAAATCAGATTACAAATTGAACTGTCTGTGTTTTACTATTATATAAAGGCGTTACCTACGGAGCGAGACGAAGTTTGCCGGGTCGAAAGTTGTATGGCAGAACAACGTTTGCCGGGTCGGCTAGTACTGGTATATTTTCATACCGATCCGTTAAGGTTTACTCGAGTTATCCTACCCACCAGCTATCCAGCCAGCCAGACAGACGGACATAGCTTAATCGTCTTAGAAAGTTCTGAAACGAATTTGGTCTTAAGATACTTGGGGTCTAACTCGTCTCCTTTAATGACTATCGCAGGATATTTAAATTTGTTCAGATTATTTATCTGGCAATAGTAGACAACCCCTATGAAAACCGATACCTTTGCACCACCCCTTCTGGTACCTCCAATACAAATGACAGAATTGACCCTCATAGTTTTACATACATATCTTTTTTGTAAGTAAACTGAATTCACACAAATTTTGCATATGATGTTCGCTTATCAATATTGGACTCAGTAATGAATATGGACTACATCGGTTCACGTCTTCTGGTACCTCCCAAAATGAATATTTCACCCATAACTTCCAAACAGACACTTGAGGAGGGTAATGAAAATTAGTCGATAAATTTATATTGTGATAGGAGGAAAAACCCAACAAAACTTTACTATTTGACACACCCCTTCTGGTACCTCCCATACAAATAACCGAACTCACCCCCATAGTATTACATACATATCTTATTTGTGAGTACATTGAATTCAGTCAAATTTTGTGTAAGTAGTACGGTTTTGAACATTTGAATCAGGAATGAATATGAACTATATCGATTCACCTCTTCTGGCACCTTCCATACAAAATGACCTTGTATGTAAAATTAATATTTCTCCCATAACTTCTAAACCGGCACCTGGAGGATAATCAAATTTGGTCAGATAATTTATCTTGTAATAGGAGATATGTCCGCTTTTGCATACATATAATTTTTGTCTGTACACTGAATTCTCACAAATTTTGCCAAGCTAAGAGTTCATTGAACGTCGTTTTACGAAAAGAAAGCAGACACGTTGTGCTGTCCTTAATTGTACCTCCTATACAAGTAAGTCAATTTTTTTACGGTTTTGCTCCACAAGCAGGCAACAAATAATACAAAAGTAATTTTATTTTAATTAAAAATCTATTAATTTCAATAACTCAAAACTGAAACAATATCTTATATTGGGTGATGGTATTTATCAGTCAGTTTACCTGACTGAAATTTCTCCAATGGTTTTCGTATCAAGTGATATATACCCTCATCCCTAAGGGTGATGGTATAAAAATTAAGAATTACAATTCCTTTAATCTGTTCACAAGACGTTTCCCTACATAACCAACAGTTTCACTTATCCATTCATCAAATGATTTTGAAATGGGTTTATTTTGTAGCAGTTACAATAAAACTGTTGTACTGCGTGGCGTATGATTTACGTGCAATATTACTTACGATAATCATACGCTATCATATAACAAAAAAGCCTAAAACGAGACAAATTCCCCTATACGATACTTACTAACTTCAAATCGATATTAAATTATTATGGCATGTAACTTGACATAACAAATGATGCAGAACTTCTTCTTTTTGGCACTACTTTCACCTGCAATTCTCAGAATTGAGTCCCAAAATCATGTGT
>OZ035883.1:120179221-120455221 GCA_964034835.1 Muscina levida | reverse complement strand
GGGGTGTGTCGAATAGTTTGGTTCTCTAAGGTTTCGCCTCTTATCACAATGTAAATTAAACGACCAATTTTCATTACCTCCCAAGTGTCCGTTTGGAAGTTATGGGAGAAATATTAATTTTCCAAAAATATGTCATTTTGTATGGGAGGTACAAGAAGGCGTGACCCGATATAGTCCATATTCATACCTGAGTCCAATTTTCATAAGCGAACACCATACGCAAAATTCGACTGAATTCAGTTTACTTACAAAGAAGATATGTAAGCTAAACTATGAGGGTCAATTTGGTCATTTGTATGGGAGGTACAAGAAGGGGTGTGTACGGATTTAAACACCCGCACGAGTTGAGTTGTTGTAAGTAACTAATTTTCTTTATTAAAAATATGACCTTAAGTGCTAACAGTGAAAATATTTCTTAACTAATACTTAACTAAGAGCAAGCGAGTGAGGACTACACCACACATTCCGCTTGCTTATCGAAGGAAAATCCCTCTTATCTAATTTCCCACACATTGTACACACATGTGGCACTGATAACGACACAATGCATACAATGTGGGAAACTCATCCACAACAATCTTTCGTTCTAGATAGCGCGATCGTTGCAACTGAATCAATGTATGTATAAGAATACACTCCGTTTAACAAATACACAACTGTACATAAAAAAGGACATGTTGTTTATAAAATCTGTTCAAATGTAATTTGAACAGGTGTGTCATATAGTTAGGTTTTCTGAGGTTTCGCCTCCTATCACATCATAAATTAACCGACCAATTTTCATTACTCCCCAAGAGTCCGTTTGGAAGTTATGGGAGAATATTAATTTTCCAAAAATATGTTATTTTGTATGGGAGGTACCAGAAAGCGTGACCCGATATTGTCCATATTCATTCCTGAGTCCAATTAAGGTTTACTCCGTTATCCTGCTCACCAGCCATCCAGCCAGCCAGACAGACGGACATAGCTTTATCGTCTTAGAAAGTTCTGAAACGAATTAGGTCTTAAGATATTTGGAATCTAACTCGTCTCCTTTAATGCGTTACACTTTTTATACCCTTCACCATGCGCATGAACAGAGTAAAGCGTATATAAATTTTGTACTTTCATTTGAAACGCCCATAAGGAGGCGTGGTAGGTATGACAATATATATATTTATAAATGATCAGCATCGAAATCTGAGTCGATTTAAAGGTGACCTTCTGTCCGTCCGTCTGCCTGTCCCCGCAATTACAGCCGCAGTTTAAGAGATATCGAACTGAAATTTGGAATGCGAGCTTCTATCCTCAAAGCGGAGGTTAAGTTCTAAGATGAGCCCGATCGGTCAATAACTACTCCCACCTCCCACACAAACTTCCCCTTTTTGGGGTCTGTCCCTGCGATTACAGCCGTAGTTTAAGGGCAATCAAGCTGAAATTTTGTATGTGAGCATCCTTACACTAAGCGGAGGTTGAGTAGTAAGATGAGACCGATCGGTAAAAAACTATTCCCACCTCCCATACAAAATCCCTCTTTTTGGAGGTGTCCTTATGTCAGTTCCTGCGATTACAGCAGTAATTTAAGAGCAATCAAGCAACAATATTTGTTCGCAAGCTTTGCTGCTCTAAATGGAGGTTGAGTTCTAAGATGAGCCCGATCGGTCAAAAACTAATCCCACCTCCCATACAAACTCCCCCTTTTTTGGGTATCCCTACGATTACAGGTGTAGTTTGAAGGCAATCGAGCTGAAATTTTGTATACAAGCTTCTTTACACCAAGTTGAGATTGAGTATTAAAATGAGACCGATCGGTCAAAAACTACTCTCACCTCCCATACAAATTCTCCCTTTTTGGGGTTTGTCCCTGCGATTGCATCGGTATTTTAAGAGGTATATAGCTGACATTTTGTACGCAAGATTCAATATCTAAGCGGAGGCTACTTTCTAAGATAAGAAATGTCGGTCAAAAACTACTCCCACCTCCCATTCAAACTACCTTTTTTTGGGGTGTCCGCGTAACTGCCCCCGCGATTATAGCCGTAGGTTAGGAAATATTGAGATGAAATTTGATATGCAAGCTTTAATCCTATAATACTTCTCCCACCTTCCATACAAACTTCCCCTTTTTGGGGGTGTCCGTCTGTGTGTTCCTATAGTTTATGAGCTTTCGGGCTGAAATTTGGTATGTAAGCTTCTGTCCAGAAGCAATGGTTAAGTTCTAAGTTCCATGATCGGACTCGCACAACCCACACAAATTCCCATTTTTGGGGAGTTACAAAATTAATACAAATAAGTTCCAACTCATAAACTTCTCGGTAAATCGAATAAAATCGATACAAAATTATTGACAAAATGGATGTGTGAAGCTAAAAGTAACGTCCACTTCTCACCAACTCCCCTGTTTTGTGGTACAAAGTTTAATAAAATATAGTTGTAGTGCAAATAACCAATTTTATCACCATTTTTACAAATGGTGAAGGGTATCTGAGCTTCGGCATAGCCGAAGATAATCGCCTTACTAGTTTTCGTATCAAATGATATATATCCTCATCCTAAGGGTGATGGTATAAAAATTAGGAATTACAATTCCTTTAATCTGTTCCCATGACGTTTCCCTACATAAGCAACAGTTTTACTTATCCATTGATCAAATAATTTTTGAACTTGGTTTATTTTATAGTAGTTACAATAAAACTGTTGTACTCCGTGGCGTATGATTTACGTGGAATATTACTTATGATAATCATACGCCACCATATAACAAACTTAATAAAACGTAATTTCCCTTTGCACCCCATGAATGAGGTATGGGATAGCTTATCGCGTTGTTGTGAATTAACACGCTTTCTATTTTTAGATTCACAACTAACGGCACCTACTTGTTTATCGACGAATGCGAACGTCACTGTTTGAGAAGCTCTTACTAGACACGACGATTGAATCGACGCTTAATACTGCGAGGTTGCTGTCAACAACATTCGAGCGGAGCCGACAATGAAAGAAAATTTTATTTACTTTTTTTTCTTTTAAGATGACTGGAGCCAGGTTTGAACCTGCGATCTCCCGCATGGTAGTCGCGTGTTCTAACCACTATGCCACGGCCGGTCCCATATAACAAAAGAGCCTAAAACGTGACAAATTCCTCTATATAAAACTTACTAACTACAAATCGATATTAAATTATTAAGGCATGTAACTTGACATAACGAATGATGCAGAACATCTTCTTTTTGGGGCTACTTTCACGTGCAATTCTCAGAATTGAGTCCCAAAATGATGAGTTGTACTGTGTAATTGCCCTGCCTTCCCTATGATGGCATCCTAGCAATTGCCTACATTTATCTTAATTTACCACCTGTCTGGGGTACTTTCAAAGTATATAAATATCGCAAGAAAGAAGAACGTAATTTCGGCCATAAATTGGACTTGTTACAAACTGTGAGCCACTACTCATAATTGCGGTCATTTGCATTATCCTGGTCAGCCACAAAATACATACAACGATGACAACGGTCTCCACTCGCACTCTGAAGCGTCTTCTTATGGATTGTTAAGCAGCAAATGATGCCTATTAAATTTCCTCTAAAGTACAACGGGAATAAAGTAAATGCGAGAATAAAACTGAGATGCATAAAGGACTATAACCACTCAACACCAAAGAATCCTGGTTATGGAAGTGTTTAACAGACGAAACGTGCAATAATGTCTGTAAAATTCAAGAAATTAAAGTCACAGCGTAAAAACAAAGCTGAAATGGTTTTGAATATATCCCATATCCTTTCCTTAAGTATCTGTCTCTCTCTTTCCTTATTCCTCTCTCAATATACAAATACATTATAACAACAAAATTTATAGCTCTTGAGCAAAAATTAAGCACCAATTAAAATTACAAAAAAATAAAACCAACAACTTTTTTATGGTTTCCTCGGAGAGAGATAACAATAATTGCTTGAGGTAGTGCTCAAAACAAGACTTGTTTGAAACTGGCAAACAACCAAAGCCCAAGGATTTAAATTGTGCTCGTTATTTCTTTGGTTATCCAACGATTGTGCTAACAATGTTTAAAGAATTAATACAAACACTGCACGCTACGTAGTATAAGTTTAATAAAACTTTCACGGTTTACTAACGCAGTGAGTTGTGGGTATAGACAAAAAAGTAATTTCACTATTGAAAAGTTAACAGCCAAAACGGAAATAACACCCGGCCAAACAAAAAGCAGCAGCCGGAAGCTATGAAATCGATATTTAAAGTACAAAGTGTGGAAACAAAGTAACAAAAGTTTTAAATTGTTAAACTGTGATGGGGATTTTAAAAATACTGCAAATAATTTTTTTATAAGAATTTAATATAAGAAGTTGTTTAATACCAAATTTGGTAAAAGGGACATTATACAAGAAGCATGGGTCAACATTTACTGTAGTGGATATTAAGTATTTTGAAATGTCTGTACTTATACACTGAGTTTTACTTTGCATTCCATAAATGGGATATGAGTGGTCATCTCACGTTTGTGTGAGTTGACACGTTTCTATTTTTAGACTCACACAAGAAGACATACTACTAAACGTTAAATGTGAATGTCAGCTTTTTTGGATAGTCGACCTTGTAAAAATAACACTCAAATAACACTGTAGGAAAATAGAAGTAGGCGATAATAGAAGCAACTAAAGCTCAATACAAGACGACACCCGCAAACGTTTAAAGGACCATAATTTAAGTTATTTCTAGATATGCACCTGTAATATCCTAACTCACACGTACAGATATGGTCCCTCTACATAATTTTCAGGATGTCCTAGACCAACATATGGCGGACATTACTGCCATACAGGAACTGCGATTGAAGCATATGATATACTAGCTGACCCGGCAAACGTTGTTCTGCCATACAACTTTGGAACCGGCAAACTTCGTCTCGCTCCTAAGGTAACGCCTTCATATAATAGTAAAACACAGATAGTTCAAGTTTTAATATGATTTACTTGAATTTAATCGAAATCTATGAAGAGCGATCTGATATACAATGTTTTTTGATTTGTTTCCTGCGTAAAAACAAACAATAAAGACTGTTTGCGAACACGCAAACCGACGACGCACAGCTGACAGTGTGAAAAGCAGGGATTTTCGAGGTTGATTCCACAAATTTCCAACGATTGACCTTACGATTTTTTTATTTTTATCGCAAATACCAATCCAATGGGGAGTTGAATTCGCTTGAAGGGAAGATCGATTGGAATAATAGAAATTCGAGGGATAAGAACTTCCTCTCCTTTGAATTTTCCCTTGATGATCGTCGCTTTTACTACAATTTCGGATGATTCAGATTCTGCAAAATGATCATGATTGATCCCACCTTCAGCTGCAAATTATGCGTCGAACTTTCTGGAACATCTAGATAGTTCAAAATTCTGTTGCCTCATTCTCGTTAAATCACCTCGAAAATTATTCATCGTTCGATCATCTGGCTCCAAAGCTCGTTTATGCGCCATCGTGTATTGATTTAGCATTCTCGCAACAATTTCGCTACACGTTGGCTTGTCAACTGTGAGAAGAAAGCGGAATGTGCAGTTCGACCGCCTTTCAACAATATGGGAGCAATACCAGAGGATGCAACAGCTAACTTAATTGCGATCTTGACAGAATTGTTGCCAGAATCAAAGAAATTACGAATGTCTTGCCTGTCCCACCGGGAGTATCGAGAAAGTAAATGCCTCCCGTTCCATCGTCAACAACCTTCATCAGCGAAATACACACGTTCGTTTGCTCGGCATTTAAGGACGGCAGATTTGTTCGGACTCATTCAGTCAGCTTAACTCGATCAAAGTCTTGCAACTCGAGATTGAATGCCTCATACATCGAACGATTTGGCGCTGGTATTCCCAATTTCGACAGTAGACTGGCGCACATTAGCACGCACATGTGTTTGATCAGAAGATAATGTCAAGATCGGAATTGGATGTTGTCGTGCGAACTCTGTGCAAATGTCGTCAGCCATCTCGTCCATTAATTTGTCCCACAATGCGCTCGGGTTCGGCAGATGCAACGTGGCTATGATGATCGAAAACAATGTACAAATTTGATTCGCTGGAGCAGAAACAGTTGTTGGCGAGATTCGCGAAGTGTGGCGACTGATTGAAACTAATAAAATTGAGACGCTCCGTTTCGACCTTGACGTTCATGTGAACGCAGTACTGTTGAAATAAACGGCAATATCTTAACAGATGATTGTCATCATCTTGTGAGCCAAACATTTTATCCGTTTCTTCTACTGGAATACGAATTCGAACATAGAGGGATAATGAAAAAGAATTGATGACTTGTAAACAAACCTTCCGTTCTATTGACCATCTTTAAATTGAGGTGATAGCCATCCTTTCCACAACAGAACATCAACGGGTATTGAAGTAAATCATATGACAGATGAGTCTCGTACACGTGCCTAACTTGTCAACAATCACCACTGCGACTTTATTTATAGTGGGAGCATTGAATTGTCTTACATGGCATCCAGAGGGTCTTTTGTCTGCTCTTATAATGATTTTGTGGACGTCATAATGCATTGTATTCAATGCGGTTTTGAACAATCGGACCAATGCATTATGCTTATGCAGGTTTAAAATTGTTCGACCATTTCGCGTTTAATCTTTTAACAAAATTAATTTCAAGCATCATAACGAATTTTCCATCCTTACGTCGTCTAAAATCATCAAATCAAGCGATATAATGAAAAATTTCGTCGAAAAAATTCACAATTTTCACATTTGCATCATTTAAATTTATCAAAACGCAATAAAATGTAGAATTTCGTCGAAAAAAATTTAAAATTTGTAGAATTTTTCCATAATTTTCCAACCAAAATTTTCTATTTTTCCAACCAAAAAGCCACACCGGTTCAATTACACACAAAATGTAATTCAAAAATTCACTTTGCTGTGCAAAATGTTTCCGAAAAATCAAAATTTTTCGAGTTTTTCCTGAATTTTCCGAGTTTTCCACTGAGAATTTTTCTATTTTTCCATTCGGAAAGCCATTTTGGAATAATTTCACGAAATTTTACACTGTTACATCGTCCAAAATTATCAAATCATAAGATAATATGCAAAATTTCGTAAAAAAAAATGTAACATTTTCAAAAAAATTTTCCGGAATTTTCCAACAAAAATTTTTTTTCCATTCGAAAAGCCATTCGCAACAATTGCAAACAAAATTCAATACAAAAAGGCAATTTTAAATTTTTCCAATTTCCCGACTTTTGCGGAGCATTTTCCCAAAATTCTCTTTCACATAAAGGAAGATTTCGTTCAAGGCATCCAAATCTTTAGATTTTTTTCTGGAATTTTCCGAGTTTTCCACCAAGAATTTTTCTATTTTTCCATTCGAAAAATCATAATTGTTCGAAATTGTTCACATTTACACCGCCCAAAATTACCAAAACATATGATAAGATGCAAAATTTTGTCGAAAAAAAAGAAATTTTATTAGCATTTTCCATAATTTTCCAACTAAAATTTTCTATTTTTCCATTCGAAAATCGACAAAAATTTAATTTGCGATTTACCTCAAATCAGGCGTTTCGGAATTTTCCGAGTTTTCCACCGAGAATTTATCTATTTTTCCAAAGTTATTTCGGAATAATTATAAATTTTTCGCAAGTTACATCGTTCAAAACTATCAAATTGTACGACAAAAAGCAAAATTTCGTCGAAAAATAGTATTGAATTTTTTCGAATTTTTCCGGAATTTTCCGAATTTTCCAAAAAAAATTTTATTTTTCCATTCGTAAAATCATTCGCAACAATTGCACATAAAATTCCTTACAAAAAAGCAATTTTCGGTTTTTCCAATTTTCCGGCTTTTCCGGAGGATTTTTCCAAAATTTTCTTTTACATAAACCTTCTCCTGGCAATTACAAACAACCGAAAAAAAATTTCAGCAAAATCGGTCCAGCCGTTCTCAATTGATGAATTACTATACATTTTTGCCACCATTTTTATATATATAGGTTATACAGCCGCTATGTAGAGAGACACGAATTTGGTTCTGTCTTCACAATTGGTAAGAGATGTACCTTGTTAGTGTAGCCGAATAGCCACTATAGGCATCAAGGCGAAATATTTTTACCTTTGTGGTAAAAACTAAATCTCCTTCCTTAATCTGTCTTAATCAAAAAAATTTTATGATATAAATATTTTTAAAAAGTTGAATAATTCCGAAGCCGATACTCCGCCATACTAGTCTTATTTTTGGTTAGAACATTCATCAGTGGCATTGCCTTAACGAACTCACCTATTTCGGTTAATATGTTCTTACATCACGGTGTATTGTGTACAGAAGCCGACTGAAGCCACAGACGAGGTCAGCAAAGATTCAAACATTTTATTCTATGACCACCACATATACATCAAATTTACTTGTTTAACACATACAGTACAACATTTTTCAGCTCATTGATTTGGGGACTCAATTCTGCACGTGAAAGTAGCCCCAAAAAGAATAAGTTCTGCATCATTCGTTTTGTCAAGTTACATGCCATAATAATATAATATCGATTTGAAGTTAGTAAGTATCGTATAGGGGAATTTGTCACGTTTTAGGCTCTTTGGTTTGTATAGGTCCGTATCCAGCAGATTTCTGAAATGATTTCTCCATATTTTCAGAACGTTATCCGGGTTCGTCCCTAGCTGACCATCGCTGTCCTTGCAGGAGGGCAACCCTGTTCCACGCATTCTCGCCTTAACTCTCCGGTAGAATTTTCAGGCTTCCCCTCTACTTCGGAGCAACTCTGTGCACTCATCCTGTCATTTCTTCAGCTCCTTCTTTTTTCGTCTTAAGAGACGAGTTGCCTCTCGTCTCTTCTCCCTTGTGCCGTTCACGAATAGCTCGCGTTGCCACTGGCTGTAGTTTCGCCCTGTATGCAGCAACCGTCTCTCTCGTGGCATTGCGACATTCATCATCGTACCAGGCATCTTCTTGAGACGGCTTTGAGTACCCAAGTACGCTTCTCGCAGTCCGTTCTATGGAGTTGGCTATATATTGCCACTGCGAAGTAATATTATCAGGGGTTGGAGCATTCTGCAGCAGTTGAGTTAGATGGTTGAAATAGGCGTTCGCTACCTCTGTGATCGGAAGTTTACGGATGACCAGCTTTCGTTGTGCTTGGTTACGTACGACGCCATGCTTAGCATTGTACATACCTTAACTACGGTATGGTAGTGATCGGAGTCAATTTTCGCACCCCTGATCACTTGTACGTCCAGAACACTCGATGCGTGCCTTCCATCGACTACCACGTGATCAAACTGATTCCTCGTCAATTGATCTGAAGATAACCACGTTGCCTTATGAATATTTTTATGGTCAAATCTAGTGCTGCTAACTACCATATTTCTTACCGCAGAGAAACCAATCAGTCTGATGACATTGTTCGACGTTTCGGTCTGCAGACTGAATTTTCCGATGGTAGGCTCAAATACGGTCTTCCTGCTTATTTTAGCATTAAAATTGCTTAGTACAATTTTGATGTCATGGCTATGGCTACGGTCATATACATTTTCTACGCTCTCGTAGAACTCGTCTTTGTCCTCATCGCTTTTATATTCTGTCGGAGCATGGACACATATAAGTGTTCTGTGGAAAAACTTAGTTTTGACTCTTATGGTGGCTGTACGTTTACACACCGGGTTGAACCTTGAGACTAGGTGTCGCAGTCTCTTGCCAACCACAAATCCACATCCAAACTCGTGCTTGTCCGCATGGCCACTTGTCTCGTCCACCGGATTTCCTGTAAAGCTGTTATTTCAGCCTTATATTCTTCGAGGACTTCCGCCAGTTGGATGGAGGCACCTTGTCTATACAGTGTTCTAACTTTCCAGGTACATATCCTCAATTCATGATCCTTAATTCGTTTGCGGTTGTCGTCAACATTTTGAGGGGTCCGTTTTATTCTTTTCTCACTTATTTTCATTGCAATAGGTTAAACGTCAGTGGCGGGTCAGACGCTGACCAGGGTACCGCTCACTCTAAGCCGACGTGCCTGGGTTTTAAGTTTCGCCTCTCACAGTTAGCCGTGCTCTGTCGGGTGTCAAAGCCACGTTTCCATGCGTCACCACGTGTAGTTACTCCGTCCGCAGTAGTACCACGAATTCGGAGCTCTGTGAGTAGACTTGAAGGGCAATTGGAAAGGATCACTCTGGGGTTGCCAAGTTAAACCGATCAGAAGTTTTACCTTGCATCACACTCCCGACGCCCAAAGTAAAATTACTATGTATTATCTTTTGCCTGCTTGTCGAGCAAAACCGTAAATATTGATTTTATTTGTAAAGGAGGGCAGCACAACGTGCCCGACAAATTTTTTCGTAAATTAACGTTCCAGAAAGTTTACATTGGCAAAATTTGCCTGAATTCAATGTACATACAAAAATGATATGTATTAACAGGGGCAATATCAGTTATTTATATGGAATGTTCGAGTGTCAAATAGTTATATTGCTGAGGTTTTGCCACCTATTACAAGATTAATTAACTAATCGAATTTGATTATTCCCCAGCTGTCAGTTTGGAAGTTATGGAAGAAATATTAATTTTCCAAACATAGATTATTTTGTATAAGAGGTACCAGAAGGATTGAACCGTTATATTCCACCATCTTTCCTGATTCAAATTTTCATTACCATATAACTTACGCAAATTTGAATGAATTCAGTGTACTTATGTACTTATATATATGTAAGACTATGGGAGTGAATTCGGTCATTTCTATGGGAGGTACAAGAAGGGGTGTGTCAAATAGTTAGATTTTCTGAGGTTTTGCCTCATATCACAATATAAATTAATCGATCAATTTTCATTAACATCCAAGTGTACGTTTGGAAGTTATGGGATAAATATTAATTTTCCACAAATAGGTACCAGGAAGTACCAGAAGGCGTGAACCAATATAAGCGAACATCATACGCAAAATTTGAGTGAATTCAGTTTACTTACAAAAAAGGAGGTACCAGAAGGGATGGGGCTGTTCCGCCCATTTTCAATCCCATTAGTTCGTTTCGAAAAATATTAATACTGGTAAATTTTTATACCGATCCGTTAAGGTTTACTCGAGCTATCCTGCTGACCAGCCATCCAGCCAGACAGACGGACATAGCTCAATCGTCTTAAAAAGTCCTGAAACGAATTTGGTCTTAAGATACTTGGGGTCTAACTGGTCTCCTTTAATGCGTTACACTTTTTTTCGTCAACACAAACACTTGTGTAATATATATAGTATTGACCGCAAACCGCTGCTACAAGGCGCTAAGCCAGCGTATTAATGAGAAGTCATCCCTCAATGAACAGAACTACAAAAATCTGATGTGTTCGCCAAATAAGAAAAAAATAATTAGTTACCAACCAAGATTCCGGTTGAAAAACAGACGTTCCTACTCTTCTGCAAAAACAATTTTCAAAGGTCATCAGTTTCAAGGATATAACATCCCACAATTTAATTCCTCTACTTACAGTTTTAAATCCCTTGGGTGTATAGCTAAATAAAGTTTAATATTATGTGCCTCTCTGTCATTTCATTTAATATCTCTTGATGGTAACCCTCGTTATGAATTGAATATTCCAAACATATGTTGAAAACAAAAAGTAAACCATATTTCAAACACGTCTATCTATAACATAGCAAAGTAACATCCAATGTATTCGATACAAATGTCTAAATCATCATATTCTCATAACACTTTACTCCTTATTCTAGCGATATCCCTACTCTAAAAAAGGGTTAAATTAACTTTCTCTCCCTCTCTCTTCCCCACCATTGAAACGATGCCATAACCTTGGGTAAAAACATCAAATTGTCACCTTCAATCGGCACCATGCTTATGGCATAAAATGTTTTCTCAATCGTGAGTCCTTGTGCACCACTACTTCATAGATTCATTTAAATAAAATTCCCATAAACATTTGTTATATTTTTGAGAAGGCAACCAGCAACTTTAAAATGCCGCCCTCCCACCAACCTTACACTCGATTACCAACCAAAATGTGTTTATAAATTTTCATTATGAACAAATTTTTCCCTCTCATGATTTCGATTGTGCTAATAAACGAACTAAGTTTAAATTGTTTATGGCCCGAAAAAATAAGGTCAGAAGGCAACAAAAACAGACAAACACGTTTGGTTGTAATCGAAAATGTAGGGCACGTACGAGAGGCCAACATAAAATGCAGACTTTTGAGTAAGGATATTGGGTTATAGGGCGACAGCGTGGCAGCGTAGGCAACTTTCTAATAATGGCACAAGGATATGGGCTATTAACGCATGCACAGTGAGATTGCGTTGGGTAAGGGTGATGGATATAATGAATAACAGGGAGAGTGTGAAAAAGTGGGCTGTGTGAAAAATTCCTTTTATTCTATGGCAGTGCACAAGTAGATAAAGGTTATTCGAATGTTGGGTTAGGACTTATTAGGACTTTTCACGAGCTTTTTTCTTAGTTAAAACTTAAGACCATTACAAAAAATTTCAGTCAGTTAAATTGACTGATATATACTCTCACCCTATGTATGACATTGTTTTAGTCTTGAGTTATTAAAGCTAATCGCTTTTTAATCGAAATTACTTACTTATTTGTCTGCTTGTGGAGCGTAAATGGTTGGATATATAAATTTCGGTCATAAGTCCAGAGATTAACAGACATGTAGTAAAACTGCAAAAAGTAGTTACAGCGCTAAAAGGGTTAATAAATTCCTTAACAAATATAAAAAGTTCACTTCACTATTTCTATTTCATACGACTTTAAAAGTAATGAATCGAATTTGGTTCAAAAAAACTTATGGTCTAAAGTGACTCCTTCTATGTGTCACACTTTTTGCTCGTAATTAATGATATATACCCTCCTACCCGTAGGATGAGGGTATAACAATAAAGTACCCCACTCATTTTATTAGCCAAATTGTGAAATTTTAAATAAAAATTGTCAAAATTGGTTTCATACTTATTGAGTTCATCTTTGACATAATTATTGATATCACCAATTTTGTATAAAGTAATAAATAACTGACCGACTTAACTTGGCAAACCCAGAGTGATCCTTGCCAATTGGACTTCAAGTCTACTCACAGAGCTCCGCATTCCTGGAACTACTGCAGACGGAGTACCTCCACGTGGTGACGCCTGAAAACGTACCTTTGACACCCGTCGGAGCACGGCTAACTGTGAGGGCCGAAACCTTAAACCCAGGCACGTCTGCTCAGAGTGAGCGGTACCCTGGTCAGCGTCTGACCCAGAATGGGCGGCTGTAATAAAATCTTGACAGGAGGAGAAAACTGTGACATGGTGCGGTGGGCTTGCAACCCGCCACCGACCTATATACTATTGCAATGAAAAAAAGTAAGAAAATAATAAAATGGACCCCAACAAAATGTTGACGACCACCGCAAACGAATTAAGAACCATGATTTGAGGATATGCACCTGCAATATTAGAACACTGTATAGACCAGGTGCCTCCATCGAACTGGCGGAAGTCCTCGAAGAATACAAGGCTAACATTACCGACATAACCCGGAGGACGGGACACGGCTGCACGCTCAAGAAGACGTGCGACATCTACTATAGTGGCCATGCGAACAAGCACCAGTTTGGATGAGGATTTGTAGTTGACAAGAGACTGCGACACCTAGTCTCAAGGTTCAACCCGGTGTGTGAACGTATAGCCACCATAAGAGTCAAAACTAAGTTTTTCCACATAACACTTATATGTGCCCATGC
The DNA here is from genome assembly GCA_964034835.1 of Muscina levida. Classification (NCBI taxonomy): domain Eukaryota; kingdom Metazoa; phylum Arthropoda; class Insecta; order Diptera; family Muscidae; genus Muscina; species Muscina levida. Next base: position 120,441,484 of record OZ035883.1, on the reverse strand, counting down.
TCCGACAAAAGAGAAAAGCGATGAGGACAAAGACGAGTTCTACCAGAGCCTAGAAAATGTATATGACCGTTGCCCGAGCCATTATATTAAAATTGTACTAGACGATTTTAATGCTAAAATAGGCAGGGAGACCGCATTTGAGCTTACCATCGAAAAATTCAGTCTGCACACCGAAACGTCGAACAATGGCTTCAGACTGATTGATTTCTCAGCGGCAAGAAATATGGTAGTTAGCAGCACTAGCTTTGACCATAAAAATATTTATAAGGAAACATGGTTATCTCCAGATCAATTGTAGAGGAATCAGACAGATCAGATGGAAGACACGCATCGAGTGTTCTGGAGGTATGAGTGATCAGGGGTGCGATTGACTCCGATCACAAACATACCGCAGTTAAGGTATGCAAAAGGCTAAGCATGGCAAAAAACGTACGTAACCAAGCACAACGAAAGCTGGACATCGGTTAACTGCGGACCACAGAGGTAGCAATATATATAGCCACATTATAGTGGCAATATATAGCCGACTCCATAGAACGGACTGCGAGAAGCGTACTTGGGTACTTAAAGCCGTCTCGAGAGGTTGCCTGGTACGATGATGAATGTCGCAATGCCACGAGAGTGACGGATGCTGCATACAGAGCGATCCTGCAGCCAATGGCAACGCGAGCCGTTCGTGAACGGCACAAGGAGTAGACACGAAAGGCAACTCGTCTCTATAGACGAAAATAGAAGGAGCTGAAGAAAATACAGGATAAGTGCACAGAGTTGCTCCGAAGTAGAGGGAAAGCCCAAAAATTCTACCAGAGAGTTAAGGCGAGAATACGTGGAACAGGGTTGCCCTCCTGCGATGACCAGCTAGTAACAGACCCGGTTAACATTCTCAAGATTTCGAGAGATCATTTCAGAAATTTACTGGATACGGACACCACTCCAGAAGACCGCGCTCCAATCCATGACGATGGTATTACTTGTCCACCTCCGCCTTTAAAAAGGCGGCAGGAGACAATGGTCTCCCAGCAAACTGTTTAAGGCAGGCGGGGAGGAACTGATTAGGAGCATGCATCAGCTCGTGGAAAACATCTGGCTTGAGAAGAGCATCCCCGGGGATTGGAGTCTTAGTCTGTTATGTCCCAAATATAAGAATGGGGATCGTAGTGAATGTAAGAACTACCGTGGAATAAACCTATTTCCAATTGCGTACAAGGTCCTTTCGAGCATATTGTGTGAACGTCTAAAGCCAATTGTAGAAAAACTAATTGAACCATATCAGTGCGGACTTAGACCTAGTAAATCTACGACGGATCAAATATTTACCTTACGACAAATCCTCGAAAAAAAAAACTCATGACAAACAGAACTACACTCACCATCTCTTCCTTGACTACAAAGCTGCCTTCGACTCTCCGATAAGAAATTGGCTACGTATATGAGGCCATGTATGAGAACTAATTCGACTTTGCAGATGTACCTTGGAAAACGCCATATCATCGGTTAAGATTGATAAGAATCACTCTGAATCATTCAACACAAAAAGAGGTCTCAGGCATGGTGATAGCTTGTCCTGTACACTATTCGATATAGTTATGGAAAGGTGATGAGAAAGGCTGGTTTCAAATTCCACAAGAACCACATGCCACTAGCCTATGCCGATGATATAGACATCATTGGCCGAAATCTACGGGATGTTACTGCAGTTTTCTCGGTCTGCGAGGACAAAACAAAAATAATGATTTCGACGAACAAAGAGAACTCTCGATGGGGACGCACCGTCAACGTTTGAAGCAGTAGATGAGTTTACCTACCTCGGATCTTCCGTCAACAAGAAAAATAATGTCAGCCAAGAAATCAAGTGGAGAATAGTGCTCGTCAATAGATGTTTTTACGGACTTCGGCAGCACTTTAGTAACACCACCTTATAACGAGATACGAAAAAATTGCTATAGCAGGTATTAATTTTACCGGTTCTGTTGTGTGCTGCCGAATCATGGGTGCTTACGACAACAGACATACAAATCCTGGGAGTATTCGAGAGGAAAGTACACCGAAAAAGGTGTACAGCGAGAAAGGTGTCTGAAGGCTAACCTGAAGGACGGCACAGAGCAGGGAGACCCAAACTTCGTTCGAAGAATCAAGTGGTTGGCGACATGCCACCATCTGGTAGGACTAACTGGAGAACGCTAATATAACTATATCTTATTAGATTAATTTGAACAAAGTATAGTAAAGGTTATTTTTTAGACAAAGCACATGTTAAATATTAACTTACTTTCTTCACTGGCACTTCCTTCCAATCGTATACTTTGATTATTAGCCGCACGTAGAAAAATATTATAGGCGCATCGATCTTCTGTGCTTTTTACCCAATTCGTCACACCAAGTTCTGCTAGGTTTTCAATAACCTGACTATTCATCGGTGTTTCGGTCACCCTACTCTGCGCGGTCCATCAAGTTCATTGTCGAAGGCTTGTCGAGCTGAAGCACTTTCATCAATGCATTTAACCACGTCAATGTCGCTATATAGCTTGTACAGCTATCGTTAATAAGACGTCGATACTCTCCGTTAACGATGATGGGTCCATATATTGTAAAGAAAATTTCCCCACTCGAATACTGCCAAAACTGATCCATCCGCCTATGATTAGACCCAGAAAGATGTCAATGTCATCGGCGTACGCAAGTACCATGTAGCTTTTGTTGAATATCATGCCACTTGTGTTGCAGCTTTCCTCATAATCCTCATTATCATCTCATCTTATGTTAACGATACGCCGTCGTCTGGTTTTAGGCCTCGTCTGACATAGAAACCGTATGGTCTTTGCAAATCTTCACTGAAGATTTCGTGTCAGTCAGCGTCATTCTCCAAAGGCGTATCAGCTTCGCTTGAATAACAAACTCAGCCATGGCTTCGAGTAATTTCTTCGTGTCGGGCTGTCGAAGCAGCTTTATAGCTTACGAAGAGATGATATGTCTCGATCTGTTCTTTGTGATTTTTTTTCCAGGATTTGCCGAGGTGGCCAGTCAGGCTTACGATGCAAGATTCACTTTAAATCCCCAACGGCTCCCGCTCTGGTACTTATAAGTGGTAAATATTTATTGTGTTGCTTGTTCATTTCCTTAGCACATTTGTGCCAGTCTTGGTTAGATATTGAATGCTGATAACAAGGTTATAATAACTACCTTAACCAAACTAAAGTATTCAACATTCTCTCATGCTCATTTTGTGCTGCACATTTATGCTCCAACTTTTTAAATTTTGTTTTTCATCCCAAGTTACTGAAAACAGATACGTATTTCATTATGATTTCCAACGCTTCATTTAACATTCTATGATCCCCTTTCTTTCTTACTCATTCGCCCTACCTAAAATGACATCAAACCTCCTCCGCCATCACAATGCAAGTCAACCTTGAAAATTTATTAAATTTTCATTTTGAGCGACGGCAGGTTTCATAGTCTATCGGTTCCGGTCATGGTTTTGACGAAAGGACAATATATGTCATGGGAAATCAAAGTTAAAATACTCTTGTCATTGTTGGGTAAATATGAACAATCCGGTGTATCGTAAATGGTATCGTAACTGGTATCATAACTGGTATTCCCAAACAAGAATTGGAATAAAACGAACGAAACAATGTTGCTGGCAACGACAGCAACAATTGCCACCACACCACATAGAATAAACAACAAATGAACTTTTCAGAAATTCTATGTATAATAGATTTGAAACAATTTTGATGTAGCAATTTCATAAATGGCTTTTAGCAATTACAGGATACACAATACACAATACAATTCATAGACTGTGAAATAATATAAAGAGTTATGCGACAAGAGGATACTTATGCGAACAAATGTCACACGACTCTCAGAGATTGTGGACAAACAGTAGAGTGATGATGAATTGTAGACGGCAGCAGGTATTCGTATAGAAAAAATAATAGTTGTCATAGAAGCATAAATAAATACGTTTTGATAAAGTTAATGCATATAAAAATCTTAGGAAAAGAAATTTTCGAAATGCCTTTTTTAAGAAAAAAAATATATTGTTATGATGTTTTTACAACAGCTGAGATGCTGTTTACGCAAAAAAGCGTTGACGAACCAGTATATTTGTTATGCCAACGCAATGTTAAGCGTAACCAAAAATTTAATGTCTAAAGACGTGACAGGTCTTACCATAAAGAATATTTCGGTAAAGTAGATGAGGAAAGAGAAATTTTAATTGCTAATTAGAAAAAAAGTTGTTGAAGGAGAAGCAAGAAACATTTTGAATACTGATGTTGAAAAAGCCTTTTGATGACGACATTGTTTTAAGGTGCTCGCTAAAGAAGTGCTAGGTGGTTTTGGAAGTAAGGGTAGAAATATGGCCAACATTTTAGAAAAAGTACCTTACAATGGAACACGATTCTCTTAAAATGTGTATTTTTTTATTTTTAACAAAAAATAATCTGTAATTTGTAATACAAAGATATTTAATGTCTGCAGTGACGAAGTGCGTCACTTTTGCACCACACTGTTTGCCGAAATAATAATAAGAGCTTTTACGCATTCGCAACACACTCTGACAACACACTCTGACATACATTGACGTTGAGCATAGCTGTTCTACAAAATAGGCCTGATGTGTAATAGAAGCCGAGTGACAGAGAAGTTCAGTCAGGTGAACTGACTGAAAGTACCATCAACCCAATAATAATTTATATACACGTGAGTGAAGTGAAGTGCAAGTCCGACCCTAGTCCTATCCTATCCTATCCTAGTGCCGAGCCGTGAGCCTAGCCTATCCTAGTGCCGTGACGTGCCTATCCTTCCTATCCTACCTATCCTAGTCCTATCCTATCTGAAGTTGAAGTGAAGTGACGTGAAGTCCCTATCCTAGTCCTATCCTTTCCGTGATCCTAAGTGCCGAGCCTGAAGCTGCCTATCCTATCTATCCTATCCTATCCTATCCTATCCTATCCTATCCTATCCTATCCTATCCTATCCTATCCATCCTATCCTATCCTATCCTATCCTATCCTATCCTAACTATCCTATTCCTATCCTATCCTATCCTATCCTATCCTATCCTATCCTATCCTATCCTATCCTATCCTATCCTATCCTATCCTATCCTATCCTATCCTATCCTATCCTATCCTATCCTATCCTATCCTATCCTATCCTATCCTATCCTATCCTATCCAATCTATCCTATCCTCCTTATCCTATCCTATCCCTATCCTATCCTATCCTATCCTATCCTATCCTATCCTATCCTATCCAATCCTATCCTATCCTATCCTATCCTATCCTATCCTATCCTATCCTATCCTATCCTATCCTATCCTATCCTATCCTATCCTATCCTATCCTATCCTATCCTATCCTATCCCTATCCTATCCTATCCTATCCTATCCTATCCTATCCTATCCTATCCTATCCTATCCTATCCTATCCTATCCTATCCTATCCTATCCTATCCTATCCTATCCTATCCTATCCTATCCTATCCTATCCTATCCTAATCCTATCCTATCCTATCCTATTCCTATCCTATCCTATCCTATCCTATCCTAATCCTATCCTATCCTATCCTATCCTATCCTATCCTATCCTATCCTATCCATCCTATCCTATCCTATCCTATCCTATCCTATCCTATCCTATCCTATCCCTATCCTATCCTATCCTATCCTATCCTATCCTATCCTATCCTATCCTATCCTATCCTATCCTATCTATCCTATCCTAATCCTATCCTATCCTATCCTATCCTATCCTATCCTATCTATCCTATCCTATCCTATCCTATCCTATCCTATCCTATCCTATCCTATCCTATCCTATCCTATCCTATCCTATCCTATCCTATCCTATCCTATCCTATCCTATCCTATCCTATCCTATCCTATCCTATCCTATCCTATCCTATCCTATCCTATCCTATCCTATCCTATCCTATCTATCCTATGCAGAAATATGAATATCTGTATTTTCTAGCCCTGGACAGATAAAATTCGGTACATAGATAGAGCCCAAGAACAGCAATCACCTGGAAAATTTTTGTGGGCGAATTTGACACACATTTTGACAATCCCAACAAAAAATTGGCGGAATCGGAACAGTGGGAATGGTTTGCATCTTGAAACTTTATACGACTGTATCTCATGAACTATCAGAGGTAAAAAGATGATATTCGGTATATATGTTGTTCGTACAGTTAGTATTACAGCCAGGTTGGAAGCGAGCGGTGCCACGCCCCCTGTCAAAAATTTTACAAAGTGGTACCGATGACCTCTTGATAGTCCCTGGTTATACTTGGTTGAGATTCGAAAAAGGGGTGTGGTACCGTCCATACAATTTTAAATGGATACAGCTTATGAACTACCAGAGTAACCTTCACAATAACGAATCTCTATACTGTCTATTTAACATAATCATCACATAGAAACGTCATAATATTTAATGCTTTATGCTCTATTATATTCACCCATTACCCTACACTTTATCCGTCGCCTTAATCGTGTAAAGAGCTGGTGCTGATGCTGCTGCCTGCCCGCTGCTGTTGAAGTCTTAAAGGTAGCACATAGAGTCAAATCGTTTAACTTGCGTGTCAGGTTTCTAGCGCAGAGTGCGACGCACAGCAAAAGTAACAAAGAAAATTATTATAATTATTTGAGCAATAATTTTACACAATAATTCTCTTAGTTGTTGTTATGTATAAACTTTTCCATCTTCGTGCTACCCTTGTTGGCATTCTACTACGTATGTACTTGTGTTCACTATGAGTTCATAATTATTTCATTTCATTTAAATATAAACACAAGAAACTTTTTGCAACGGACATAACGAAAACAAAATTATACAAAATTACAATTTGTCGCAGAAATCGCTAGACTCAGTTTCGTTGTGGCACGATTTGCCTACAGCTACAGCTGTATTCTTTTATTGTTACCCAGATTTTAGAATTCTTCATTTTTGCCGGTGCATGTTGCCATTATGTGATGAACATGTGTAAACATGCATATTTTTTTCACTTAAATAAACTTGGGCTTTTGTTTGCTGTAGATGTGAAATTAAATAAAATACAGCAATGTACAGCTGTTGGAGAAAAGAAAACAGCAAAAAAAACGCTAAAATTTCCGTTTCCGCTTGAGAGACGCCGTTGTTGCTGCTGTGCATTCAAAATAAAATGAGTGGAAAGTGTAGAGATATGAGAGCACAATAAGGGCTATAAATAAAACGTTAACAATGAAAGGAAATACGACAACAGAGGGCAGTGATAGGACAGTTATATGAATAAATTTGTAGCCAATGACACTTGTATAGATGTTGACATTTTTATACACTCACCCTACGGTAAGGAGGGTATATATCATTTGATACGACCCAAAAGTGTAACACATAGAAGGAGACACTTTAGGCCCCAGGTTTCTTTGAACCAAATTCGATTCATGACTTTTTAAGTCGTTTGAGCCATGTCCGTCTGTCTGGCTGGTACAGACGGCACCTCTGAAACAAAACATACCGGATACAATGAAGAAGTTCACCAAAATCAGAGTTATATCATGCACAGAAGCATGATAGATATTATACCATCCGGACCAGGCGATTTTTAGTGCTGAAAAGTACTTATATCACAATATAACTATTCCTCATCCATCATATTTTTTACAACTTCCAAGTCCATAAAGTTGATCAACTTGGGTGGCATTAGCCTGCCGGCCACACTTACTTACTTACTTAGCTGGTACTTCTTTGCAACCCCAGTGGATTATATACCGCACGTAGAAAAATATTATAAGCGCCTCGATTTTCTGCGCTTCTGCTCCAGTTAGTCACACCAAGTTCTGTAAGGTTCTCAGTAACCTGGTCTTTCCAACGGAGTTTTGGTCGCCCTCTTCTGCGCAGTCCATCGAGAACATTGTCGAAGACTTCTCGAGCTGAAGCATTTTCGTCCATGCGTACAACATGACCTAGCCATCGCAACCGTTGCACCCTAATGCGTCTGACCACGTCAATGTCAGTGTACAGCTCGTGCACGTCATGATTCATACGACGCCGATACTTTTTGTTAACGATGATGGGCCCATATATTTTACGGAGTATTTTTCTCTCGAATACTGCCAGAACCAATTCTGAGCCATACATTAAGACAGGTAGAACCAGTATCTGGTATAGCTGGAGTTTTGTTCGTCGAGAGAGGGCTCTGTCATAGAATCGCTTGCCGTAGTAGCATTTATTTGCAAGCAGGATTCTTCTCCGGATTTCTAGGCTGACATTATTTGCTTTGTTAAAGGCGGAGCCTAGGTAGACAAAATCATCTACCACCTCGAAATTATAGTTGCCAACGTTCACGCAGTTTCCCAAACGAGTAGATTCTTCGTTCGTTGAAACTAATAACTTCGTTTTGTCCTCGTTCACCGTTAGACCCATTTTCGCTGATTCCTTCTGAATACCTGATAAGGCTGCAGTCACATCCCGCAGTTTTCGACCGATGATGTCTACGTCATCTGCGTACGCCAGTACGCATGTGGTTTTTGTTGAATATAGTGCCACTCGTGTTTACTGCAGCTTTTCTCATTATCATCTCCATCACTATGTTGAAGAGATCACACGATAGGCCGTCGCCTTGTTTTAGGCCTCGTCTGGTACAGAATGTCTCCGTAAGGTCCTTGCCAATCTTCACTGAAGACTTCGTGTCAGTCAGCGTCATTCCGCAAAGACGTATCAACTTCACTGGAATACCAAACTCAGCCATGGCTTCGAGTAATTTCTGCCGTATCGGGTTGTCGAAGGCAGCTTTATAGTAGACGAAAAGGTAATACCTGTCGATCTGTTTCTCTTGGGTCTTTTCCAGGATTTGCCGAAGTGTGAATATCAGGTCAGCTGTTGATTTTCCAGGTCTAAAGCCACACTGATAAGGCCCGATCAGGTTGGATAACACTGGCTTTAGTCGTTCACATATCACACTCGACAGGACCTTATATGCGATGGGTAAAAGGCTGATCTCGCGGTAGTTGGAGCACACACTTGGATCACCTTTTTTCGGCACAGGACATAATACGCTTATATTCCAATCGTCGGGCATGCACTCTTTAAGCCAAACCGTGCGCAGGAGCTGGTGCATGCTCGTTATCAGCTCCTCGCCACCGGACTTGAAGAGCTCTGCGGGCAGACCGTCGGCACCGGCTGCTTTGTTGTTTTTCAGCCACGATATTGCTCTTCTTACCTCGGCTTGACTTGGTGGTGGGCAATCTAAGCCGTCGTCGACAATTGGCGTGATAACTTCACGTGCGCTGCCTTCTGGAACCAGCAGTTGCTGGAAGTGTTCTCTCCATATGTGCAGCACACTCTGCGTATCCGTGTCCTTACAGGTGGGGAGGCCATTACCGTATCCAATTGCTCTTACTTTCTGGTGTCCTCGCCTCTATCCCTGTATCGCTCTATATCCTCGTTTTTTTCGCCTAAATAGCTGTCTCGCCTGTTTTGCTTTCTCCTTATGCCGTTCCCTAACAGCACGGGTTACAATTGGCTGTAGCGTTGCCCTATAAACAGCATCCTGTTCCTCAGACGCTATGCGACATTCTTCATCGTACTAGGATTCGTCTGAACGCCGCTTTTCATATCCTAGCACGGTTGTTGCGGCGGTTGCCATGGAATGCGCAATATGCTGTCACTGTGTATCGGGAACGTCAGAAGTAGAGGCGTTGTTTCGTAAAAGTTGGGAGAGCTGGTTGGAGTAGGCAGTAGCTATCTCTGGGGTTTGCAGCTTCGCGATGTCCAGCTTTCTTGGTGTTTGGTTACGTGCGTTTTTCGCTCTGCTCAATCTTGTGCGCACCTTCGCTGCAACCAGGTAATGATCCGAGCGAATGTTAGCACCACGGATCACACGCACGTCCATGACGCTAGATGCATGCCTGCCATCAATTACCACATGATCAATTTGATTTTTGGTTTTTTTGACGGGGGGATAACCTAGTTGCCTTGTGGATCTTTGTGCTAGAATCTGGTTCCACCCACTACCATGTTCCTTCCCGCTGCGAAGCTAACCAGCCTAAATCCGTTGTCTGACGTGTCGGTATGTAGGCTGAATTTACCCATCGATGGACCAAGAACATCTTCCCTTCCTATTTTTGCATTAAAGTCTCCCAGAACAATTTTAATGTCGTGGCCAGGGCAGCGGTCGTATGTTTTCTCTAGGCGCTCGTAAAATGCATCTTCAATCTCATCGTCTTTATCTTCCGTCGGGGCGTGTTCACAAATCAGCGTAATATAAAAATATTTCGCCCGGATGCGAATGGTGGCTATTCGGTCACTTACAGGGTTAAACCGTGAGACCAGGTGTCGAAGTCTCTTGCCGACTATATAGTCACATCCAAATTCGTGTCTTTCTGCATGGCAGCTGTAAAAGATGTCACAATTCTTTCGTCTGGAGCATTCTTGTCCCGTCCATCTCATTTCCTGTATGGCGGTTATGTCAGCCTTGTATTTGTCGAGGACATCCGCCAGTTGGATAGAGGCACCATCTCTGTAAAGAGTTCGGACATTCCAGGTGCATATCCTTAAATCATGGTCCTTAGGTAATCACAAGGCTTTTTATCCGTCCATAACCGCAGTCAATGATTGAAGTGCCGTGGACTTGCCGTCCACAGCTATTCCAGCAACGCCACCAGAGAGTACGATAAGAGAAACTCCTTAGAAAACTCACTACAGAACCTGGCGCCATAATATTTCTTTTGTAATTTCATGATGTGTTTCTTACGTATCTAAATTAGTCTCTTCTCAGAAAGCAGAATGGCATCGCGGCCCAAAAATCTCGCAAGGTAGTTACAAGATCGCCGATACGCGTTACGGTCCTTCTGCTTTTTAGACTGATTCCTTTTCCTGACAGTTAATACGCCTCCTTTTGTCTCAACCACTTTTTCAATACCGATTTCAAACCCACCTCTTGTAAGTTGTGCAAAATCCGTGTTCAGCTTTTCTTCAATCTGCGTCCTACGTGGAAACTTCATTCTTAAGATTATAAAAACAAAGATTCAACCCGATGTTTTTTTAGCATCTTTGATATGTCAAATCACTTTCAAACACTTCTAATCAATTATTATCCTTAAAGTATGTCCTTCAAATTTCATCGAATTTTACGCAATAATTGGATCTTCCAACCCCTTGTAGATGAAGTCATTGCCATATCCACTTGTGACCGGTCAAAACAAGAAACGCCTAAATTATCCCACTACAAGTGCCTGGCACAGTCGATGGCAACAAACATCAAGTTGGAAACACTTGAAATCTCATTGACTTCCAGTAGAGTTCTGTCAACAAATATCAGGGTTGTGTTTTCAAATGACATTATTTACATTGTTGACATAGGCGCGACAAACATATGGCCGTATACGCTGGCAATAGCAGCAAATTAAAGCGTTAACGAAGTTTTATTTAAACAACTTTAAAATTCTCGGATGAAATGCAAACACAGTCCTTGTCCCCCTTCCTCCCCCCCCCCCAAAACTCATTACTAGTTCAGCAAACTCTTTTACAACCGCTTCGAAAAGGATATGCCAGCAAAGAAGGGTGATTACCACGAGTTCATTGTGCAACACACACAGAGCGTTCGGAGAGTACTTGAGTAAAGAGTCTGCTCCAGTATATAGAGGGTGAAAAGCGTCTGGAAACAAGTGGCCAAGTTTACAGTATAATTTAGGTGTTACCCTACAATTGAGCGAAAGGCAAGCAAGCCAACAACAACACACATTAACAACAATACTGTCACCATATACAGCGACAAATTCAGCGCAAAGCCGGCAAGCTAAGCGGACAGCAACAACAATCGAAACATTTGCAGCAGTAGCTTTATGAAATTGCATCCTAAGGAGTCACAAACACAAAGTGCTTATGAAAAGCCATTTCGCAAACAATAATACTCTCAAGGATATGCTCTCTTTCATCTGAATGGAAGCAGGGGAGGGTGGGTATGTTCTTCGACAAACGTCACATACTTGTCGTAGGACATACACAGTGTAATGATTTAACGCTTGAAATAAGGGATAAAGTGGCACATTAAACATCGTATGGTCATAAAAATTTATTGTAGCTGTGGATAAAACAAAATTTAACATTAAATATTTAATAATGCTGCCGGGTGCAATATTGTCATCTCTCTAGTTACATAACTTTATTGAACTCAATTGATTGGGACACAAATGTGGAAGAGTTTAAGGCACTTGAGTCCAATGCTCTATATGTTTTATGTAGTTGCCTTTGTATTTATGCAGCGGAATATTTTTTAGCTGTATACACCAGTTACCGAACGTGGCATAGTGGTTAGAACACGCGACTACCAATTCGGCTCCCCTCGAATGTTGTTGACAGCAACTTCGCAGTATAAGTGTCGAATCAATCGGCATGTCTAGTAAGAGCTTCTCAAATAGTGACGATAGCATTCGTCGATAAACAAGTAGGGGCCGTTGGTTGTGAATCTAAAAATAGAAAGCGTGTTCCTTTACAACAACGCGAGAAGCTATCCCATACCTCATTCATGGGGGGTAAAAAGAAATTAAGTTTAAGTTTAGGCCAGGTGCCTCCATTCAACTGGCGGAAGTCCTCGAAGAATACAAGGACGACAGAACCGCTTTACAGGAAATTCGGTGGACGGAACACGGGTGCTCGCGCATGAAGAAGTGCGACATCTACTATAGTGGCTATGCGGACAAGCACGAGTTAAGATGTGGATTTATGGTTGGCAAGAGAGTGCGACACCTAGTTTCAAGTACATATAACCACCGAAAGAGTCCAAACAAATTATTTCCACACAACACTTATATGTGCCCATGCACCGAGAGAAGAAAAAAGCGATGAGGACAAAGACGGGTTCTACGAGAGCCTAGAAAATGTATATGACCGTAGACCGGGCCATGACATCAAAATTCTACTGGGCGATTTTAATGCTAAAATAGGCAGAGAGACCGCATTTGAGCCTACCATCGGAAAATTCAGTCTGCACACCGATACGTCGAACAATGGCATCAGACTGATTGATTTCTCTGCGGCAAGAAATATGGATGTTAGCAGCACTAGATTTGACCATAAAAATATTCATAAGGCAACATGGTTATATCCAGATCAATTGACGAGGAATCAGATAGATCTCGTGGTAAGCGATGGAAAGCACGCATCGAGTGTTCTGGACGTACGAGTAATCAAGGGTGCGAACATTGATTCCGATCACTACCTTACCGCAGTTAAGGCATGCACAAGGCTAAGCATGGCGAAAAAAACACACGTAACAAGGCACAACGAAAGCTAAAACATCGGTAAACTGCGAACCACAGAGGTAGCGGACGCCTACTCCAACCACCTAACTCAACTGCTACGGAATGCTCCAACTCCTGATAATATTACCTCACAGTGGCAATATATAGCCGACTCCATAGAACGGGCTTCGAGAAGCGTACTTGGGTACTCAAATCCGTCTCAAGAAGATGCCTGGTACTATGATGAATGTCGCAATGCCACGAGAGTGACGGATACTGCATACATGGCGAAACTGCAGCCAATGGCAACGCGAGCCGTTCGTGAACGGCACAAGGATAAGAGACGAGAGGCAACTCGTCTTTATAGACGGAAAAAGAAGGAGCTGAAGCAGAGGCAGGATGAGTGCACAAAGTTGCTCCGAAGTAGACTGGAAGCCCGAAAATTCTACAAGAGAGTTAAGGCGAGAATACGGGGAATAGGGTTGCCCTCCAGCAAGGACAGCTATAGCCAGCTATTGACGGACCCGAATAACGTTTTGAAGATATGGAGAGATCATTTCAGAAATTTACTGGATGCGGACACCACTCAAGAAGACCCCGCTACAATCCATGACGATGGTATTAATTGCCCAACTCCAAAACCAGAGCGAGATACGTGTCACAATGCCCGCCTTAAAAACAACAAGCATGATGGAGCCGATGGTCTCCCTGCTGAATTGTTTAAGGCCGGCGGAAAAGAGCTGATTAGGAGCATGCATCAGCTCATGGATAACATCTGGCAAGAGGAGAGCATGCCTGGGGATTAGAGTCTCAGTCTATTACGTCTCATATACAAGAGAGGAGATCGTAGTGAATGTAAGAACTACCGTGGAATTAGCCTATTACCAATTGCGTACAAGGTCCTTTCAAGCTTATTGTGTGAACGTCTAAAGCCAATTGTAGAAATACTAATTGGACCATATCGGTGCGGATGTAGACCTGGCAAATCTAAGACGGATCGAATATTCACCTTACGACAAATCCTGCAAAAAACTCATGAAAAGCAGATCGACATCTTTGTCGACTACAAAGCTGCCTTCGACTCTCCGATAAGGAATAGGCTTTATGAGGCCATGTCTGAGTTTGGTATTCCTGCAAAGCTAATACGACTTTGCAAATGTACCTTAGACAACACCAAATCCTCGGTTAAGATTGGTAAAGATCAGTCTGAACCATCCAACACGGAAAGAGGTCTCAGGCAGGGCGACAGCCCTGTACTCTATTTAATATAGTTATAGAGAAGGTGATGAGAAAGGCTGGTGTCAACATGTCTGGCACCGTATTCCACAAGAGCCACATGCCACTAGTCTATGCCGATGATATAGACATCATTGGCCATAATCAGCGGGATGTTACTGCTGTTTTCTCATCGCTAGAAAAGGAGTCAGCAAAAATGGGTTTAGCGGTCAACGAGGACAAAACAAAAATAATGATTTCGACGAACAAAGAGTCCTCTCGATGGGGACGCACCGTGAACGTTGACAATTATTGTTTTGAGGTAGTCGATGAGTTTACATACCTCAGATCTTCCGTCAACAAGAAAGTTAATGTCAGCCAAGAAATTAAGCGGAGAATAGTGCTAGCCAATAGATGTTTCTACGGACTTCGGCAGCACTTTAGTAACACTACCTTATCTCGGAATACTAAGAAACAGCTTTACCAGGTACTGATCTTACCCGTTCTTTTGTATGCTGCCGAATCATGGATACTTACGACAACGGACATACAAAACCTGGGAGTATTCGAGAGAAAAGTACTCCGAAAAATATATGAACCCAGCTGTGTCGACGGCGAGTTTGGCCATCGGATGAACCATGAGCTGTATGAGCTTTACCCCGACATCGACGTAGCTAAAAGTGTCAGAATCCAACGACTTCGATGGCTGGGACGTGTTGCGAGGATGGATGTTAATGCTCCGAGAGAAAGGTGTCTAAAGGCGAACCTGAAGGACGGTGCAGTACAGGGAGACCCAAACTCCGTTGAAAGGAGTGGTAGGAGATGTGCCATCATCTGGTAGGATTAACTGGAGAACACACGCAGAAGACCGAAGCGTGTGGAATTCTTTATAACTTCAGGCCTCAAATTTATGAGCCACGTTCGTAAGTTGTAATTGGCCACTTAAGTAAGTAAGTTAGGTAAAGATGATGGATCCAAATATATTGCGATATATTTTTTTCTCGAATACTCCCTTAATAGATTAAACCGCTTATGTCATTACCCAGGATTCGGTCATAGAGAGCAAGACTGGCGGAATCAATGTCTAGTAGACTTGGATCTTAGTTCGGCGAGAGAAGGCTTTGTCAAAGTAAGAGTTGTCATTAGAAAGAACACACAATGTGTATTCAGATGAAAACATAGATGCATTAGTCTTTGCTATATTTAATGTCAAAAAAACGGTTTTTAACGCCTGATATCTCAGGAAAGGATAGAGATATTGGAAATATCTTAATATACTTTTTTGTAGATATTGACCTGATAAATGCTAAATTGTTGAAATATATGGCGGTCTGCAATAATATACATCGCAATACAGTTTCAAAATTATTTGTTAATTTTTAATTTTTAAAAAATAACCTCACTTTTACATCAAATATCTCGATATCTATAAGAGATATGGTAAGCCCAAATATATACTTTTATAGGATGTCGCTTCACCTATTCAACGGCATATTACTAGTTCGTCTATTTACAACAACAACAAAAAATCAGCGACGATAAACTGAATTGAACACAAAATTAAACATTGACCTCTTTGCGGCACACTAACGTCTAACTATCGATGCGAAATTTCGTACAATATATTCATAATTTTTGTAAACAACAAGCGAAAGGTGGAGCTCGATGTCCAAATTCGCTGCCAATACCTTTTATTTAACGAAATTACCAAAAATCCCATATAAGAAACACTCTAACTTACATACTGCGTACTGTGTATTGATATTATTACTCAATTTCCAAAGTGGGCGTTGCACAGTGTGAGATTTAGTCAATCTAGCGTCTCAAAATTAATTTTTATATGAAGTTTTAGAGATATCGACTTGAAATTTGGCACGATCGTTAAGGAGATTATAAGCTTCAATATGGTGAAAGATAACTAGTTCCAACTAGTGTCAAAGGGGACTAGTTCCGAACTATCCTCAAAAACACTAGTTGGGGACAATTTTTTTTACACATTTATATTCAATATTTCTTCTTTTTTTCTCTTCTAACTAAAACTTGTCGATATATTGATATAAGTACCCACATACAACCATTTCTATAAAATGCTTCAAGTTTCGAACTTTAGTTTTCGATGATTCTTTGCAAATGAGAAAAATAAAAAGTTTATGTTGTTTCAATGTTAAATTTATTGATATCTAAAACATTATAAAGAGGAAAAACTAAATAATTCAACGAAAGTTCTTAAAAGAATGGAAAATATTAAAAATAAGATATTAATCAAAAACCAAAATAAAGAAATTTTATACAAATTATACAAAAATTAAAATCGAAAAGTAGAAATAAAAAATAAAGGAATTTATACAAAAATAAAAATTCCAGAGTGCTGCAAACAAAGTTTTTTATGCTAAATTATCAAATTCATCATTTAGTTGGGTGTCAGACAAAAGTGCAATGACCTCAGAAGGTAAAGTAGAAAGCTTGGTTTTTGGGGGCAAACGTAAACTTGCAATCAAAGGGTCTGACGTGATAAGCAACCTATGCAATAAATCTATGTTGGTGTCAACTCGGGACGTTTTTCTTGTGAACAGTTCGCGATACTGTCTCGACTCTTTATTGCGTGCTTCTTGCGCTTCTTCAGAAAAGTTTCCTATGGGAAGAATGCATGAAGATATTGACTCTTTGCATTTCCGTTTTTGTATACTCGAAGCACTTTCAGCAAACTCTTTTTCTCGCTTTCCGCGTTGCGGAATTTGTTTTGAAGTTGATGGTGCGTGATCAAGAGCAAAATCAACAGCAGATATTTTTGAACTTAGCCAAAAAGCATTGTCATGCTTAAATCTTGCTTTATCACGGTGAGATTTGCTCCATCGCGGTTGAAATTGGAAGCAAAGCTTTTTTATACGATCGTTAATTTTGGTATCGTCAACATCTGGTCCAAAAATTGATATAACGTGCTTTTCGACCGCTTCTGTTTTTTCTATTTTCACCTTGCTCATCCAAATCCAAAATAGCCCCTCTCGCAATATTTCACTCATACTTAAAAAAGGCAAAAAATGGGCAGGATTTTATTTTTTAAATTTGTTTTGGGCACATTAACAAAGATTCTGCTGGCATTCCCATCACGGAACTCCGTGGGACTTGGAAGTTCTAGTCTATCAAAAATTTGAAAGCTTTAAAATTTGTCTTACCTTTTAGGTGGTTATAAAACAATTTTTTCAAAATACTTGAGTGCAAAAATAAATATTAAATAAAACAAAAATTTTAAGTTTAAGTAATAACCTTTAATACAAAAAATATTTTAGGCCAAAAAAAACACTCACAACTTCGACCTGATCACCCAAACTTTTGTGATCAATGCAAGCTTGAAAATCAATTGTTTCATGCTATGAAATTGATCGTGTTTGATAGCTGTTATCACGCCAATAACATTTTTTTATTCTCTTTTGTGTTTGTTTTCGTAACAATTGGGGTCTCTTCTCACGTTAAAAAAAATATGAGCGAGTTACGAAAACATTTTTTTTTTTAATTTCGAGATGCCAGATTGATTAAATCTCACAGTGTGCGTTGTGGTACTTTTGTATAAGAGGTACCAGAAGGGACGAGGCTACAGTTTTACTAAATACAGAATTAAAGCACGATCGCCTTATATGTATTGATATTATTACTCAATCTCTGAAGTGGCCGGAAAGCTACATTTGTATGAAAGGAACCAGAAGGGATGTGGCTAGCCTTTCAATTTTTTCTCCACAACTTTATTCTGTCAAACTTTAAACTTAATTTTCCTTTGCACCCCATGAATGGGGTATGGGATAGCTTCTCGCGTTGTTGTGAATTAACACGCTTTCTATTTTAAGATTCACAACTAACGGCACCTACTTGTTTATCGACGAATGCGAACGTCACTGTTTGAGAAGCTCTTACTAGACACGCCGATTGACTCGACACTTATACTGCGAAGTTGCTGTCAACAACATTCGAGGGGAGCCGACAATGAACAATTTTTTTTTTAAGATGACTGGAGCCAGATTTGAACCTGCGATCTCCCGCATGGTATTCGCGTGTTCTAACCATTATGCCACGGCCGGTCAAAGCTTTACTAAATAAAGAATTTGGGCACGATCGCGTTGGATGTATTGATATTATTACTCGATTGGGAGGTTCCAGAAGGGGCGTGGATACACTTCCAATTTTTTTAAAAAAAAAAAGGTTTTATAGCTGTTATAGCTTTATTAAATACAGAATTTGGGTGTGGTGTATTGATATTAATTCTCGATTTCTAAATAGTTTTGGGAAAATATTAACTCCTGCTAAATTTCAAAACATTTGGTTGTGTCTTTCGAAAGTTATCGTGCGTACCAGCCGGACAGCCAGACAGGCAGACGGACATAGCTCAAACGACTTAAAAAGTCATGAATCGAATTTGGCTTTGGCATAGCCGAAGATAATTACCTTACTAGCTTAATTTTGATTTGATTGTACAAGTATTTGGGGACGGTCGTGGTTATGGTCATGGTTAGAACACACGACTATTATCTACTTTCTTACTTAAGTGGCCCATTACAACTTACGAACGTGGTTGATAAATTTGAGGCCTGAAGTATTAAAGTATTCCACACGCTTTTGTCCTCTTCGTGCGCTCTCCAGTTAGTCCTACCAGATGGTGGCACGTCGCCTCGTCTCGTTGACCGCTAAACCCATTTTTG
The DNA here is from genome assembly GCA_964034835.1 of Muscina levida. Taxonomy (NCBI): domain Eukaryota; kingdom Metazoa; phylum Arthropoda; class Insecta; order Diptera; family Muscidae; genus Muscina; species Muscina levida. The sequence goes on along the minus strand of OZ035883.1, from coordinate 120,422,342 downwards.
CTTACTTCTTTTCTAGGGCTGAGAAAACTGCAGTAACATTGTGCCGATTTCGGCCAATGATTTCTATATCATCGGCATAGGCTAGTGGCATGTGGCTCATGTTGAAAATCGTGCCAGACATGTTGGCACCAGCCTTTCTCATCACCTATTTCATAACTATATTAAATAGTGTACAGGACAAGCTATAACCCTGCCTGAGACATCTTTCCGTGTTGAATGGTTCAGAGTGATCCTAACAAATCATATAGCCTATTCCTTATCGGAGAGTCGAGGCAGCTTTGTAGTCGACGAAGAGGTGGTAGGTGTCGATCTGCTTTTCATTTCCAGGATTCGTCGTAAGGTGAATATATGATCCGTCATTGATTTACCAGGTTTAAAGCCTCTCTTATATAGTCGAATTAGTTTTTCTACAATTTGGCCTTAGACGTTCCAACAATATACTCGAAAGGACATTGTATGCAAATTGGTAATAGGCTTATTCCACAGTAGTTCTTATATTCGCTACGATCTCCTTTCTTGTATATGGGACATAACAGACTGAGACTCCAATCCCCGGGCGTGCTCTCCTCTAGCCTCCATAACCACCTCACCGCCTTCCTTAAACAATTCAGCAGGGAGACCATCGGCGGGATGTTGCGACACGTTTCTCGCTCTGGCTCGGAGTTGGACAGTTAATACCATCGTCATGGATTGGAGCGGGGTCTTCTGGAGAGGTGTCCGCATCCATTAAATTTCTAAAATGATCTCTCCATATCTTCAGAACGTTAGCCGGGTCCGTCACTAGCTGGTTATTGCTGTCCTTGCTGGAGAGCAACCCTGTTCCACGCATTCTCGCCTTAACTCTGTGGTAGAATTTTCGGGCTTCCGTTCTACTTCGGAGCAGTTCTGTGCATTCATCCTTTCTCTTCTTCAGCTCCTTCTTTTTTCTTCTAAAGAGACGAGTTTCTTCTCGTCTCTTCTTCCTGTGCCATTCACGAACAGCTCGCGTTGCCATTGGCTGCAGTTTCGCTCTGTATGCAGCAACCGTCTATCGGCATTTATTATCGTAAGAGGCATCCTCTAGAGACGGTTTTGAGTACCCAAGTACTTTTCTCGCAGTCCGTTCTATATAGTCGGCTATATATTGCCACTGCGAGGTAATATTATCAGGGGTTGGAGCATTCCGCAGCAGTTGAGTTAGGTGGTTGGAGTTGGCGTCCGCTACCTCTGTGGTCCGCAGTTGACCAATGTCCAGCTTTCGTTGTGCCTAGTAACGTACGTTTTTGCCATGCTTAGCCTTGTGCGTACCTTAATTGCGGTAAGGTAGTGATCGAATTCACTGTTCGCGCCTCTGATCATTCGTACACTCGATGCGTGCCTTCCATCGACTACCACATGATCTATCTGAATCCTCATCAATTGATCTGGAGATAACCATGTTGCCTTATGAATATTTTTATGGTCAAATCTGGTGTTACAAACTCTCATATTTCTTGCCGCAGAGAAATCAATCGGTCTGATGGCATTGTTCGACTGAATTTTCCGATGGTAGGCTCAAATGCGGTCTCCCTGCCTATTTTAGCATTAAAATCGCCTAGCACAATTTTGATGTCATGGCTGGGGCTACGGTCATGTACATTTTCTAGGCTCTCGTAGAACTCGTCTTTGTCCTCATCGCTTTTCTCTTCTGTGGGAGCATGGGCACATGTTATGTGGAAAAACTTTGTTTTGACTCTTATGGTGGCTATACGTTCACACACCGGGTTGACTTGAACCTTGAGACTAGGTGTCGCAGTCTCTTGCCATCCACAAATCCACATCCGTGCTTGTCCGCATGGCCATTATAAAAGATCATGCGCGAGCACCCGTGCCCCGCCTACCGGATTTCCTGTAAAGCGGTTATGTCAGCCTTGTATTCTTTGAGAACTTTCGCCAGTTGGATGGAGGCACCTGGTCTATACGGTGTTCTAACATTCCAGGTGGATATTCTCAAATCATGGTCCTTAATTTGTTTGCGAAGGTCGTCAACATTTTGGGGGTCAATGTTATTATTTTCTTACTTCTTCTCATTGCAATAGTTCAAGTTGCAGTTTTCTCCTCCTGTCAGGATTTTATTACAGCCGCCCATTCTGGGTCAGACGCTGACCAGGGTACCGCTCACTCTGAGCAGACGTACCTGGGTTTTAGGTTTCACCCCTCACCCCGTGCTCTGGACGTTTCCAGGCGTCACCACGTGAAGGTACTCCGTCTGCAGTAGTACCACGAATACGGAGCTCTGTGAGTAGACTTGAAGTGCAATTGGCAAGGATCACTCTGGGTTTGCCAAGTTAAACCAATCAGAAACTTTACCTCACATCACACACCCGACGCACGACTAACATCAGTCATCTAAATATTTTATATCATTGGCGAACCCCCTCGTTTTTGTCGAGAGCATAATTATTTTTTGAGTTTAGCTGCATAAATAACTAATTTTAGATAGACCTGGTATCGTACTAAAATGTATGGAAATTGTTTGAAGAGCATTCTCTATAAGAGAGAATATCGGGAGAGTTCGTAATAATGAATTGTATGTTTGGTTTAGAGCTTTGGTTTTTGTCGTTCGCTGATAGTTTTTTTTTTGCAAGTTGTAGTACATCCTCACAACAAGAAACCCTTATTTTGAAAGTCCATCCCCAGGACTTTTAATATTGGAGTGTAGAGCGGTCGAAATCGTAGGCCATAGGTTTTGGAGTTGTTGTATGCTAACCACACAATACTTGAGCGGCATTAAACTCTAACTTTGAAGTTACCACACGTGTCCCTTTGCAAAAGATGTGGGAGTGCGCCAGCAATTTAGCAGTTTGAAGAAAGAAATTTGAGAGTTGAACACTTGCTTTGATGTTGACTTTTAAATTGTATACCACACGTGCTCATTTATCGCCGGTTGTAAGTAATACATGACTGAAGAAGTGTGATTAAAGATTTCAGAGTAAAATTTACTAAAAATCTTAGATTTATTATCAAATGTTTAATCCTTAGGTCGACTTGCATTTTAAGGATATTTATTGGATACTTATTTGATTATATATATTGGTAGCTGGTAACTAAACTTGCCAACATATTGGTTACCACATATGTTTGTTATAAAAATGTTGCAATATATTCAAATTTTTGAAGGAACTTTTAACATTATGTCCCTTAGTATGATATTTTTCAATTTTACCACCGTAGTGTCCTTGAAGGATGCTTGAGTATTCAGTAAAAATAAATTGATTTCTATTGTTAACATAAAAACTTTTAAAGCTTTTGCCATATGCGAAAATTGTGTGTAAACTAGGCCATATTTATATGAATGCCCTCCCTAAGTAATGTCCTTTTTATGAAGAAGTTCTTTATATTTTTACATTTATTGTTTGTTAAATCAACAACGAAAGTTATGTAGTATTCGTATATAAAATCCTCATTTTACAATTCCACTCTCAGATAAATTGTATGTCAAGGAAAAATTTCGTCCTTTTTATGCTCTGGCATTAAAAACCATTCATATTTCGAAATTCACATAAATTTGCTCCAATTTTATGCAGCTCTAATCAAAACGACTTTCTTTCAATTTGGGCAATGGCTAAAAGGGAGACTGTATAAAAATCCATTTGTATTCAATTACAAACGATAAAAGGAACTAGTTTGTAACACATGGGATATTGATCGTAAAATTGTCTTCTCCTATTCATATTGTTAGATAAGTTTCAATGAAGGGCATGGCAAGGGAAGATGTTTGCAGGCAAATAATACACTAAAATCTAGTACATTGACTACAGAAAAAAAAAGTTATGCAATCGAACAATTTAAGGATATGAATGTGTGCAGTATATGAACATGAAAACATGATGTGGTTGGGGTTATTAAGAAACATACAATTGTGCAATTCTTTGCCCAATTCATACAATGTAGTTTGATGAGGGGAATACTGGCTGTGGGTATTATAAAGGATGTTAGTGTCACAGATTTCGTAAAGGGATGACATAATCATTTATCTGGTGGTCATAATGTTTATGAACTTTTTTAAGAATTGACCAGTTGCTACTATTAGGGGGATTGATATCTTTATAGTGGTCATGAGATTTGCCAATTTTTTTTTTTTTTGATAGAATATGATAAAAATTCTTGTGAATGTACATTTTCGGTTTAAAGGATTGCAGAAAGGATTGTATTTTTAAATTGAAACCTTATCATAGGTTAAGGTAAAGGAAAATTAACATATTTTAGTTATTTGGGACCGGCAGTGGCATAGTGGTTAAAACACGCGACTACCATGCGGGAGATCCTGGTTTCGATTCCCGCTCCAGTCACCCACATTTTTCATTCATCGCCGGCCCCCTCGATGTTGATGACAGCAACGTCGCAGTATAGTGTCGAGGCAATCGACATGTCTAGTAAAAGCTTCCTAAACAGTGACGTTCGCATTCGTCCCTAAACAAGTAGGTGCCGTTAGATGTGAATCTAAAAATAGAAAGCGTGTTTATTCACAACAACGCGAGTAGCTATCCCATACCTTATTCGTGGGGTGTAAAGGGAAATTAAGTAAGTAAGTAAGTGATTTGCTCTCTTAGTGGCTTTGGCAGCCCTAAGGAAAGAGCTCGGTGGCCTAATAAGCCACTCTCCTTAAACAAAACAATTATTATAAAAACACGAAGAAAAGAAAAAACAAGAAACCCGATAGCCACTATTCGCATCCGGTAGAAATATTTTTACATTACGCTGATTTGTGTGCGTCGGCAAGAAACATGGTTATGAGTGGATCCAGATTCCCGCATAAAGATATTCACAACCTGGATATCTCCGATCAAAGTACAAGAATTTAGGTTCATCACGTAGTAATTGATGGAAGGCGTGTCTCAAGCATTATGGACGTGCGTGTGATGTGCGGTGCAAATATTGAATCGGGTCAGCACCTAGTTGCAGCCAAGGTACGCACATGAAAAAGTAGTGCTAGAAATACTCGTCACCAAACGCAAAGGAAGCTAGACATCACAAAGCAACCACCGAGATAGCCAATGCCTACTCTAACCGACTCTCTCAATTACTTCAAACAAATGCCCCTAGTTCTGATATGCTGCCACTATATTGCGAATTCTATAACCACTGAAACCATGCTCAGACAAGCCCAGGTACGATGATGAATGTCGAGAAATGTTTAAGGAAATGGATGCTACATACAAGGAAAAACTGCTGCCACTGGCAACGCGTGCGGTGATGGAGCGTTATAATGAGAAAAGGAGAGAGGTAAAACGACTGTTCAGGCTGACAAAAACAACTGTGGCAGAAAAGAGAGAGCCAGAATATCGAAAACTGCATACAGACACGTCAGACAACGGGTTTAGGCTGGTTAGCTTCGCAGCGGGAAGGAACATGGTTGTGAGTGGAACTTGGCTATCCCCCGATCATAACACCAAAAATCAAATTGATCATGTGGTAATTGATGGCAGGCATGCATCTAGTGTCATGGATGTGCGTGTGATCCGTGGTGCTAATATTGGCTCGGATCATTACCTGGTTGCAGCCAAGGTGCGCACAATATTGAGCAGAGCGAAAAACGCACGTAACCAAACACATAGAAAGCTGGACATCGCGAAGCTGCAAACCCCAGAGATAGCTACTGCCTACTCCGACCAACTCTCCCAACTTTTACGACACAACGCCTCTACTTCTGACGTTCCCGATACACAGTATCAGCATATTGCGCATGCCATGGCAACCGCCGCAACAACCGTGCTAGGATATGAAAAGCGGCGCTCAGACGAATCCTGGTACGATGAAGAATGTCGCATAGCGTCTGGGGAACAGGATGCTGCTTATAGGGCAACGCTACAGCCAATTGTAACCCGTGCTGTTAGGGAACGGCATAAGGAGAAAGCAAAACGGGCGAAACAGCTATTTTGGCGAAAAAAACGTCAGATGATAGGATATAGAGGGTATAGAGCGATACAGGGAAAGAGGTGAGGCCCGAAAATTTTACCAGAAAGTAAGAGCAAATGGATACGGTAATGGCCTCCCCACCTGTAAGGACAGTGACGGAAATCTGGTCACGGATACGCAGAGTGTGCTGCACATATTGAGAGAACACTTCCAGCAACTGCTGGTTCAGAAGGCAGCGCACGTGAAGGTATAACGCCAATTGTCCACCACCAAGTCAAGCCGAGGTAAGAAGAGCAATATCGCGGCTGAAAAATAACAAAGCAGTCGGTGCCGATGGTCTGCCCGCAGAGCTCTTCAAGTCCGGTGGCGAGGAGCTGATAACGAGCATGCACCAGCTCCTGCGCACGGTTTGGCTTAAAGAGTGCATGCCTGTCGATTGCGTATTATGTCCTGTGCTGAAAAAAGGTGATCCAAGTGTGTGCTCCAACTACCGCGGGATCAGCCTTTTACCCATCGCATATAAGGTCCTGTCGAGTGTGCGATGTGAAAGACTAAAGCCAGTGTTATCCAACCTGATCGGGCCTTATCAGTGTGGCTTTAGACCTGAAAAATCAACAACTGACCACATATTCACACTTCGGCAAATCCTGGAAAAGACCCAAGAGAAACAGATCGATACGTACCATCTTTTCGTCGACTATAAAGCTGCCTTCGACAGCCCGATACGGCAGAAATTACTCGAAGCCATGGCTGAGATTGGTATTCCAGCGAAGCTGATACTTCTTTGCAGAATGACGCTGACTGACACAAAGTCTTCAGTGCAGATTGGCAAGGACCTTACGCAGCCATTCTGTACCAGACGAGGCCTAAAACCAGGCGAGGGCCTATCTCGGCTGCGATCTCTCCAACATAGTAATGGAGATGATGAGAAAAGCTGCAGTAAACACGAGTGGCACTATATTCAACAAAAGCCACATGTTACTCGCGTACGCTGATGACGTTGACATCATCGGTCGAAAACTTCGGGATGTGACTGCAGCCTTCTCAGGTACACAGAAGGAATCAGCGAAAATGGGCCTAACGGTGAACGAGGTCAAAACGAAGTTATTAGTTTTATGTGTACGCATGAACGGAAACACTCCAGCTCGAAAAGTCTTCGACAATGAACTCGATGGACGGCGCAGAAGAGGACGACCAAGACTCCGTTGGAAAGACCAGGTTACTGAGAACTTTACAGAACTTGGACTAACTGGTGAAGAAGCGCAGAAGATCGAGGCGGTTATAATATTTTTCTACGCGCGGTATTTAATCCACTGGGATTGCAAAGAAGTACCAACTAAGTAAGTAAGTAAGTACGGTCGTTGCGGCAGTGGTCATAGAATCATACCAATATGCTGCCACTGTGTGTCGGGAACATCAGAACAAGGAGGATTTATTTTAAGTAATTAAGAGAGTTGGTTGGAGTAGACATTGGCTATCACGGTCGTATACAGCTTTGTGATGTCTAATCGAGTGCGTACCTTGTCTGCAACTAGGTGGTGATCCGAGTCAATATGTGCACAGCACATCACACGCACATCCAAAACGCTTGGGACATGCTTTCCATCAATTACCACTTGATCAATGTGATTTCTTGTATTTTGATCGGGAGATATCCAGGTTGCCTTGTGGATATATTTGTGCGGGAATCTGGCGGGTTCCACTCACAATCATGTTTCTTGACGACGCGAAGCTAACTAGTCTAAATCCTTTATCGGAGACTTTGTTGTGTAGACTGAATTTTCCGACTATTGAACCAAGAGCATCTTTCCTTACCATTTTAGCATTAAAATCTCCCAGAACAATTTTAATGTCATGTGCAGGGCAGCATTCATATATATCCTCCAGGCGCTCATAGAATGCATCTTTGATGTCATCGTCTTTGTCTTCCGTCGGGGCGTGTACACAAATCAGCGTAATGTAAAAATATTTCGCCCGGATGCGAATGGTGGCTATACGGTCACTTACAGGGTTAAACCGCGAGACCTGGTGTCGAAGTCTCTTGCTGACTATGAAACCACATCCAAATTCGTGTCTTTCTGCATGGCAGCTGTAAAAGATGTCACAGTTCTTCCGTCGTGTGTATCCCTGTCCCGTCCATCTCATTTCCTGGCGGTGATGTCAGCCTTGTATTTGTCGAGGACATCCGCCAGTTGGATAGAGACACCATCTCTGTATAGAGTTCGGACATTCCAGATGCATATCCTTATATCCTATGGTCCTTATAAAGTTTGCGGGGGTCTTCAACATTTGGGGGATTCTTGTTTTTTTTTCTTTTCTTCGTGTTTTCATAATAATTGGGTTTGTTTAAGAAGAGTGACTTATTATGCCACCGCGCCCGATCCTAGTTTCTTGAGGCTGCCAAAGCCACTAAGAAAACCTCTGTGTTGAGCTTCAGTAACTTCTGTTACCTACTTCCTATGATGCATAGGTAGCAGCATGCTGATAAGGTTACTCAACATTGCGCCTTCTCACATTTGCCTTCCCACTGACCGCATCGTACCAAAACCTTATTCTTATACCTTCACCCCTAGAGATGAGAGTATATATAATGTGTTACGAATAACATGCTTCACTTTAAAGGAGACGAGTAGGCCCCCAGTATCTCCAGACCAAATTAATGTCAGGACTTCTTAAGACGATTGATCCATATCCGTCATTTCGCATTAAAGTGAAAGTTAAAACTACAAAACTATTACACTTATGACGCGAAATGTATCCCTTGGTAACCCTCTCTTTATGGTGGTCCAATCATTGTATGAAGAAACATTTCTTTGCTTCGTCCCATTGCTGTCCATTTGTGTCAACAAATGTCTCGCAGCATCAAAGGGAATTTGCTGTCTTGGAAACAATTGACGCTTATACTGTACCAAACAAATCAAATTAAGTTTTGTAGGAAAAATTAAATTTTTCAAGAATTGCATATACATTTGTAGAATTTGTAACAGATACCTAGAAAAGTTACATGAGAAGTGTAAAAAAATCAAATCTGATAACTACATATAACACAGTACAACATTTTTCAGCTCATTGATTTGGGACTCAATTCTGAGAACTGCATGTGAAAGTAGCACCAAAAAGAAGAAGTCCTGCATCATTCGTTTTGTCAATTTACATGCCGTAATAATCTGAAGTTAGTAAGTATCATATAGGGGAATTTGTCACGTCTTAGAATCTTTTGTTTGACATAACTCGAGAACCACTAGTCCCATTTAGCTGAAACATATATAAAAAAAAATTAAGAATTGCAATTTCTTTAATCTGTTTATAGAACGTTTCCCTACATAAGCAACAGTTTCTGTTTTTCATTCATTAAATAACTTTGAACTGTGTTTATTTTGTAGCAGTTACAAAAATAACTGTTGTACTCCGTGGCGTATGATTTACGTGGAATATTACTTATGATAATCATACGCCACCATGTAACAAAGAGCCTAAAACGTGACAAAGTCCCCTATACAATACTTACTGACTTCAAATCGATATTTAATTATTATGGCATGTAACTTGACAAAACAAATGATGCAGAACTTTTTCTTTTTTGGGCTTCTTTCATGTGCAGTTTTCAGAATTGAGTCCCAAAATCATGTGCTGTACTGTGTAAGTAAATATATTGTATATATTCGTATGTATTCGATTAAGATGTATATATTGTATATGCTATGTTAAGAACTGCGTTACAGGTAAATAAACACTCAACCTCGAAGAACCGAAAAACTCCCCAGCCTCTATACATTACAATTGATTATATGTTTCAATACCATGACACTGTAGGATAATGTGTCAATGTAATACTCAATACGACGACGACAACGATGACGGCAAGCAAACATGTAATTTAACCGATAACAATATCTGTGGCATGTTATATAAATTTGCGTATGTATATATGTATAAGTGGGTTTGTTGGTATGTATACAAATACTTATGCATATGTGTATTGGTGTGAGTATGTGTGCATATATAATTTCCTGCCTGAATGATTGATACACATCAGTTTTTCAGGTTTTATATGTTGCTCTTTGAAGATTTACTTTTGATAAATATACAATTTCAGACGTAAATGAACGAAATCAACTGAAAAGCTAACGATTTATTAGGATACAGATTTATATCGTGTATTAAACAAAAAATGAAATAAAGGACTTTTTTAGGTCGTCTATAAGTCAAATGGCCTATTAAAGGAAATGAAGAAAAGAGACTGAGATTTGAAAAACTTTAAGTCTTAAACGGTTACCTTAAAAAGACATTCACACATATCAATAGACTTTTTGCTCTGACTATATACACCAAAGACATCTCATATGTACGAGTATATGTTAAGGAAATTATGTAAAAAATAAATTATCTAAATCTGTTATGACTTTATTGTGTTGTGTAATTTTTTTTGCTAAGGCAAACTTAGTTTTTTTCAAGTAATTTCACAATATCCAGTTTGATGGACAATTGTGTTAACATTTGAAAACTTTGTTCATTTCCTAGAAACAAAAAACCACCAGACAGGAAAAACAATACTGTTTTGGTTTTAAAAAAATTAAAAAAATCTACTTAAAAACATGCAAATGTAGACTCCCGGTACATAGATACATACCCACTGGTATGTTTGTTATATATTACGTAACATGCATAAACCAAACTCATTGCAAACCACTGAGTTTCGTAACTTCCCAGTACATCATCACTTCAGTGAACACTAAACTAAAATGTATTTTGCCAGCAGAAGAGTAACAGTGCAGAAATGAAAAATGTTTCAGGGAAAAAAGTTTTTGCTACTACTGCATCTGACAGCTGTAACAATGGTAACTTGCAAGTGAGCAACAAAATGAGCATTATACTCCAAAATACTCTGCTCATTGCATGATGATGTGAGGGCTTGCCTGATGCTCACATCGTACAACCGGTACATTGTATGTTTGTTATGCTGCTCTATGCCACTAATGGAGTGGGAAGGAAATTTTAATATTTTTTTTTTTTCACTTTAGATTTACTCTAATGTTCTAGAAGCGAAATCACAAACATTTGTAGTTTCATGTGATTTGCAATAATATTTCATAATAAGAAATGTCAGATATTCGTACAGTAACTAAATGAGAACAACTCGACACGACTCTGTAGCAGGAGATATAAAGGTCATAGTTTGTAGGAAACAAGATATCAACTTTAGATTGAAGAAAATAAAATACATGTTTGTAGTCGGCTAGGAACTTCTCATTAAAAAGCAAAAAGATATATCACATCATTAACAAGGAAATATGAAACAAAATTATATGGAAACATCGAAAACAAAAATGAAATATGAAACAAAACGTATGATTAATATTAATTCAACACATGAGATTATTATGAAGGCGCATGAGCAATATGCATAAAATAACACTCATACGTAATATATTCTAAACATAATTCTAAAATCAACTTTAATATTCTTATATTGATCAGTTGACCGCCGGACAATTACAGCTTAGATGTTTTAGAAACTATGTAAAAGAGAACCAGTACAGAAATTTCAGTCAGGTAAACTGACTGATAAATACCATCACCCAATATAAGATATTCTTTAAGTCTTGAGTTATTGAAATTAATAGATTTTTAAAATAAAATTACTTATGTATTATTTTTTGTCTGCATGTAGAGCAAAAACATACAAATTTGACCTATTTGTACAGAAGGTACAATTAGGGGCAGCATAACGTGTCTGATTGTTTTTCGTAAGTCAACGTTCAATTATCGCTTACCTTGGCAACATTTGTCTGAATTTAGTGTACATACAAAACATACTATACGTATGTAAAAAGGGAAATAGCCCATATATTTATATAGGAGGTACCAGAAGTGGTGTGCCAAATAGTTTGGGTTGTTGAGTCTTTGCTTCCTATTACAAGAAAAATTAACTGACCAAATTTGATTATCCCCCCAGGTGCCGGTTTAGAAGTTATGGGAGAAATATTAATTTTCCAAACAAAGTCATTTTGTATGGGAGGTACCAGAAGGGGTGATCCGATATAGTCCATATTCTTTTCTGATTAAAATCTTCATAAGCGTACACCTTACGCAAAATTGTACTGAATTCAGTGAACTTACAAAAAAGATATGTATGTGAGAATATGGGGGTGGGTTTGGTCATTTGTATGGGAGGTATCAACAGGGGTGTGTCAAATAGTTAGATTTTCTGACGTTTTGCCTTCTATGAGAAGATAAATTTACCGATCAATTTTCATTACCCCCCCAAGTGTCCCTTTGGAAGTTATGGAAGAAATATTAATTTTCCAAAAATAGCTCATTTTGTATGGGAGGTACCAAAAGGGGTGTGTCAAATAGATAGGCTCTCTGAGGTTTCGCCTCCTATCAGGACAAGAATATATCGAGAAATATTCATTACACCCCAAGTGTCCGTTGGGAAGTTATGGGAGAAATATTAATTTTCCAAAAATTGGTAATTTTGTATGGGAGGTACCAGAAGGCGTGAACCGATATAGTCCATATTCATTCCTAATTCAACTTTTCATAAGTGAACATCACACGCAAAATTTTAGTGAATTCAGTTTACTAACAAAAAAGATATGTATGTAAAAGTATAAGGGTCAATTCGGTCATTTGTATGGAAGGTACCAGAATGGGTGGGGCAAAGGTTTCGGTTTTCTTAGGGTTTGTCTACTTTTACAAGATAAATAAACCGACCAAATTCAAACATCGTCCGGTTGTCCGTTTATAAGTTATGGAAGAAATATTAATTTTCCAAAAATAGGTAATTTTGTATGGGAGGTACCAGAAGAGGTGGGGCTATTCAGCCCATTTACAATCCCATAAGTTCGTTTTGAAAAATATTGATACTGGTAAATTTTCATACCGATCCGTTTAGGATTACTCGAGTTATCCTGCTGACCAGCCATCCAGCCAGCCAGACAGACGGACATAGCTCAATCGTCTTAAAAAGTCCTGAAACGAATTTGGTCTTAAGATACTTGGGGTCTAACTCGTCTCCTTTAGTGCGTTACACTTTTTTCGTATCAAATGATATATAGCCTCATCCCTAAGGGAGATGGTATAAAAACGAGTTCGATACTCATTGAAATGTGAAAAAAAATGAAACGTAAACAAACAAGGAAACGTTTGATTAATATTATTTCAACACATGAGATAACAATGAAGGCGTATGAGCAACATGCATATAATAACACTCATACGTACCACATTTCAATAATTTGACCGAAGGAAGGCCACTGAGGCTTCACGGAAGTTTTCCCAAATTTTCGGAGTAACGTTAAACCTGAAGACTTGCAATTGGCAATACACATGGTCCGAAAGACAAACACGGGTGCGATACTCAGTGAACGGTCACAGGTTCTCCGAAGTTTTACAAAATATTTGAAATAACGTAAAATCTAAAGACTTCAAAGTGGTAATACACGCTGTTCGAAAGATGAAAACGGGTTCGATACTTATTGATATGTGAAAAGAATGAAACGTAACAAACAAGGAAACGTATGATTAATATTAATTCAACAAATGTGATAACTATGAAGGCGTATGAGCAACATGCATAAAATAACACTCATACCTACCATATTTCAAACACACAGTACAAATTCATAAAATCGAATATAATATTATGATACACAGTACAACACATGATAATGGGACTCAATTCTTAGAACTTCATGTGAAAGTAGCACCAAAAAGAAGAAGTTCTGCATCATTCGTTTTGTCAAATTACATGCCATAGCAATTTAACATCGATTTAAAGTTAGTATAGTATCGTATAGGGGAATTTGTCACGTTTTAGGCTCGAAAGTGTTACAACGGTATTCGGTGGGTTTAATATAGGGTTTATGCACAAATTCAAGGCTATGGCATATTCTCACTACTTATCCTACTTAGGATAGCTCAAAGAACTATTCTCAGTGTCCTGTTAATTAGGTGTCTCTTTGGAAGACTTTCATAAGCACTTTAGAACTTGCGATTTCTGTAACAACGTCCTAAAGAAGCAGCGGCGATACAACGACGTGCGCTTCAAGACACGCAATATACTCAGGAAAACTCAACTGAATATTTTTGAAGCCGGAAGAAACACTATGACAAGGGAAGGACGCTTCAATACAATAACGAAAAAAGTCGACAACACATCTGATGTTTACAGAAGACAAAGCGCAAGACTCAAGACTTACGGAAGTGCTTTAGAAAAATGATGTAGATACTATCTGAAGACCGGAGAAAACACTTCAGAAAATTAACGAACAGACGATCTGACGACTGGCTTAAGCACTTCAGAAACCAGTTAGGAAGTTTCAGTCGTTCAACCCGACTTACATAAACCCTCACCCAGGAAAACAAAAAATGTTCTACTATACTGATATTATTACTCCATCTCTAAAGTGGGCGGAGTGGTACATTTGTATGGGAGGTACCAGAAAGGGCGTGGCTAGACTTCCAGTTTATCTCTCCAAAACTTTTTTCTACTTGAACTTTACTAAATACAGAAGTTGGGCACGATCGCGTTTGGTGTATTAATAATATCAATCGATTTCTAAAGTGGGCGGTACCAGGTGTGTATGGGAGGTACCAGATGGGGCGTCCCTAGACTTCCAGTTTTTTTCTCAAAAACTTATCCTATTATAGCTTTACTAAATAAAGAATTTGGGTATGATCGCGTTGGATTTATTGATAGTATTACTCCATCTCTGAAGTGGGCGGAAAGGTACATTTGTATGAGAAGTCCCAGAAGGGGCGTGGCTAAACTTCCAATTTTTTTCTCCCTAATTTTATCCTTTAATAACAGAATTTGGGTACGATCCCGTTGGGTTTATTGATATTATAACTCAATTTCTAAAGTGGGCGGAATGATGTATTTGTATGGGAGGTACCAGAAGCGGCGGAGCCATGTAGGCCATTGGCTATACCGTAAGAAGTTTTGGGGTCGCATCTTTCGAAAGTTATCGTGGCACCAGCCAGACAGACAGACGGACATGGCTCAAACGTCTTAAAAAGTCATGAATCGAATTTGGTCCAAAGAAATCTAGGGTCTAAAGTGACTCCTTCTATGTGTTACTCTTTTGGGTCGTATCAAATGATATATACCCTCATCCCAAATAGTGATGGTATAAAAAAGAGAAGACATAGCGGAAGACTCTTTCTGAATACTATCGACGGCATTGCCGAAGATTATTGAAGAGAAGGTCTGAAGATTTTGCACTTCAGAAGAATATGGAAGACTCGGCGGGAGAGTCGTTTTAAGACTGGGGAAAGCACTTCAGAAAATTAGCAAAGTCACAGTCTGAAAACTAACAAAAGTACTTCAGAAGAATAAATAAGACCTTTCTGAAAATAAGCAAAGACACTGCGGAATACTCGGTCCGAAGTTTGGCGAAAGTACTTCAGAATAATGGAGAAGGCCCGGTGAGGGACTGGGTCTGATGACTGGCCGAATCACTTTAGCAAGTTAGCGAAGACACTGTCAGAAAACTGGCAAAATCACTTCAAAAGGTTATATAAGACTCGTCTGATGATTTTCAAAAGTTTGAAGTTTATCGAAGTCCTAACAGAAGACTCGGTATGAAGACTAGCCAAAGCACTTTAGACAATAGCGAAGACACGGTCTGAAGACTGTCGGAAGCACTTTAGTAAAATAGAGAAGACATGTCTGAAGTTTATCGAAGACACAGTGAAATACTCGATCTGAAGACCCGGTCTGACAATTGACGAAACATTTCAGAAAAATTGATAAGACTCGTCTGAAGACTGACAAGAGCACGTCAGAAGAAAAGAGAAGACTCGGTCCGAAGACCATTGAAAACGTGAAAAACATTCAAAATTTCTGACAAATCGCACATAAACTAGTGAACTGAAAAGTCCTTGGAATATACACTAGTAGCGACCACATGAATATCTCATATTCCTTCGGATCATATGAAGAACGGATTACGGATGAACAATGCAATTCTCAACATAATAAACAAGAAAGGGTTCAAAAAATCTATATACACTGCTTGGCATTATGAGTATATCATTCTCTGATATAACCTCTTCAAAACCTTGTCTAGAACTAGAATAAAAATAAAGTCAATATTCAATTATGCAGACCGATCAAATCAAAAAACGCTTAAATTTACCTACACTAAAAGAAGCAAATTCTACCACAGTACAAAATTTTTCAGCTCATTGATTTGGGACTCAATTCATTCGTTTAGTCAAGTTACATGCCTTTTCATTCATCACATGATGTTGAACTGGGTTTATTTTGTAGCAGTTACAACAAAACTGTTGTACTCCATGGCGTATGATTTACGTGAAATATTACTAATGGTAATCATACGCCACCATATAACAATATAACAAATGAGCCTAAAACGTGACAAATTCCCCTATACGATACTTACTAACTTCAAATCGATTTTAAATTATTATGGCATGTAACTTGACAAAACGAATGATGCAGAACTTCTTCTTTTTGGGACTACGTGCAGTTCTTTGAATTGAGTACCAAAATCATGTATTGTACTGTGTTCTATTCTTATATTGGTTCTATTAACATAAAAATGGACTTAAATTTACTAACATCGATACTTCTAAATATATGCTTCCATCCTATACCATAACATTCACAATTATTCCCCTTCTTTGTATGACACAAAAACTATTCCTCTTGATTTGATACCACTTATCGCGCTCTCCCGCTCACCGCATCTCAGCGGAAACATGGAAACGCCATTTTCGTTGTAAATTTACATTGTTCGTTGCTGTGAACAAGTGGGTGTGTGTGAGTACACGTACTTTGCCAGTGTGTGAGTATTTCCACTTTACTTTGGTATGTTTTGTGCAACTGTTCAGCTTAACCTTTCCGCCTCAATTTGGCTTAAAAGCCTGATGCATCCATTTGAACATGTCGGTGGATAAAAGCAGTGGGGGAGCGGGACGGCAACAGCAGATTTAAC
The DNA here is from genome assembly GCA_964034835.1 of Muscina levida. Classification (NCBI taxonomy): domain Eukaryota; kingdom Metazoa; phylum Arthropoda; class Insecta; order Diptera; family Muscidae; genus Muscina; species Muscina levida. The sequence goes on along the minus strand of OZ035883.1, from coordinate 120,405,498 downwards.
ATCAATCACTTTTCAGAGCAAAAAATTAACAACAGCTGCTGATGAATAGAAATGTATTTCATTGCAGCAATTCATACAACAAGTAAATGGTTATGAAATGCAATGTTTGGATTTTTTATGCTTCTGGTATGTTTCCTTCTCATGTCCTGATGATTCAGGCTTTGATACTGCCCTAGACTGGCAGTGTATTTCTTTTGTTTTGTAGTCTAATATTTAGCCGGTTTTGGTGTGTGTGTGTGTTCTCTCATGCAAACATTTGGGATTTGTTTGCATTCTCGTGTTGTTTAAAGTTCTAGAAACATTGTGGTCTACCGCAATTGGTCAATGCCTTATTGTTGGAAATTAAGCTTTTCGGATAAGTCCATGCATGTAGTAACAACAACTTATTCACGATTTCATTGCAACCAAACAAATTGAAGGAATATTTACGCCTCATACTTCAACCTTTGATATCACAGTACAACATTTATCAGCTCATTGATTTGGGGGACTCAATTCTGAGAACTGCACGTGAAAGTAGCTCCAAAAAGTAGAAGTTCTGCATCATTCGTTTTGTCAAGTTACATGCCATAAAAATTTAATATCGATTTGAAAATAGTAAGTATGTATAGGGGAATTTGTCACGTTTTAGGCTGTTTTGATTGACATAACATAAATAATATATGGTGGCGTATGAATATCATAAGTAATATTACACGTAAATCATACGCCACGGAGTACAACAAGCTTATTGCAACTGCTACAAAATAAACGAGGATATAGAGCGATACAGGAATAGAGGTGGCGCCCCAAAATTTTACCAGAAAGTAAGAGCAAAAGGCTACGGTAATGGGCTCCCCTTCGGTAAGAACAAGGCTGGAAATCTGGTCGCACATACGCAGAGTGTGCTGCATATATGGAGAGACACTTCCAGCAACTGCTGGTTCCAGAAGGCAGCGCACGTTATCACGCCAATTGTTGGTGACGGCTTAGATTGCCCACCACCAAGTCAGACCGAGGTAAGAAGAGCATTATCTCGGCTGAAAAACAACAAAGCAGCCGGTGCCGACGAACTTCTGGCAGAGTTCTTCAAATCTGGTGGCGAGGACGTGATAACGAGCACGCACCCTACGCACGGTTCGGCTTAATGAGTGCATGCCCGACGATTCAAATCTAAGCGTATTATGTCCTGTGCTGAAAAAAAACTAATCCAAGTGTGTGCTCCAACTACCGCGGGATCAGCCTTTTACCCATCGCATATAAGGTCCTGTCGAGTGTGCTATGTGAAAGACTAAAGCCAGTGTTATCCAACCTGATCGGACCTTATCAGTGTGACTTTAGACCTAGTAAATCAACAACTGACCAGATAGTCACACTACGGCAAAATCCTGGAAAAGACCCAAGAGAAGCAGATCGGCAAGTACCATCTTTTCGTCGACTATAAAGCTGCCTACGACAGCCCGATAGGGCAGAAATTACTTGAAGCCATGGCTGAGTTTGGTATTCCAGCGAAGCTGATACGATTTTGCGCGAAATGACGCTGACTGACGCGAAGACTTCAGTGAAGATTAGCAAGGACCTTACGGAGCCATTCTATACCAGACGAGGCCTAAAACAAGGCGACGGCCTATCGTGCGATCTCTTTAACATTGTGATGGAGATGATAATGAGAAAAGCTGCAGTAAACACGAGTGGCACGATATTCAACATAAGCTAAATGCTATTCGCGTAGGCTGATGATGTAGACATCATCAGTCGAAAATTGCGTGATGTGACTGCAGCCTTCTCAGGTATACAGAAGGAATCAGCGAAAATGGGCCTAATGGTGAACGAGGACAAAACGAAGTTTAGTTTCAACGAACAAAAAATCTACGCGTTTGGGAAACTGAGTGATAATATCGAGGTGGTAGATAACTTTATCTATCTAGGCTCTGCTATCAACAAAACAAATAATGTCAGCCTTGAGATCCGGAGAAGGATCCTTCTTGCAAATAAATGCTACTACGGACTAAGCAAGCGATTCAAAGACAGAGCCCTCTCTTGACATACAAACAATCCAGCTTTACCAGATACTGGCCCTACCTGTTCCGATGTATGGTTCAGAATCCTGGGTTAAGACACAAGCGGATGAATCGGTTCTGGCAGTATTCGAGAGAAAAAAACACCGTAAAAAATTTGGACCCATCATCGTGAATGGCGAGTACCTTCGTCGAATGAATCATGAGCTGTATGAGCTGTACAACGACATCGACGTGGTCAAGTGCGTTCAAATAGACCGAATGCGCTGGCTTGGACACGTTGTACGAATGGACGAAAACGCTCCGGCTCGAAAAGTCTTCGGCAATAAACTCGATGGGCGGCGCAGGAGGGGCCGACCAAAACTCCGATGGATGGACTAGGTGACGGAACTGTTAACTAAGCTTGGTATGACGAACTATCTACGGAGCGCAAAACGTGCGGCTTCTGATAGATGAATTTATATCGTTGCTGCCAGCAAAGAAGAAGAGAAGAAATTTTAATTTCCTTGGCTCTGCCATCAAAAGCACGGGGACCGGCCGTGGCATAGTGGTTAGAACACGCGACTACCATGCGGGAGATCGCAGGTTCAAACGTGGCTCCAGTCATCTTAAAAGAAAAAAATAAATAAAATTTTCTTTCATTGTCGGCTCCCCTCGAATGTTGTTGACAGCAACTTCGCAGTATTAAGCGTCGATTCAATCGTCGTGTCTAGTAAGAGCTTCTCAAAACAGTGACGTTCGCATTCGTCGATAAACAAGTAGGTGCCGTTAGTTGTGAATCTAAAAATAGAAAGCGCGTTAATTCACAACAACGCGAGAAGCTATCCCATACCTCATTCATGGGGTGCAAAGGGAAATTAAGTTAAGTAAGTTTAGGCTCTGCCATCAACAAACCAAATAATGTCAGCCTTGAAATCCGGAGAAGAATCCTGCTTACTAATAAATGTTACTACGGACTAAGCAAGCGATTCAAAGACAGAGCCCTTTCTTGACGAACAAAAATCCAGCTATAGCAGATACTGGCCCTACCAGTTTCGATGTATGGTTTAGAATCCTGGGTTATGGAACAACCGGGTGAATCGGTTCTGGCAGTATTCGAGAGAAAAATACACCTTAAAATCGTTAACGGCGAGTGCCGATGTCGTATGAATCATGAGCTGTACACTGACATTGACGTAGTCAGACGCATTAAGGTGCAGCGGTTGCGTTGGCTAGGTCATGTTGTAAGCATGGACGAAAATGCTCCAACTCAAAAAGTAGAATAGGGTGACGAAACCTCCGTTGGAAGAGCGGATTTCTGAGATCCTTACAGAACTTGGTGTGACCAACTGGAGAAGAAGCGCGAAAGATCGAAGCGCTTATAATATTTTCTACGTGCGGCATATAATCCAAGAGGATTGCCTAATATTCAAATTAATATTAATCATACAGCCCTAAGCTCCTCATATACATACGTATGAATATATTATCGTTTAACAAGTAGTACCACCAGGTGAATAAGCTGAAAAAAACATTCTGTAGTAGTGAACTTTTAACCACAATAAAATCACTATTCAACATGAAAATATAAATTCTACCATCGACTAATGGCGAAATTGAACTGAATGGGAAGGAAGTTCTCACTAAACAATCATAATAATGGCCAACATATGAATGGCAGTTGTATGAATTTATAATTTATAGCGTTATAAAAGTTTACCAAACAACAATAGTTTACCGAAATATTAGTAAACATTTATATATATAAATATATGAAAAATATACACGATTATATACATACAAAAACTACAATAGCGTCAAAATAAATTTTTTATGGATATAGCAACATACGCGATTGCATGTATGCAAATGTCTGCATATGTGTTATCATTGTTCGCATTTACATACACAACGGGCAAAAAATCTGTTTATACATTTGGTTTAATCCATAAAGTGGGGGGGCTGGGGGTCTAGGGCATTTCCCCCCCAAAAATGTAATACATAAACATTGCAAATTCGTGTGAAATTAATTTAGAACATTTACACATGGTCTATTTTTTTTTTGTCATTTATTGGCACCTTAATTGTTGGTATTCACAGTGTTGGAATTTACAGAATGTAGCCATTGATTAAATACTAAAAACGAATTTAAATTAATATAATGGTTTATGTTTTTCGAGTACAACTTGATTGCAATTAGGAAAAATAAATTGATATTGATGAAATGAATGGAATTCTTTACACAAATGTTTTGAAAAGATAATCTGATGTCGTTAGCCTATAGATTTATTACACTCAAATTAACACACATATATATATTGTATGTTGCCTGATTAGAAAGGCAAATCAATTAATTTATTGTGGTTGCAATTATTAAAATTAAGCCACAACTTTTGTTTAATATATACAGCTACAGTCCTTTACAATTAAACGTATACGTTATATTTTTCCTCATACGTTCCTTATTTTCTTAATTAATATTAATCATACGCTTTATAACATTATGGCATAACATAGTACAATTTTTTTTTAGCTCATTGATTTGGGACTCAATTCTGAGAACTGCACGTGAAAGTAGTCCCAAAAAGATGAAATTCTGCATCATTAATTTTATCAAGTTACATGCCATAATAATTTAATATCGATTTGAAGTTAGTAAGTATCGTATAGGGGAATTTGTCACGTTTTAGGTTCTTTTACTTGACATAACTCGAGAAACAATAGTCCGATTTAGCTGAAACAAATGTAAAAAAATTCAGAATTACAACTCCTTAAATCTGTTCTTATAACGTTTCCCTACATAAGCAACAGTTGCACTTTTCCATTCATCAAATGATTTTGAACTGGGTGTTATTTTGAAGCAGTTACAATAAATTTATTGTACTACGTGGCGTATGATTTACGTGGAATATTACTTATGGTAATCATACGTCACCACTTAGTATTTATGTTATGTCAAACAAAAGAGCCTAAAACGTGACAAATTCCCCTAAAATACGACACTTACTAACTTCAAATTGATATTAAATTATTATGGCATGTAACTTGAACAAACGAATAATGCAGAACTTTTTCTTTTTTATGCTACTTTCACGTGAAGTTCTCAGAATTGGGTCCCCAAATCATGTGTTGATCTGTGTAATCTTCTATTTGTTTTGATTATGTATAGATTTATAAGTAAAATAATAATACCTTCATAAAGCTAAAAATTAAAACTTAATTTCCCTGTACACCCCATGACTGAGGTAAAGAATAACTTCTCTCGTTGTTGTAAAATTACACTCTTTCTATTTTTAGATTCACAAATAACGGCACCTACTTGTTTATCGACGAATGCGAACATCACTGTTTGAGAAGCTTTTTACTCGACACTATACTGCGAAGTTGCTGTCGACAACATCGACGAGGCCAGAAATTAATAAAAATTAGGAATCGAACCACTGTTCTCCAGCATTGCAGTCGCTTGTTCTTACCAGCATGCCACGGCCAGTAGCGATTTATAAAGATACCATTAAAAAAATTTATGCCACAACAATTATTTCCAACTTACCAACATTCTTTTGATAAAAAAAATAAACGTATACGTTATACCATTGCTCATACGAATCTTATGTTCTAAATTAATATTACTTATACGTTTTAAAACTGAATGGCATTTTGAGAATTATACATTTCTAGATTTTTTGCTTAAGTATAGATTTCATGGCTCTATTATAATCTTTCATTGACAATAATAAGTTTTAAAAATATTGCTGCCCGCCCAAACAAATACTACACAACTTTTTACCATGGAAAACTTTTTTCTAATGAATTATGGCGCAAAAGTCATCACCCATCACATTGGGGCTTATGCGGCGTCTGCAAATAAAACTAATTGAGTTTGTGAGCTGCATTTGTGTGTTTTGATAGCATTCAGTTATTCATGAGGTCGCCTAAATTGCAGAAATCAAGTGGCTCAGAGTTTATGAACCACGCACAGTTGCTGGCATGACTTTCTGCTTAATAGCCCTTGTGCTGAGTGACAATTAAGAGCCACCCCTTCCAGTTTTTATACTTATTTATTAAGTCAGACCACATGCTTTTGGTTGGCGTAATTAAAAGCATGATTAATCAATTGTTTGGTGCATTTGATGGCTTAAATGGGGGGATATCAGCAAATGAGTTTAAATTTCAGATATAGAAAACATTCTGAGGTCAAAGACATTTATTGGTCGTACGTATGAGTAATGATGTTAATTAATTACAAATATTACTCATACGCTGTGGTCGGTTATATACACAATGTTGTTATATTACACAGTACATCACATGGGACTTAATTCTGAAAACTGCATGTGAAAGTAGTCCCAAAAAGAAGAAGTTCTGCATCATTCGTTTTGTCAAGTTACATGCCATAATATTTTAAAATTGATTTGAAGTTAATAAGTACCGTTAGGGGAATTTGTCACGTTTTAGGTGGCGTATTTTTAATAACATTCCATGTAAATCATACGCCACGGAGTACAACAGTTATATTCTAACTTCTTCTTTCTTTAATGGCAGCAACAACAGAAATTTATCCATCAGTAGCCGCACGTAGAAAAGTATTCCTAGCGCTTCGGTCTTTTGCGCTCCGTAGATAGTTTGTCACACCAAGCCTGCTTAATAGCTCTTTCACCTGGTCCATCCATCGAAGTTTTGGTTATTGTTGTTGTAGCAGTTTGTTTGTCTGGTGTTATTTGGTACGCCTTGTATGTGGTTAGCTGCTGCACTTGTCTCCAGGCCAAGAAAGGTAGCTACTTCCACTGAGTGGGTCCAAAGAGACCTGGGAACAAGTAGAGTTGGATTGGCAGGGCAGTTGAACAGTTGGTCGCCCCCTCCTGCGTCGCCCATCGAGTTTATCGAGCCGGAGCGTTTTCGTCCATTCATACAACATGTGCAAGCCAGTGCATTCGGTCTATTTGAACGCGCTTGACTACGTCGATGTCGTTGTACAGCCCATACAGCTCATTATTCATTCGACGACGATACTCGCCGTTAACGATGATGGGTCCAAATATTTGGTGTAGTATTTTTCTCTCGAAGACTCCAAGAATATATTGATCCGCTTGTGTCATTATCCAGGATTCTGCGCTGTAGAGCAAGACAGGTAGGATCAGAGTCTGGTAGAGTTGCATCTTTGTTCTTCGAGAGAGCGCTTTGTCTTAAAATCGCTTGAATAGCTCATAGTGGCAGCGGTTTGCGATCAATACTCGTTTTTTGATTTCCAGGCTGACATTATTATTTTTGTTTATGGCGGAGCCGAGGTAAACAAAATCATCTACCATCTTCATAGTTATAGTTGTCAACATCCCAGACGAGTGGACTCCTTGTTCGTCAAAACATATAACTTAGTTTTATCCTCATTAATCACCAGACCCACTTCCGCCAACTGCTTTTCAATGCTCGAAAAGGCCGCAGTAATATCTTGCAATCCGCGGCCAATGATGTCTATATCATCAAAATATGCGAGCAGCATGTGACTTTTGTTGAAGATGGTACCATTCCTGTTTACTGCAGCCTTCCACACGATCATCTCCATTACGATGTTAAAGAGATGGCAGGACAGACTATCGCCTTGTCTAAAGCCTCGCTTGGTAGAAAGCGGCTCTGACAGATTTTTGCCAATTTTCACTGAAGACTTCATGTCAGTCAGTGCCATCCCGCAAAGTCGTATTAGCTTCGCGGGGATACCAAACTCTGCCATAGCATCCAGCAATTTCTGTCGCATCGGACTGTCGAATGCAGCTTTGTAGTCGATGAACAGATGGTATGTGTCGATCTGCATTTCTCGGGTCTTCTCCAGGATTTGTCGTTGTGTGAATATCTGGTCGGTCGTAGATTTACCAGGTCTAAAGCCACACTGATAAGATCCAATCAGGTTCGCCAGAATGGGCTTTAGTCTTTCACATAACACACTAGACAGGACCTTGTATGCGATGGGTAAAAGGCTAATCACGCGATAGTTGGTACACACACTTGGATCGCCTTTCTTAAGCACGGGACATAGGACACTCATATTTTAATTATCGGGCATGTACTCCCTGAGCCAAATCGTGTTTATGAGCTGTTGCATGCATGTTACCCCGTCATCGCCGCCGACATTAAAAAGCTCTGCCGGCAGATTATCGACTCCGCAGCTTTATTATTTTTAAACCGTGCAATTGCCTTGCTGATCTCGATTTGGCTCTGTGGTGGACAGTCTACTCCTTCGTCGATGATTGGTGTGATTTTCTCACTTATGCTGCATTCGGGAACGAGTAGAGACTAAAAGTGTTCCCTCCATATTTGAAGTACACTCTAAGTGTCTGTGATCAGATTTCCGTCTCTGTCCTTAGAGGTGGGGACCCCTGGTCCAAAACCTTTGCTTTAAACCCTTTGGTAGAACTTTAGGGCTTCACCCTGTGTTTTCGATATCCTGGTTCTCTCTTTTCTTCCACAGTCGCTTTTTCCGCATGAATAGGCGGAACGAGTAGAGATTGAAAGTGTCCCCTCCATATTTGCAGCCCACTCTGAATGTCTGTGACCAGATTTCCGTCTCTGCCGTTACAGGTTGGGATCCCTGTTATTTTAACCCTTTGGTGGAACTTTCGGGTCTCATTTCTATTCCTGCATGGCTCTCCCTTTTCTTCTACTTTTTCCGCCTGAACAGTCGTTTCACCTCCCTCCTTTTCTCATTATAACGCTCCGTCACTGCACGCGTCGCCCGCCATTGACTGCAGTTTTGCTTTGTATGCAGCATCCATTTCCTCAGACATTTCACGACATTCATCATCGTACCCGGGCTGGTCTCAGCGTGGTTTTCATAAACCAGTACGGTCGCTGCGGCAGTTGCCATAGAATTCGCAATATGCTGCCACTGTGTGTCGGGAACATCAGAACTAGGGGGATTTGTATGGAGTAATTGAGAGAGTTGGTTGGAGTAGGCATTGGCTATCTCAGTGGTATGCAGCTTTGTGATGTCTAGCTTCCTTTACGTTTGATTACGAGTGTTTTATACACTACTCAATCGTGTGCGTACCTTGCTTTTCTCGAGGTACGTATGAATAATGTTTTAAAATATTACTCATACGCCTAGAATATATAGGAAACTTTTTAATGTTAAAAACAACTTTTATCAAGATACGTATAAGTACTGTAAAATATTACTCATACGCTTTGAATAGTGAATCTAAACTAATTTAAAATACCTTATCTTATGTCTAGGGAGATTTGCAAATATACATTGCCTTAAAAGTGGTAGCAGCATTAAAGTAATGTGTGATTCATTTAAAGGTTTTGTTTTTTAACAAAAAATCGTCCTTCGCTTTCACCTTCGTGTAATATTTCTCTTTGGCAAAGTTAAGCGTTAAAAGTTTTTAACATGCCCCAACAAACTTTCAACAACATCCACCACTCAAAAATTTTCGTTTAAATAAACGTTAGCGCAAAAATCATCACCCATCGCACTAACGCCCCGCAGTGTTTCCAAATAAATCTAATTGAGTTAGTTGGCTGCATCCATTTGAAAATATTCACATTTATTCATGAGGTCGCCAAAAACAAGTGGTTACCCTCAGAGAGTTTATGAACAATCATCTAGTCGCTTGGTTGATTTTGCTGTGGGGGCAGCAATTAGCCAATGCCCTATACTGTAGTGTGTACTTACCAACCCCAATTTATAATTATCAATATGAAATGGCATCAGTTTGGTATACATATTTGATAATGTAAACTGGGAACCTTAAGACCAGTTGAAAACATATGGAGAATTCAAAATAAACTATAGTAAATATATAACTTGGGGAATGGGGGATTTTCTAATTTGATCGTTTCTGGTCGTTATTCACCTGGGAATAACAAGAATGTCTCTTTAAGGGTCCCCAAACAGCTTACAACGTCCAAGAGATCACGTATTCCTCGGCCAATGCTATTGAACATCTATTCAGTGATAGCGACGTGCAAAACCTAAAGATGAAACGCATAAGAACGCAATTTCAAACGAGTAATTGTATGAAGGAATCTCGCAAGCGTTATGAACGTGCGAGTGATGCGTGTTGAAAATATTGACTCCGATCACCATCTAGTTGCTGTCAAGGTACGCAAAGGGAGCTATACATCACAAAGCTGCATGCCACTAAGATAGCCAATGCCTACTCCAACCAATTCTCTCAATTATTGCAAACAAACCCCCTAATTCTGATGATCCCGACACCCAGTACCAGCATACTGCGGTTATGAAAAACCACGCTCAAACAAGCCCGGGTACAATGAGGAATGTTGCGAAATGTCTGAAAAAAAGGATGCTGCATACAAGGCAAAACTTCAGCCAATGGCCACCCGTGCAGTGACGGAGCGTTATAATGAGAAGAGGATGAAATTAAAACGCCTGCTCAGGCGGAAGAAACGTCTGTGGAATATAAGAGAGAGCAAGGATATTGAAAATTACAGGGTTAGAGGTGCAGCCCGAAAGTTTTACCAAAAGGTGTATCGCATACAAGGTCCTGTTTAGTGTGTTACGTGAAAGACTAAAACCCATTCTGGCGAACCTGATTGGACCTTATCAGTGTGGTTTAGACCTGGTTAATCCCCGACCGACTAGAAATTCGCACTACGGCAAATCGTGGAGAAGACCAAAGAAATATACATCGACATCTACCAACTGTTTATCGACTACAAAGCTGCATTCGACAGTCCGATACGACAGTAACTATTAGATGTGGATGGCTAAGTTCGGTATCTCCACGAATCTAATACGACTTTGCAGGATGACACTGACTGACACGAAGTGTTCAGTGAAAAAAGGCACAAATCTAACAGAGCTATTTTCTACCAAGCGAGGTATTAAACAAGGCGATAGTCTGTCCGCGATCTCTTAAACATCCTAAGGGAGATGATCATGCGGAAGGCTGCAGTAAATACGACTGGTACCATCTTTAACAAAAGTCACATGCTGCTGGCATATGACGATAACGAAGATATCATTGACTGTGGGTTGCGTGATGTTACTGCGGCCTTTTCGAGCATTGAGAAGCAGTCGGCGAAAGTGGGTCTGGTGATCAATGAGGACAAAACCAAGTCATTTGTATCAACGAACAAAGAGTTTACTCGTTTGGGACACTGCGAGAATGTTGAGGACTATAACTTTTAGGTGGTGGATGGTGTTGTCGACCTCGTAAACAGAAATAATAATGTCAGCCTGAAGACGAGTATTGATCGCAAAACGCTGCAGCAATCGTTTTAATGATAAAACTCTCTCTCGATGAACGAAACCCAACTCTTCCAGATACTGATCCTACCTGTCTTGCTTTACAGCGCATAATCCTAGGTAATGACACAAGCAGATCAATCTATTGCTGGAGTTTTCAAGAGAAAAATACTACATTCAAATAGACCGAATGCGATGTAAGGGACTCAAAAAGACTTCGGCAATAAATTCGATGGGGCCACCAAAACTCCGATGGAAAGACTAGGTGAAAGAGCTATTATCTAAGCTTGGTGTGAAAAACTATCTACGAAGCGCAATAGACCGAAGAGCTTGAAATAATTTTCTACGTGCGGCTACTGATAGATAAATTTCTGTTGTTGCTGCCATCAAAGATGAAGAATAATATCTACCCTTTTAGCAGCGGCGATATGACTGGTGTATTGACGGAAGGTATAAGATATAACATTGTCAGATAAATTTCATTCATTCCTGGAAACTTTTTGAGATTAAAGGCATCCAAAGCTCATTTTTTTTCTCACTTATCACGTCATTCATTAGTGTCTCGCGAACTAAATCTGAGGCCTCTACTGCATTTTCAGAAATATTCATGCATTCCGCGAAGTATGTATTCAGTAGAATTTCTAGTGTTTTCTTCCCGGACTAAATCCAATCACCGTTTAACGTCTGAACAAAACTAAGTTCCTAATAGTCGGCCGGTCGCATTCACGTCCCCAATGGCCTTGTAGATTCCACCCATAAAGCCTATTTAGTCCGCTTTAACTCTCTTTGGTCTTCATTGAAGCTTATGCCATAGTCGCCCAATACGTTTGCTATTTATAGCATTTGAACAGTTTTCTTGAGCTTTTCTGTTTATCCCTCAGCTCTTTATTCCACCACCAGGGTAAGTAAGTAGGACATGACTTTTAAAAATTGTTATGCAGTATTCTCGTAATTGTCTGGACCATAAATAGTCAGGCAACCTTTGGAAATCCTCAAGAGTTCCGGTTATACTAGACCTCAATACTCTGCACAGTTTGTTTTACGAGGATTTCTATATGGTTTGTTCTTGTGGCCTAGTAAGTCAATTGTAAAAATATTATAATAAGAGATGAATTTCATACCTCTTCAGTTCAATACCAGCTGACAACGTCTTCTAGTTACCTACATATCTTTGACCAACTTATCTTGCAATAAAATCACTAAAAATTTAAATATTAACAAAAAGATATAAACAAATAAATATTTTTTCTTTTGAACACGTTCTTATTGTAATTAGCATAAAATATTACTCATACGCTTTGGTTATTAGATCATTTGTATTAATATCACTAATACGTATTAGTTTTGCGCATATAAGTCCATTTGTGGTATATCATAAGTCCATGTATGTATGTATTAGATTATGGTATACATCTTTTATTATATGGCTATTAAAAACTTCCTCTAACATTACTCCCTCTTCGTCCGTTAACTCTTAAGCTCATTATAATTCTTAATTGGATATGATAGTATTATTCCTTGAAGTAGTTGGAAGTTAATTATTTTTGATATGTAGTTAATGCACAATATGTACCTGAAATTTCTTGGAATAATAGAGGATAATAATTAGCAACAACATAAGATATAATAACATATCATACAAATATTTTCATTGTTTATATATAAATAATGGTTTACACATAGGCGAGATTGATAGCCGCTTTAAAAATTTTGAATTAGTCCAGATAAACAATATCCTCAATATTCATCCTGTAATTTTTGCTTAGACATGATATGAAATAAATTGTATGTTAAATACACTTTTGACTTGTCCTTCTCTATTTGTGATACCTATACGTAGAATTGGTTTAACAAGTCATTTCTAAAGAGGTCTGAGCAATCCTTCAGCAATCGTATACATACATTTTTGTCACACGTCAAATGTTGCTACATATTATATTGTTATATAACCAACTATAAAAAAATAAAAGCTGTAAATTTTTCTCAGTCACTTACTTAATTGGAGTCACTATTCAATATGTGTCCAAAAGTCGATTACAATATCATTATCTCGTTAATGAAGATTGTATTATAAATGTTAATCATACGTAAAATTTGTATCTCTTTATCAGTCTCTCTCTCTGTCATGTTTGCTATAGCTTAATATACTTCTTCTTAATTGGCAGCAGCAATATAAATTCATCTATAAGCAACCGCACGTAGAAATGGATCCCAAGCGCTTCGGTCTTTCACGCCCCGTAAATAGTTTGTCACACCAAGTGTAGATAACAGCTCTTTCGCCTTGATCCATCCAACGAAGTTTTGGTCAGCACCTCCTGCGCCGACCATCGAGCTGGAACATTTTCATCCATTCGTTCAACGTGTGTAAGCCAATGTTTTCGGTCTATTTCAAAGCGCTTGACTACAACGATGTCATTGTACAGCTTATACAGCTGGTCTTCTCTCGAAGACTCCCACAATAAATTGATCCGCTTATGCCATTACCCCGGAACCTGCGCTGTAGAGCAAGACAGGTAGGATCAGGGTCTGGTAGAGTTGGATCTTCGTTGTTCGAGAGGGCGCTTTGTCATTAAATCACTTGCTTAGCGCATAGTAGCAGCGGTATGCGATCAATACTCGTCTCTTGATTTCAAGCCTGACTTTTTTATTTCTGTTCATGGCAGAGCCAAGGTAGAAAAAACCGTCTACCACTTCAAAGTTATAGATGTCAACATTCACGCAACGTCCCAAACGAATAAACTCTTTGTTTGTTGAAACAAATAACTTAGTTTTGTTCTCATTAATCACCAAGACCCACATCTGCCGACTGTTTCTCAATACTCGAAAAGGCCACAGTAACATCCCGCAATCTATTTCATCGGAATATGCGAGCAGCATGTGGCTTCTGTTAAAGATGATACAATTTCTGTTTACTGCAGCCCTCCGCATGATCATCTCCATTACGATGTTAAAGAGATGGCAGGACAGACTATCGCCTTGTCTGAAGCCTCGCTTGGTAGAAAATGGCTTTGACAGATTTTTGCCAATTTTCACTGAACACTTCGTATCAGTCAGAGTCATCCCGCAAAGTCGTATTAGCTCCGCGTGGATACCAAATTCAGCCATAGCATCCAACAATTTCTGTCGTATCGGACTGTCGAATGCAGCTTTGTAATCGATGAACAGATGGTTGGTGTCGATCTGCATTTATTGGGTCTTCTCCACGATTTGTCGTAGCGTGAATATCTGGTCGGTGGTGGATTTACCAGATCTAAAGCCACACTGATAAGGTCCAATCAGGTTCGCCAAAATGGGCTTTAGTCTTTCACATAACACACTAGACAGGATCTTGTATACGATGTGTAAAAGGCTAATCCCTCGATAGTTGGTACACATACTTATATCGCCTTTCTTAAGCACGGGACATAGGACACTCAGATTCCAATCATCGTGCATGTACTCCCTGAGCCGAATCGTGTTTATGAACTGGTGCATACATGTTACCCGCTCATCGCCGCCGACTTTAAAAAGCTCTTCCGGCAGTCCATCCGCATCCGTAGCTTTTTTTATTTTTAAGCCTTGCAATCGCAGTACTAATCTCGTTTAGGCACGGTGTTGGACAATCTACTGTGACGTCGATGATTGGTGAGATTTCGTTACTTATGCTGCCTTCGTGGATGAGTAGAGATCTTAAGAGTTCCCTTCATATTTGCAGCACACTCTGAGTGCCCGTAACCAGATTTCCGTCTCTGTCCTTACAGGTAGGGATCCTTGTTACAAAATCTCTGCTTTTTACCTTTTGGTAGAACTTTCACGCTTCACCTCTATTCCTGTAGGTTTCGATATCCTGGCTCTTTCTTTTCTTCCACAGACACTTTTTCCGCCTGAACAGGCGGAAATAATTGTCCGATGTGACTCAAATTTCCGGTCTTCCATACCTTTGGGGATTATCGACCCCACGGACTCGAAAGAGCCACCAGTGGACCTCTTTTTTTGCCCTGCAAGGCATAAAGTGAAAGTAAAGAAGAACATCTTTACGAGCTCCGACCAAGGAGCCTAAAAATGGTGCTACAGAAGGTCAGGTATGCCCAAGGCGGTTTGCCCTAGATAAACCGCCTGCCTGATCGTTTGGGTAAGAAACAGCTTTGCTGTGCCACGTAGTGGCTGTGTTTAGACCAAAAGACACGCTGGTAACATAAGAGTTTGATGGTCGAGAGAAATGGAGCTAGGTATCTCTTGATACCATACGAGTCTTGCATCTCTCATTGTGCATCTTACAGATTCTTAGTTGAGTGCGGTCGAAAACTGCGGGATGTGACTGCAGCCTTCTCAGGTATACAGAAGGAATCAGCGAAAATGGGCCTAACGGTGAACGAGGACAAAACGAAGTTATTAGTTTCAACGAACAAAGAATCTACTCGTTTGGGAAAGTGCGTGAACGTTGACAACTTTAATTTCGAGGTGGTAGATACTTTTGTCAACCTAGGCTCCGCCATCAACAAAGAAAATAATGTCAGCCTAGAAATCCGGAGAAGAATCCTGCTTGCAAATAAATGCTACTACGGACTAAGCAAGCGATTCAATGACAGAGCCCTCTCTCGACGAACAAAACTCCAGCTATACCAGATACTGGTTCTACCTGTCTCAATGTATGGCTCAGAATCCTGGGTTATGACACAAGCGGATGAATCGGTTCTGGCGGTATTCGAGAGAAAAATACTCCGTAAAATATATGGGCCCATCATCGTTAACGGAGAGTATCGGCGTCGTATGAATCATGAGCTGTACGAGCTGTACACTGACATTGACGTGGTCAAACGCATTAAGGTGCAACGGTTGCGTTGGCTAGATCATGTTGTACGCATGGGCGAAAATGCTCCAGCTCGAAAAGTCTTCGACAATGAACTCGATGGACGGCGCAGAAGAGGGCGACCAAAACTCCGTTGGAAAGACCAGGTTACTGAGAACCTTACAGAACTCGGTGTGACTAACTGGAGAAGAAGCGCAGAAGATCGAGGCGCTTAAAATATTTTTCTACGTGCGGTATATAATCCACTGGGATTGCATAGAAGTTCCAGCTAAGTAAGTAAGTAAGTTAGTTGAGTGTGCACCCTGCAATATCAGCATTTTCGTGAGGGATAGCACCAAATCTCTAACAAGGGTGTAGCAGCGATTGCAGGATCACTGTTACGTTGTAACGCACTAATTCCAGTACAAAGTGAAAGATTATAATTGTGACAGACTCTTTGAGCTCTTTCTATCAAGTTGGGCAATAACCATTCATTTTATGTTTGTGTGATGTCCACAGCGTGATAACCTTGAGTTATAAATTGATGATGCCAGCCGGATTGGGTACGTATGGTACCTAGCAAAAGGTGTTGCGGTCAACAGGATGGGGAGCTTTGCTTCTAGCTGAAGGTGACGAAGTGTTGATCGACAAAATACTTCGGTATTCTGGTGGTGGAAGTGGGGCCGGTTGGATGGAGAACTTCGGTTCCTAGCAGATGGCGGCATGGAGCATAGTTGCAGTTTGCATGAGTGTTGAAGATGGAATGATTACTGCCCACATATGACCAATAATAGAATATACAAAAAAGACCAAGTAGCAAATAATAACAATGGGGGCCAAATCGAACGGAGTGCAAGCCTCCAGCTTGTACATGTCACACAATATGGTACCTCCGCACAAGAGTATTGCACAATATAAATATTTCGAGGCATATTGTAGAATTAGATCCAGATCTTAACAGCGGCATAGTAGCATGTTCCAGTGGTGTGGAGCCCACCATCTGGTCAGGTCTGCACAACGATACTAGTAGATGTAAAACACAAACGACTCATGTCCTCGCTGTATTGTAGACAGCAACTTCAGACTAGTCTATTGAATCTACACATGTCTAAAAAAAGTTGATTTTCTGATTCGTCGTTATACTATAGGTCTCAATGTGAGTCTACAAAAACAATCTTGCAAGAATCTCTCGAATATCTCATACATAGGATGTGCTAGGAAAATAAGTTTTTTTTGTATATCCTCACAATACATATAGGAGTTTATATATCATTTTATACGTCCCAAAAGTGTAACCCATATAAGCAGTCACTTTAGACGCTAGGTTTCTTTGAACCAAATTCGATTCATAACTTTTGAAGTCGTTTGATCCATGTCCGTCCGTCTGTCTGTCTGTCCGGTTGGTACACACGATAAATTTCGAAAGACATTACCAATTGTTTTGAAACTTAGCATGGGTTAATATTTTTCCAAAACTACTTACAACATTGCATATGAGTAATCTATATATATAAAAATGGTGGCAAAAATGTATAGTAATTCATCAATTGAGAACGGATGGGCCGATTTTGATGAAATTTTTTTTCATTTGTTCGAAATTGCCAGGAGCAGGTTTATGTAAAAGAAAATTTTGGGAAAATCTTCCGAAAAAGTCGGAAAATTCGAAAAATCGAAAATTGCTGTTTTGTATGGAATTATGTGTGCAATTGTTACGAATAGATTTTCGAATGGAAAAATAAAAAAATTTTGTTGAAAAACTCGGAAAATTCCGGAAAAATTCGAAAATTTTTATTTTTTTTTCGACGAAATTTAGCATATTTTTGTATGATTTGATAATTTTAGACGATGTAACAGAAAAAAATTTGGATAATTATTCCGAAATGACTTTCCGAATGGAAAAATAGAAAAATTATCTGTGAAAACCTCGGAAAATTTTGAAAAAAAGTCGAAATTTGTGGATTTTTTCGACGAATTTTTCCATTGTACCGCATGGTTTGATGATTTCAGAGGGCGAAAAGGTAGAAAACTCATTGGGATGCTTGGAAAATTTCGGATTATTGTGAAATCTATATGTATAAAAATGGTGTGAAAAGTGTATAATAATTCATCAAGTGCCGGCCCATTTTGCTTCAATTTTGGGAAAATCGTTCGGAAAAGTCTGGAAATTGGAAAAATCGAAAATTGCTTTTTTGTAAGGAATTATGTGCAATTGTAAAGGAATCGCTTTTCGAATGGAAAAATAGAAAATTCTTATGGTAAAACTCGGAAAATTATGGAAAAGCGCAAAAAAATTTATATTTTATCGACGAAATTTTGCAGTTTTCGCATGATTAGAAGATTTTGAACGATGTCAAGGTGAAAAATTTTCGGATAAATGTTGGTTGGAGAATTTAACGAGAAAGTTAATAATAAGATAACAAAAATATATATTGATGTTCTATGCAATATTTGGTAATTTTTTCGAAAAATTAGTTTACGTTTGACTATACACCGCTCATCCACGCCAAAGTGTACGCTTCTATCTTTGATATCCTTTAAGTCCTAGCGTACTGTGGATGATGTTTTGTGCCCCGCATTTGGGGTGGCTTGCCAAAATTCAAAAGCGATTCAAATTCGTACATTGTTTGCGATAATCGGCCGGGTTCGACGGATGACATGTGCGTGCTCATGTGCGGCTATCAGATGTCAACATTGGGAATGCCAGCGCCAAATCAATCGATGCAATATGCATTCGATCGCTAATTTTGACGAGAGCAAGACTATAATCGAGACGAACTGACCGAAAGAGTTCGAGCAAATGTGCCGCTGTTAAATGCCGAGTACAAGAACATGTACGATTCGCCAACCAAGGTTGTTGACGATAAAACAGGAGGCATTTACTTTCTCGATGCTCCCGGTGGGACAGGCAAGACATTTTTTTATTGATTCTGGGAACAATTCGGTCAAGATCTCTAATAACGTTGGCCGCTGCATCCCCTGGCATGGCTGCAACATTATTGGAAGGCAGCCGAACTGCAAATTCCGCTTTGAAACTGACGATGAATCTTCTCACGGTTGAAAAGAACCTCCCACCGTCTGCTTAATTGGCAACGGCCAAATTCGTGTTGATGTTTCCACTGAATTGATATCGTTCCCTGCAAATTTTTGCGAGTTTACAACGTCGGAAGAGCAACTCATCACATTGCACAATATTACAAAAATCTCGATTGGATTAATTAACGGGCAGTACTAGCAGCGAACAATAAGAACATTGATGGCTTGAATTAGATTTTAGAAAGTCAAAATCTGTTCACCGCGTGACGGACGAGGATGATGCGACAAACAATCGACCGAATTCTTCAACTCGCTTAATGTGCCGCATAATTTACAGATGAAGGGTGATCTATCATAATCATATTGCGGAATCTAAATCAACCGAAATTGTCTAACGGTACGCGGTCAAGAATCTGGTAAACAATGTGATTTAACAGACGATCATCAAAAACAAATTCTAAGAAGAGGAAGTCCTTATCTTACGAATCCGATAATACCAACTGATCATACATTCTTATTCCCCGAAGACAATCAATGAATCGCAAGGCCAATCGTTGGAAGTATGTGGGATTAATCTTGAGTGTCGCCGTTTTACGTGCGGTCAGCTGAACGTTGCCTTTTTACGTTTTAGAGAACCGGCTTCGTTGCTTGTTTTTGCGACGGAAAACTAATCGAAAAACATTGTTTATTATACTACTCTCTTCTGAGTTTATCTTAAGGCATTAAATTGGAGCGAGACGAAGTTCGCCGGGTCCGCTAGTAATATCATACATATACTTGCAAATTTTATGTTTTTCCTGAAATTGAGGATATATGTAAGTACCCGACTGAAACTTTGTTACTTGTTTATATTTATGAAAAACTAGCTTTCCCGGCTCGCTTTGCTTTACCGTACTTACAATGAACCATCTTTTGACTTTAAGCAATACAGGTAAAATGTCAACGCTTCATAAGACGAACGAATACCCCGTTTATGTGATTGTAGCTTTATCCCATTGGTCTGAGTGATTGTACCGCTTTAGTCAATTTTTATCCCTAAAAGTACGAATTTTAAAAGATATATTCGCATCGCACAACTAAAATGGAATTGTACCCCCTCTAACTCCATAGGAAGCATGCCCATAGACGATTATATAGCTTTAGGCGTTTGGTCTGGGCGATGGTAACAGTTTACCCGAAGTGTTCGAAATTTGAAAAACCCCATTTGACAGTTCTCTAATTCTATAGGGAGCAATTCTATATACATTTTCGTAAATCTACCTTTTGGTATTTGATCTGGGTGATATCATCAGTTTTATCCCTTTTACGGTATTTGTATAACTTAAAAACGAATTTTAAAATTACTTCACATCGCACAATTTTTGAGACTATACCTTTAGCCGTTTATTACCAGTTTTATCCTTTTTCAGTCCATTTTACCCCTAAAAGGTAAGAATTTCGTAAACCCCCCTTGCTTCGTTCTATTTCCATAGGGAGCAAGCCTATATAACTTATCATGATTACATCATTAGCCGTTTGGTCTGGGCGATAGTAACATTTTTATCCCTTTTTCGATTTTTTTTACCCAGAAACATCGGATTTATAATAAAAAATACTTCAATCCAATTTGATAGTAAGCATTTCCATATAAATTTTCGCGATTATACTATTAGATGATGAGGTTTAGATGATGATACAACTTTTATTCCTTATTAGTAATTTTTTTTTTAATTAAATTTAAGTTCGAGTTTCCAAAAATCCGTTCTTAGCTATTAATATGATCGACATAACAATTGTTTCCAAAGGGGCTTGGCACTGCCCATTTCCCAGCTAGACGTAATCCCCCATGTACCATTTACATATGTAGCAAATCTCATCTTCATACCTTTAATGGCTCGCGAAATATGACCGATTCAAATTTTGGTTTGTATGGGCGGTGCCACGCCCTTTTGTCTAAGTATGTTTTCATGTAGCCTATGATAGAGACCCTGCAGATAGTACAGCACAGTGAAAATTTCATTGCCATCGGTTCATTTATTTCGCCCAGATAACGATTTTTTTCAAAAGGGGCGTGGTACCGCCCATTTTCCAGCGAGTGTAATCCTCTTTATATCACTAACATATGTAGCAAATCTCATCTTCATACCTCTAATGGCTCTTGAGGTAATACCGATTGAAATTTTGGTTTGTGTGGGCGGTGCCACGCCCCTTTGTCTACATATGTTTTCATGTAGCCTATGATAGAGGTCCTATGGACAGTATCACACATAGAAAATTCATTTGCAATCGGTCCATTTATATGACCAATATTACAATTTTAAAAAAAGGGTTGTGGCACCGCCCATTTTCCACAAACAAAGTATTTTTTTCTTATACGACCGATATAGGTACCATATCTCGACTTCATACCTATAATGGTTCAAAAGATACAGTCATTTTAAAATTCCAGTTGTATGGGGCGGTGCCACGCCCATTTTAACCTCTTTCAGTCCGAATTTCCAAAAAATCCCTTCTATGTGCGCGCCTACGTCGTAAAAGAAACCTACATTCTAAATTTCACGATTCTAGCTTTAGCCGTTTGGGCTGGGGAGTGATCAGTCAGTCACCCAAGCCTTTTATACATATAGATTATAAATATCACTCATACGTCTTAGCGTTAATTTAGCTTGTTACTATTAATAATACGCGGGTGAGTCCTCATAATGTTTCCTACAACGGTTTTATAATGATCTTAGATGGTATATTACTTATAGTGTTAAAATTAATCATACGTCTTATTTTAATGTAATTAATATCAATCATACGGTTTGATTTCTACTTCCTTGTTTCTCCAGTATCTTGGGAATAACGCGAGTAAAGTTGGATTAGAAGTCTTAAATCATGGCTGGCTTATAGTCTTAGATCCTATCCAGGCGGTCAGTTGATAAGTCCGAAACACGATATTTTGTGCTCTCCAAAAGGATATCTCATGAAAGTCATTATATAATATAAATAATATTGCTTATGTCTCATACGTTCATTAATTTGTATACTTATAAATGCCACAAATATCAACTGCTATTATTTTTTTCTCATTTCAATGTCCCTTTCTGTGTAATTGCTCTTAGGCAGATAACGAATGTAAGTGTAAGTGTGTTTATTCAGTAACCGACATTACTCTTTAAAAAGTGAGCACATAATTGCTTGAACAAGTTTTGAGCCTAAATTGCAAACTATTTAATATGTCCTTACCTTTAAACCAACACCGACAAGTATTCATACAAATGTGCTTTCCTCTCCCCTTGCGTTTAATGTTACTCGCTTTACACTACTCACTAACTCAACCTAACATGTTTAGTCGCTCTTTAAACCTAAAACTCGAATTTTATATGCTTTCCTGCTAACGGATGTCCTGTGACAATTTTTATGTACATTTCCTCTGCGTACATGTTTTTTTTTGAGCCAACCAGTTCCTGTCTGGCCACAAATTTAATTTCCCCTTTCGGAAACATTTGTACCTCGTACATATACCCCACCCCCCTACTATCAGAATTCCCACTGTATGTGTGAGTGTTAAACTCACTGTCATCCTTTGGACCCCCTTGGTCGATGTAAACATTCAGGGTCATGTATACAAAAAATATATATATACACACATGGAGGTGAGTAAATCTAACTGTAGGCCATATACTAATGACCTTCATATTGAACTTGATTGCCTGAAATGAAGTGAACACCTGATGAAGCAGTTAGACATATAAACACAGAGATACAACAAAAATATACAACTTAATTCTACAGTAAATGAACAACGAATGCAATTTGTATGAAGGTACAATCGTGTCCATGTGATTGAAAGCTTACTAGGGCTAAAGCCTCTCGGACACATACCCACACACTTGTACGACCTGTGTAGTTTCATGGCTCTTAAATTTACTGGGGATTAATGTTGTTATGTTTGTTTTAGTGCAACACTTATGTTTCTGTTTGTCGTTGAGTTATATGCTGTGTGGGAAAACTTTTAAGGTTTTGTTAACTTAAAGTGATGTTTAGAAAAATGTCAATACAAAGAGAGAGAGAGGGAACAAGAGAGACGTTTGAAAATTGAGTTATAAGAAAATAAGTTACGGTTTAACTAACTCGCCTTGACGTATGAGTAACATTTAATACAATGACACAATAACACATCACTCATACGCTATGGTGATGCAGTCTAATTAATATTTAACATACGTACCGAAACATAAAGATCACCTTACGTATCCCATGAATGAAATATACATATAACACAGTACAACATTTTCCGTTCATAGATTTGGGACTCAATTCTGAGAACTACACGTGAAAGTAGCTCCAAAAAGAAGAAATTCTGCATCATTCGTTTTGTCAAGTTACATGCCATAATAATTTGAATATCGATTTGAAGTTAGTAAGTATTGTATAGGGGAATTTTTAATTAGGCTCTTATGTTTGACATAACTCGCGAACCACTAGTCCGATTTAGCTGAAACATATTTAAACCCAGTATGAGTTTCAGTCGGGTAACCCGACTTACATATACCCTCACCCTTAGTAAAAAAACAAATTTTCTATTACATAAATTGATATTATTAATAGATTTCTAATATGGGCGGAGTGGTACATTTGTATGGGAGGTACCAGAAGGGACGTGTCTAGACTTCCAGTTTTTTTCACCAAAACATTATCCTGCTTGAACTTTACTAAATACAGAATTAGGGCACGATTGCGTTAGGTCTATTATTAATATCAATCGATTTCTAAAATGGGAGGTACCCGATGGGGCGTGGCTAGACTTCCAGTTTTTTCCTCAAAACTTTATCCTGTTATAGCTTTACTAAGTACAGAATTTGCGTATGATTCCTTGGGTGTATTGATATTATTACTCGATTTCTAAAGTGGGCGATATGATGTATTTGTAGGAGAGGTACCAGAAGAGTTTTGGTCACCCCCTCCTGCGCCGCCCATCGAGTTTATTGCCGAAGACTTTTCGAGCCGGAGCGTTTTCGTCCATTCGTACAACGTGTGCAAGCCAGCGCATTCGGTCTATTCGAACGCGCTTGACTACGTCGATGTCGCTGTACAGCTCATGATTCATTCGACCACGGTACTCGCCGTTAACGATGATGGGTCCAAATATTTTGCGTAGTTTTTTTCTCTCGAAGACTCCCAAAATAGATTGATCCGCTTGTGTCATTACCCAGGATTCTGAGCTGTAGAGCAAGACAGGAAGAATCAGAGTCTGGTAGATTTGGATCTTTGTTCTTCGAGAGAGCGCTTTGTGATAAAATCGCTGGCTTAGCTCATAGTAGCAGCGGTTTGCGATCAATACTCGTCTTTTGATTGCCAGGCTGGCATTATTTTTGTGTTTATGGCGGAGCCTATGTAGAAAAAAGCATCTACCACTTCAAAGTTAAAGTTGTCAACGTTCACGCAGCGTCCCAGACGAGTAAAGTCTTTGTTCGTTGAAACTAATAACTTGGCTTTGTCCTCATTAATCACCAGATACACTTCCGCCGATTGCTTTTCAATGCTCGAAAAGACAACAGTAACAGATGTAACACACAGTAACAGTTGAACAGATGATAGGTGTCGATCTGCACTCCTTGGGTCTTCTCCAGGATTTGCTGTAGTGTGAATATCTGGTCAGGTCTAAAGCCACACTGATAAGGTCCAATCAGGTTCGCCAGAATGGGCTTGAGTCTATCACATAACACAATAGACAGGACCTTGTATGCGATGGGTAAAAGGCTAATCCCGCTATAGTTGGTACACACACACAGATGGTGCCATTCCTGTTTTCTGTTGCTTTCCGCATGTTCATATCCATTATGATGTTAAAGAGATCGCATGATAGACTATCGCCTTGTCTGAAGCCTCGCTCGGTAGAAAACGGCTCTGTTAGATTTGTGCCTATTTTCACTCAAGACTTTGTGTCAGTCAGTGTCATCTCGAAAAGTCGTATCAGCTTCACGGGGATACAAAACTCAGCCATATCATCTAATAGATTCTGTCGTATCGGACTGTCGAATGTAGTTTTGTAGTCGATAAACAGTTCGTAGGTATCAATCTGCATTTCTTGGGACTTCTCCTGGATTTGTCGTAGTGTGGATGTCTGGTCGGTCGTGGATTTACCAGGTCTAAAGCCACACTGATAAGGTCCAATCAGGTTCCCAGAATGGGCTTTAGTCTTTCACATAACACACTAGACAGGACCTTGTATGCGATGGGTAAAAGGCTAATCCCGCGATAGTTGGTACACACATAATCATCGCCTTTCTTAAGCACGGGACATAGGGCACTCAAATTTCAATCATGGGGCATGCACTCCCTGAGCCAAATCGTGTTTATGAGCCGGTGCATGTATGTTATCAGCTCTTTGCCGCCGCCTTTAAAAGCTGTGCGATTGCCTTGCTGATCTCGTTTTGGCTCGGTGGTGGAGAGTCTACTCCATCGTCGGTGATTGGTGTGATTTCGTCACTTATGCTGCCTTCGGGAACGAGTAGAAATTGAAAGTGTTCCCTCCATATTTGCAGCACACTTTGAGTGTCCGTGACCAGATTTCCGTCTCTGTCTTTACAGGTGGGAATCCCTGTTCCAAAACCTTTAATTTTTACCTTTTGGTAGAACTTTCGGGCCTGACCTCTATCCCTGTAATTTTCGATATCCTGGCTCTCTTCTTTCACAGACGCTTTTTCCGCCTAAACAGGCGGTTCATCTCCCTATATTTCTCTTTATAACGATCCGTCACCGCACGCGTCGCCATTGCCTGCAATTTTGCCTTGTATGCAGCATCCATTTCCTCAGACATTTCGCGACATTCATCATCGTACCCGGGCTTGTCTGAGCGTGGTTTTTCATAACCCAGTACGGTCGTTGCGGCAGTGGTCATAGAATTCGCAATATGCTGCCACTGGGTGTCGGAAACATCAAAACTAGGGGGGTTTGTTTAAAGTAATTGAGAGAGTTGGTTGGAATAGGCATTAACTATCTCGGTGGAATGTAGCTTTGTTATGTCTAGCTTCCTTTGCGTTTGACTACAAGTGTTTTTAGCACTACTTAACCGTGTACGTACCATAACGCTTGCGAAATGCCTTCCATCAATTACCACGTGATCAATCTGATTTCTTGTATTTCGATCGGGAGATATCCAGGTTGCCTTGTAGATATCTTTATGTAGGAATCTGATTCCACTCACTACCATGTTTCTTGCCGACGCGAAACTAACCAGTCTAAATCCGTTATCGGAGGTTTTGTTGTGTAGACTGAATTTTCCGACTGCTGAACCAAGAGCATCTTCCCTTCATATTTTAGCATTAAAATCTCCCAGAACAGTTTTAATGTCATGTGCAGGACAGCGGTCATATATCTCCTCCTGGCGCTCATAAAATGCATCTTTAATGTCATCGTCTTTGTCTTCCTTCGGCGTAATGTAAAAATATTTCACCCGGATGCGAATAGTGGTTATTCGGTCACTTACAGGGTTAAACCGCGAGATCAGTTGTCGAAGTCCTTTGCCGACTATGAAACCACATCCAAATTCGTGTCTTTCTGCATGGCAGCTGTAAAAGCTGTCACAGTTCATTCGTCGTGTGCGTCCCTGTCCCGTCCATCTCATTTTATGTATGGCAGTGATGTCAGCCTTGTATTTGTCGAGGACATCCACCAGTCGTATAGAGGCATCATCTCGATATAGAGTTCGGACATTCCAGGAACATATCCTTAAGTTATGGTATTTATATCGTTTGCGGGTGTCGTCAACATTTGGGGGGGTTCTACTTTTTTCTTTTTTATTCGTGTTTTCATAACAATTGGTTTTGTTTAAGGGGAGTGGCTGATTTGGCCGCCGCGCCCGATCCTAGTTTCTTGAGGCTGCCAAAGCTATTAAGAGAGCCTGTGTTGAGCTTCAGTAACTCCTGTTACCTACTTCCTAAGACCCATCGGTGGCAGCATGCCGATAAGGTTACTCAACATTTCGCCTTCTCACATGTGCTATCACTGAACGGATGTTCAGTGGCATTGCCCGGGGATCGTTATCTCTCGGACGTTGTGAGCTGCTTGGGAACCTCCAAAAAGAGCGTCTGGTTATTCCCAAATGAATAACAATCAGAAAGACTCAAGTCAGAAAATTCCTCGTATATAATTATAAACATATAATCTTTTAAAGTTGTTTTACCTTAGCTTGGGATAGCCTAAGTCGACCCCAGGATCTTCGCAATTACTCACAAATCCTATGAAAATAAAAGAATGGATTTTCTCTGACTAAGACAAAATATTATAGTTAAACCCCTATTGATCCTTAAGCTAACATACATTAGATGGTCTGATAGTCCTAAGATGTCTGGTGTAGCGGATATTGATGCATGGCGATATGTTCGATCGATGGTCTGTTATCCTTAGGATGTCTGATATAGTAATGCTTCGCGATATTTTCCATCGGTGGTCTGATATCCTGGAGATTGAATATTGAATAACTCGGTGAAATCCTGTGTATGATGTGATGGGATGGGCGGATTTTGCCAGACTCTAGTGTTCAGTTGTACAGGTATAGAATTAAGGTCCTTTTAACAGGCTTATAGCCCATTTTTTAAGTGCATGGACCTGTGGCATAGACTCAAATCATATTATTTGGGCTTATAGCTCGTTGCACATACTTAAGAATCGTTTTACAGGATTATATCTCGTTGTATAGACTTAAGGTCCATTTAACTAGCTTATCGCCAGTTGTACCAAGAATGGAATCGTTTTACAGACTCAAAGATTATATCCCGTTGTACAGACTCAAGGTCCATTTTACTGACTTATCGCCAATTGTACCAGTGAAAGGAATCGTTGTACAAACTCAAGGTCTGCTTTACAGGCGGCTTATAGCTCTTGTACAAGTGAAGGGACTCGTTATACCAACTCACGGTCTATTTCACAGCCTTATAGCCCATTGTAGAAGTTCAAGGACTCGTTGTATAGACTCAAGATTCACTTTACAGGCTTATTGTCCATTGTGAAAATGCAAGGACTCGTTGTACATTTTCAAGATTCGTTTTAGTGGCTTAAATCCTGCGTACAAGGGCAAGAACTTTTTATCTCCTATACACTTACAAAAAAAAAACTTAATTTCCCATGAATGAGGTATGGGATAGCTTCTCGAGTTGTTATGAATTAACATGCTTTCTATTTTTAGATTGACAACTAACGGCACCTACTTGTTTATCGACGAATGCGAACGTCACTGTTTGAGAAGCTCTTACTAGACACGCCGATTGACTTGAAACTTAATACTGCGAAGTTGCTGTCGACAACATTCGAGGGGAGCCGACAATGAAAGAATTTTGTTTTTATGATAACTGGAGCCAGGAATTGAACCTGTGATCTTTTACTATGCCACGGCCGGTCCCACTATACACTAACACTACATTCATTCCTTTGCACTTACTACACCGTCCTCGTTACTCTCTCTCTCTAGGACAACCAACGCCAACTTCATACAAACTTATATAGAACCACACAAGTGCCAAACGTTACGGCACTACGACATAGTTTACCAATCAAGGTTATCTTGAACATTACATTAAGCACGAAATGTAAATATACTCTAGGTCCAGAAGACACAACGGCACAATCGATGGCGTTGATAGGTTGCACTTTTGTCCACATTTGTAGATTATTGGTTAAATGTGTACACTATTAAGCCATAGTCATATATAAAGATACAATATGATCTGATATAATATGATGACCAAGCACAACACACACACACACACACCCATACATATGTAAGGATAGTACAATGAAGCCGTATGAATTTTATTAACATTTTCACAGCATCTTATATGTATGTATGTGCTGTGCCAACACATTCACATCGTTATGGCGGTAACGAAGTGAAATAAGGATTTACACTTGAGTGAATCAAGAAAATCAAGAGATAAAGAAATGAACCATTGGATATGGATATGTGAAAGGGGGCATATTGTGTGATGGTATGGAAATGTGAATTGGGGAATATGAAGGAATTAAAGCGCTGATATTTATCAGTTATTTACAGTTATATTGAAATTATTGGGTAAAATTGATTGCATAAAAACATAAAACAAGGAAGAGTTAATTTAAATCATACGTTTTGGCTTGGCAACGCCTTAAATGTAATTAATATCAATCATACGTGGTTAAGACGTACATAGCGTCTTAGTTGTGATTCAACTTATAGCAATTAATATTAATTATACGTGTCGATGTATTCCTAACATTTCCTGTAACATGATAATGATTACCTTAGAGGCAAAATTATGAATATTGTAAATGTAATTTATAAAAACTAATATCAATTAAACTTTGAAAGATTGTATGTAATAATACGTGTCTTTCTAAAGTTTCCTAATAGGGTTGAATTGCAATCTTAAATAAATGAAATCATAATTTATAATTATTTTTATCAATTGTACATAATGGTGTCGTATTATTGTGTCCAGCATGAGTCCAATGGTGAAATCTTAACTCATTCAAATTACTTGTATTCATTTTCATATAATTTATAACAATTAATATCAATCATACGCGTCAATGATATGTGAATTATATACGAAGCACCTGAGGCGGTTGAATTTGCCACCTGTTTCTGGTAGTACTAACAAGTTTTAGAGTTGTACGGTATAATTTATAGAAAAATTACAAAGATTACTTATACGTATTTCCTTCGACCGTTCAATGGTAGCAAATGGGAGATGGCGCAATGTTTAGTAACCTAATGGCATGCTACACCGATGCGTCTTAGGAAGTAGGTATCAAAAGTTACTGAAGCTCAACACTGAGGCTCTCTTAGTGGCTTTGGCAGCCCCAATAAACTAGGATCGGTAGCTAAAGTAGGTAACAGAAGTTACCGAAGCTCAACACAGAGGCTCTCTTAGTGGCTTCGGCAGCTCCAAGAAACTAGGATCGGGCGCGGTGGTCTACTAAGTCACTCTCCTTAAACAAAACCAATTATTATGAAAATACGAAGAAAAGAAAAGACAAGACCCCCCCCACCCCCCCAAATGTTGACGACCCCCGCAAACGTTATAAGGACCATGATTTAAGTATATGCACCTGCAATGTCCGAACTCTATACAGATAGGGTGCCTCTATCCAACTGGCGAATGTCCTTAATAAATACAAGGCTGACATAACCGCCATACAAGAAATGAGATGGACGGGACAGGGATGCACACGACGAAAGAACTGTGACATCTTTTACAGCTTCCATGTGGAAAGACACGAATTTAGATGTGGTTTCATAGTCGGTTTCATAGTGGGACCGGCTGTGGCATAGTGGTTAGAACACGCGACTACCATGCGAGAGATCGCAGGTTCAAATGTGGCTCCAGTCATCTTAAAAAAAAAATTTCTTTCATTGTCGGCTCCCCTCGAATGTTGTTGACAGCAACTTCGCAGTATAAGTGTCGAGTCAATCGCGTGTCTAGTAAGAGCTTCTCAAACAGTGACGTTCGCATTCGTCGATAAACAAGTAGGTGCCGTTAGTAGTGAATAGAAAGCGTGTTAATTCACAACAACGCGAGAAGCAATCCCATACCTCATTCATGTGGTGGAAAGGGCAATTAAGTTTTAAGTTTAAGTTTCATAGTCGGCAAAAGACTTCGACACCTGGTCTTGCGGTTTAACCCTATAAGTGACTTAACAGCCACTATTCTCATCAACGCGAAATATTATTACATTACGCTGATTTGTGTACACGCAGACAAAGATGAGGATATTAAATATACATTCTTTGACCGCCTGGAGGAAATATATGACCGCTGCTCTGCACATGTCATTCAAATTGTTCTGGGAGATTTTAATGCTAAAATAGGAAGGGATGATGCTCTTGGTTTAGCAGTCGGAAAATTCAGTCTGCACAACATCACCTGCGATGACGGATTCAGAATGGTTAGTTTCGCGTTGGCAAGAAACATGGTAGTGAGTGGAACCATATACCCGCATAAAGATTACGTGGATATCCCCTGATCAAAATACATGAAATCAGATTGATCACGTGGTAATTGATGAAAAGCATGTCTCAAGCGTTATGGACGTGCGTGTGATGGGCACTGCAAATATTGACTCGGATCACCACCTAGTTGCAGCCAATGTATGTAGTGCTAAAAACGCTCGTAACCAAATGCAAAAGAAGCTAGACATCACAAAACAGCATACCACCGAGACAGCCAATGCCCACTTCAACCATCTTACTTCAACCTACCCCCCTAATTCTGATGATACCGACACCCAGTGACAGCATATAGCGAATTCTATGACCACTACCTTAACGACCGTACTGGATAATGCAAAACCACGCTCAGACAAGCCCTGTTACGATGAAGAGTGTCGCGAAATTTCTGAAGATAAGGATGCTGCCTACAGGGCAAAACTGCAACCAATGCCAACGCGTGCAGTGACGGAGCGTTATAATGAGAAGAGGAGGGAGATGACACGCCTCTGCAGGCGGAAAAAGCGCCTACGGAAAAAAGAGAGAGCCAGGATATAGAAAATTACAGGGATAGAAGTGAAGCTTGAAAGTTCTACCAAAAGGTAAAAAGTACAAGTTTTGGACCAGGGATCCCACCTGTAAGGACAGAGACGAAAATCTGGTCACTCACATTTAGAGAGTGCTGTCAATATGCAGGCAAGACTTTCGATCTCTACTCGTTCCCGAAGGCAGCATAAGTGACGAAATCACACCAATCATCGACGTTGGAGTAGATTGTCCCCCAGCCAAAACAAGATCAGCACAAGGTAGTCCGATGAACTACCGGCAGAGCTTTTTAAAGCCGGCGGCATGTCTGATGCCTGGAATTTGAATGTCTTATGTCCCGTGCTTATGAAAGGCGATCCATGTGTGTGTACCCATCGCATACAATTTCCTGCCCAGTGTGTTATGTGAAAGCCTAAAGCCAATTTTAGCGAACCTGATTGAACCTTATGAGTGTGGCTTTAGATCTGCTAAATCTACAACCGACCAGATATTCACACTACGACACATTCTAAAGAAGACCCAAGAAATTCAGATCGACACCATATACCATCTGTTCATCGTCTACAAAGCTGCATTCGACAGTAAGCTATCCCCGCGAAGCTGATACGGGCTGACATTGACAGACACGAAGTCTTCAGTGAAAATAGGCACAAATCTAACATAGCCATTTTCTACCAAGCGGGTCTTCCGACAAGACGATAGTTTGTCATGCGATCTCTTTAACATCGTTATGGACAATGGATCGTTAATGACAAAGCCCTCTCTCGACGAACAAATATCCAACTCTACGACTCTGATCCTGCTTGTCTTACTTTACAGCGCAGAATCCTGGGTAATGACGTAGGCGAATCAATCTATTCTGAGAGTCTTCGAGAGAAAAATACTCCTCAAAATATTTAGACCCATTATCATTAACGGCGTGTATCGTCATCGAATGAACCACGAGCTGTATGAGCTGTACAATGACATCACCGTAGGCAAGCGCGTTGAAATAGACCAAATTCGCCGGCTTGGACACGTTGTACAAATGTATGAAAATGTTACAGCTCGAAAGGTCTTCGCCAATAAGCCCGATGGGCGGCGTAGGAGGGGGCGACAAAAACTTCGTTAGATGGATCAGGTGAAAGAGCTGTTATGTACACTTGGTGTGACAAACTATCTACAGAGCGCGAAATACCAAAGCGCTTGGAATTCTTTTCTACGTATGGCTACTGCTGGATGCATTTTTTTTTTGTTCCTGCCATATAATAATAATAAGAAAAAAGAAATGTACGCAATTATTGACTGCCTTATTTTACGGTAGTTTTTACACTCACTACGTTATCCTTTCATGTACATGGAAGATAACAGTATGAGACTGCAATTCCCGGGCATGATCTCCTATAGCCAGATGTTCTCCATAAGCTGATGCATGATCTTAACCAATTCCTCCCCATTCGCCTTAAACTATTCAGCCGGCAGACGATCGGCTTCAGCTGTTTATTATTTTTAAGGCGGGATATTGCTACACGTATCTCGCTTTGACTCGGCGATGGGCAGTTAATATCCATGTCATGGATTGAAGCGGGGTCCTCTGGAGTAGTGTCTGTATCCAGTAGATTGTTGAAATATTCTCTGCATATCTTCAGTATCAGGGTCCTTCACTAGCTGACCATTGCTGTCCTTGCAGGAGGACAGCCCTGTTCTACGCATTCTAGCCTTAACTCTCTGGTATAACTTTCTGGTTTCCCTCCCCTCTACTTCGGAGAAACTCTGTGCTTTCGTTCGGTCGCTTCTTCAGCTTTTTCTTTTTCTGCCTTAAGAGATGAGTTGTCTCTTGACTCTTCTCCCTGTGCCACTCACGAACAGCTTCTGTTGCCATTGGCTACAGTTTTGCCGTGTAAGCAGTCAGTCAGTCTTTCTCATAGCATTGCGTCACTCATCATCGTACCAGGCATCGTGTGGGGTCGACTTTAAGTACTAAAGTACGCTTCCCGCAGTCCGTTCTGAGGAGTGTCACTGGGTGGTATTTTTTTCTGGAGTTGGAGCATCACAAAGCAGTTAAGTTAGGTGGTTGGAGTCTCTTTGGTTTGCGGTTTACTGATGTCTAGCTATCGTTGTGACTGGTTAAGTAAGTTTTCTCCATGCTTAGTCTTGTAAGTACCTTAACTGCAGTAAGGTAGTGATCGGACTTGATCTGGTTGATTATGACATGTAACTTGACAAAACGAATGATGCAGAAATTCTTCTTTTTGGGGCTACGTTCACGTACAGTTCTCAGAATTGAGTCCCGAAATCATGTTGTACTGTGCAATTTAATGGTCACACGAATTGTTTGCTCAAGTGTGGATATTTAGCACTTTACATTTTAACACGGTTATATCTCGCTATACCGTACGGAATATCTCTTTTGTGTCCAAAGACAAGTTGTAGATATTGAATAGATCCCATAAATTGAACTTTTTGGTACAATAAATTGTACTTTTTGGTATCATAAATTGTACTTTTTAGTACAATTAATTGTACTTTATGGAACCATAAATTTTACTTTTTGTTACCATAATGCACTTTTGTATACCCTTCACCACGCGCATGAACAGTGTGAAGGGTATATTAATTTTGTTCTTCCATTTGTTGTTAAGCCCATAAGGAGGCGTGGTAGGTATGCCAATTTCTATTTATATAAATGATCAGCATCGAAATATAAGTCGATTTAAAGGTGACCGTCTGTCTGTCCGTCCCCGCAATTCCAGCCGCAGTTTGAGAGATATCGAGCTGAAAATTGGAATGCAAGCTTCTATCCTCAAAGCGGAGGTTAAGTTCTAAGATGATCCGAAAGACTACTCTCACTTCTCATACAAACTCTCCCTCTTTCGGGTCTGTACCTGCGGTTACAGCCGTAGTTTAACAGCAATCAAGCTAAAATTTTATATGCAAGCTTCCATACTCTAAGCAGAGGTTGAGATTTAAGGGCGGTCAAAAACTACTCCCACCTTCCATACAAACTCCCCCTTTTGGGATCTGCCCCTACGATTACTTACTTACTTACTTACTTACTTAGCTGGTACTTCTATGCAATCCCAGTGGATTATATACCGCACGTAGAAAAGTATTATACAGTTAGTCACACCGAGTTCTGTAAGGTTCTCAGTAGCCTGCTCTTTCCAACGGAGTTTTGGCGCCCTCTTCTGCGCCGTCCATCGAGTTCATTGTCGAAGACTTTTCGAGCTAGAGCATTATCGTCCAAGCGTACAACATGACCTAGCCAACGCAATCGTTGCACCTTAATGCGTCTGACCACGACAATGTCAGTGTACAGCTCATGATTCATATGACGCCGATACTCTCCGTTAACGATGATGGGCCTATATAAATATTTTACGGAGTATTTTTCTCTCGAATACAGCCAGAACCGATTCATCTGCTTGTATCGTAACCCAGGATTCTGAGCCATACATTAAGACAGGTAGAACCAGTATCTGGAATAGCTAGAGTTTTGTTCGTCGCGAGAGGCCTCTGTCATTGAATCGCTTGCTTAGTCCGTAGTAGCATTTATTTGCAAGCAGGATTCTTCCCCGGATTTCTAGGTTGACATTATTTGCTTTGTTGATGGCGGAGCCTAGGTAGACAAAATTATCTACCACATCGAAATTGTAGTTGTCAACGTTCACGCCGTTTCCCAAACGAGTAGATTCTTTGTTCGTTGAAACTAATAACTTCGTTTTGTCCTCGTTCACCGTTACCGTTCTGTATACCTGAGAAGGTTACAGTCACATCCCGCAGTTTTCGACCGATGATTTCGACGTCATCAGCGTACGCGAGTAGCATGTGGCTTTTGTTAAATATAGTGCCATTCGTGTTTACTGCAGCTTTTCTCATTATCATCTCCATCACAATGTTGAAGAGATCGCAGGATAGGCCGTCGCCTTGTTTTAGGCCTCGTCTGGTACAGAATGGCTCCGTAAGGCCCTTGCCAATCTTCACTGAAGACTTCATGTCAGTCAGCGTCATTCCGCAAAGACGTATCAGCTTCGCTGGAATACCAAACTCAGCCATGGCTTCGAGTAATTTCTGTCGTATCACGTGCGCTGCCTTTTGGAACCAGCAGTCGCTGGAAGTGTTCTCTCTATATGTGCAGCACACTCTGCGTATCCGTGACCAGATTTCCAAATCAATTTGATTCTTGGTGTTTTGATCGGGGGATAGCCAAGTTGCCTTGTGGATATCTTTGTGCTGGAATCTGGTTCCATTCACTACCATGTTTCTTCCCGCTGCGAAGCTAACCAGCCTAAACCCGTTGTCTGACGTGTCGGTATGCAGGCTGAATTTACCGATCGATGGACCAAGAATATCTTCCCTTCCTATTTTTGCATTAAAGTCTCCCAGAACAATTTTAATGTCGTGGCCAGGGCAGCGGTCGTATGTTTCCTCTAGGCGCTCGTAAAATGCCTCTTTAATGACATCGTCTTTATCTTCCGTCGAGGCGTGTACACAAATCAGCGTAATGTAAAAATATTTCGACCGGATGCAAAAAGTGGCTATTCGGTCACTTACAGGGTTAAACCGCGAGACCAGTTGTCGAAGTCTTTAGCCGACTATGAAACCACATCCAAATTTGCGTCTTTCTGCATGGCAGCTGTAAAAGATGTCACAGTTTTTTCTTTGTGTGCATCCCTGTCCCGTTTATCTCATTTCTTGTATGTTGGTGATGTCAGCCTTGTATTTGTCGAGGACATCCGCCAGTTGGATAGAGGTACCGTCTCTGTAAAGAGTTCGGGCATTCCAGGTGCATATCCTTAAATCATGGTCCTTATATCGTTTGCGGGGATAGTCAACATTTGTGTGGGTTCTTGTTTTTTCTATTCTTCGTGTTTTCATAATAAATTTTGTTTAAGGAGAGTGGCTTATTATGCCACCGTTCCCGATCCTAGTTTCTTTGGAGCTGCCAAAGCCACTAAGAGAGCCTGTATTGAGCTTCAGTAACTTCTGTTAACTACTTCCTAAGACGCATCGGTGGTAGCATGCCGATTAGGTTACTCAACGTTTCGCCTTCTAACTCTAGCTAACTTCTAAGCGGTTGCTTTAAAGTCATTGCCCGGGGAATACTTGGTCTAAGACCGGAAGTAGTTAGCTGCTTGGGCAGTGCCACAAAGGAATCGCTTCTGGTCACTCCCAAGTGAGTGACAATCAGTAACTTTCATCCTCTGGGCAAAGTCCCATTCCCCTACGATTACAGCTGTAGTTTAACAGCAATCAAGCTAAAATTTTGTATGCAAGCAGAGGTTGAGATTTAAGGGCGGTCAAAAACTATTCCCACCTCCCATACAAACTCCCCCTTTTTTAGGGTGTCCGCTTAACTGAAATTTGATATGCCAGCT
Organism: Muscina levida; assembly: GCA_964034835.1. Lineage (NCBI taxonomy): Eukaryota > Metazoa > Arthropoda > Insecta > Diptera > Muscidae > Muscina > Muscina levida. The sequence goes on along the minus strand of OZ035883.1, from coordinate 120,368,681 downwards.
TTTGTCCTATAATAGGAGCTTGAGTTGTAAGATGAGCGGAATCGGACGAATACTTCTCCTACCGGCCAGACAAACCTCGAGCAAAAAAATTCGTATGGCCATTAAATTTTTAATGCAACCAACTTGACAAAACGAATGATGCAGAAGTTCTTATTTTTAGGGCTCCTTTCACGTGCAATTCTTAAAACTGAGTCCCAAATCAATCAGCTAAAAAATGTTGTATCGTGTTAGTTCTACAAATATTATTGCTTACAATCCCAAAATATATATATACAATTATTATTAATCATACCATAAGAATGATGGAATTTTCTTCTATTATTCAATTAACAAATGTTTCATATCTATGTGACATTAGAAAAGTCGAAAGCTATTGAAAAAATCTCTCATGCATTTGTACAATAAAACTTCATTACCAGACGCAGCAGAAAACTCTAAATGTTGTCTAAATCAAATCGTAAATAAATATTACTCATACGTTTTAGTATTATACAGCCGTAATAACAATTAATATCAATCATACGTCGATATTCATTATGTGAATATCTAAACAAATTTAACTATTTTTTCAGCCTTATAATGCCAATAACTATTATCTATATTAATATTCTATAATTAGTATTGTATTATATGTTAAACAGTGCCAAATTCGGAACTTGTTTTTTATGCCCCCAACCCCAAAACTTCATAACAATGTAGTAAATATTTATCGCTTAGTTTGTTATGTTATTTAATTACTAGCCTCGAAATAGTACAAAAAATACCTCCATAGCGACTATAGGCAAGTTAGTAGATCAACGTGCGTCAGTACTTTGTTTAACTCATTCGTTATTTTTTTGTTGCTTTTTTGGGTGTAGCGCGATAACCACTTTATGGCAGTAAATGGGGAAAAAAACTACATTGATGTGTGTTTTATGAATTTATTGCATTTTTTGTTCCTCTATACTTAATCATTTCATTAACATTTAAAGCTTATCGACAACGGCAAAAAACAAAAACACAGATATCCCATAGCGTTTCGAATTGCACCCACTCGCGGTTAGTGCAACGACATAAAATGAACCTTTATAACAGAAACCAATTTTTATGCTGCATTAAAGAAGGCGTTCCGTGGCTTTTTGTGGGCGGAAGCGTAAACGCAAAAGGAAAAGACAATAAATAACTATAGGGGTAAAATTTAATTATTATATTGTAACGTTATTTCAACAACGAAATACACGCGAGGGGTTTGTCATTTCATTAGCACGAACTATGCAACGTATGAGTTATATTTAATTCTCATATAAATAAAAATTATTCATACGTTGTGGTCACAATATGTGACCCTTATGACACAGTACAACATTTTTCAGTTCATTGATTTGGGACTCAATTCTGAGAAGTGCACATGAAAGTAGCCTCAAAATGAAGAAGTTCTGCATCATTCGTTTTGTCACGTTACATGCCATAATAATTTAATATCGATTTTAAGTTAGTAAGTAGCGTATAGGGGAATTTGTCACGTTTTAGACTCTTTTGTTATATGGTGGCGTATGATTATCATTTGGGTGCCGTTGGGAATGTAAAGCGAATCTTGCATCTCAAGCCGACTCAGAACCTCCTTCGTGGTAACACCTGGGCAACGGTGTTCATGATATTTTTTGATCATGAACAGCGGCAGATAGTGAACGACGAACCCTGATGGTTGGTCTAGCCACCCACCTTCAGGTCCTTTACTGTCTATGAAAACACGACATAGAATAAGTAACAAACGGAACCCCCCAAATGTTGACGAACCCCGCAACGAATTAAGGAACATGATTTAAGGATATGCACCTGGATCGTCCGGTCTCTCTATAAAGAAGGTGCCACTATCCGACTGGCGAATGTACTCAAAAAATATAAGGCTGACATCACCGTCATCCAGGAGATGAGATGGACAGGACAAGGATGCTCGCGACGTAAAAATTGTGACATCTATTCAGCTGCCATGGTGAAAACCACGAATGTTGGATGTGGATTTGTAGTTGGCGAGAGACTCACCCATCTTGTCTCGCGATTCAATCCTGTTAGTGATCGAGTAGCTGCAATCCGCGTCAAGGCAAAATATTTCTACATCACGCTGATTTGTGCTCATGCCCCGACGGAAGATAAAGACGAGGAGATTAAAGATGCAGCGTTTAGAGGAAACATACGACCGCTGCTCTGGCCACGACATTAAAATTGTTCTGGGAGACTTTAATGCAGAAATTGAAAGTGAAGATGGTCTTGGTCCATCGATCGGTAAATTCAGCCTGCATACCGACACGTCAGACAACGTGCTTAGGCTGGTTAGCTTCGCACTGGGAAGGAACATGGTAGTTAGTGGTGAGCAGAATCCAGCACAAAGATATCCAAAAGGCAACTTGGCTATCCCCCGATCAAAACACCAAAAATCAAATTGATTATGTGAGTAATTGATGGCAAGCAAGCATCTAGTGTCACGGACGTGCGTGTAATCCGTGGTGCTAATATTGGCTCGGATCATAACCTGGTTGCAGCCAAGGTGCGCACAAGATTAAGCAGAGCGAAAAACTCAGGTAACCAACAATAGCTGGACATCGTTAAGCTGCAAACTCCAGAGATAGCCACTTCGTACTCCAACCAGCTCTCCCAATTATTACGACACAACGCCTCTACTTCTGACGTTCCCGTTACACAGTGGCAACATATTGCGCATTCCATGGCAACCGCGCTAGGATATGAAAAACGGTGCTCAGACGAATCCTGATACGATGAAGACTGTTGTATAGCGCCTGAGGAACAGGATGCTGCTCACAGGACAACGCTGTAGCCACTTGTAACCCGGGCTGTTAGGGATCGGCACAAGGAAACAGTAAGACAAGCGAGACAGCTATTTAAGCGAAAAAAAAACGTCAAATGAAGGAACGGGAGAACGAGGATATAGAGCGATACAGGGACAAAGGAGAGGACCGCAAATATTACCAGAAAGTAAGCCAATCGTGTGATCTCTTCAACATAGTGATGGAGATGATAATGAGAAAAGCTGCAGTAAACACGAGTGGCAACAAAAGCTACTCGAGTACGCTGATGACGTTGATATCATCGGTCGAAAACTGCAGGATGTGACTGCAGCCTTCTCAGGTATACACAAGGAATCAGCGAACATGGGTCTAACGGTGAACGAGGACAAAACAAAGTTATGAGTTTCGACGAACAAAGAATCTACTCGTTTGGAAAACTGCGTGAACGTTGACAACTATAATTTCGAGGTGGTAGACAATTTTATCTACCTAGGCAACGCCATCAACAAAGCAAATAATGTCAGCCTGGAAATCCGGAGAAGAATCCTGCTTGGAAATAAATGCAACTACTGACTGAGCAAGCGACTCAATGACAGAGCCCTCTCTCGACGAACAAAACTCCAGCTATACCAGATACTGGTTCTACCTGTCTCAATGTATGTTTCAGAATCCTGGGTTATGACACAAGCGAATGAATCGGTTCTGGCAGTATTCGAGAGAAAAATACTCCGTAAAATATATGGGCCCATCATTGTTAACGGAGCTGTACGAGCTGTACACTGACATTGACGTTGTCAAACGCATTAAGGTGCAACGGTTGCGTTGGCTAGGTCATGTTGTACGCATGGACGAAAATGCTGCAGCTCGAAAAGTCTTCGACAATGAACACGATGGACGGCGCAGAAGAGGGCGACCAAAACTCCGTTGGAATGAGCAGGTTACTGAGAACCTTACAGATCTTGGTGTGACTAACTGGAGAAGAAGCGCAGAAGATCGAGGCGGTTATAATATTTTTCTACGTGCGGTATATGTTATAATACAGTGGGACCATATAGTATTTATGTTATGTCAAACACAAGAGCCTAAAACGTAACGAATTCCCCTATTCAATACTTTCTTACTTCAAATCGATCATAAATTATTATGGCATGTAACTTGACAAAACGAATGATGCAGAACTTCTTCTTTTTGGGGCTACTTTCAAGCACAATTCTCAGAATTGAGTCCCAATATCATGTGTTATACTGTGTTAATCATACTTTCAAGTTTGACATTCCATAAAATAATATTGCCTCTGAATCAAGTTCAAAAATGTTTCGTTTTCCAGCAACACTAATTGCTTCTCAATTTTTTTTCTTTCATAGAACGCCAACTTCTGTCATTCCCCTCGCTTTCATTTCATATGTGTATTTCTAGCATTTTTAATAAAAATGACCCAGAGTAAACATTGAAGAAAATTGCAGGACATTATAAATAACACAGCACTGCAATAAAATATGTACTGTCGTCCATCAACGTAAACCTCCAAACAGAAGAAAACAAAATTAATAAAAAAAAATGGGGAAAAAAAGAAAATAATAGCGAAAAACTCATCGACGTCACACTGTGTCAACGAATGGCAAATGGCTGTGTGTAACATATGTGTCCTGTAAAGTCAAAAGTGGTCAAAAGTTAAAGTGAATAAGCGAGGACTAAATTGAATTAATGAACTCAGTTAAATCCATGAAATACTATAAGAAACAAGAAACAAGACGATGAAGTTAATAAAAGAAATTAATAACATAAAATTGGATAAAAAAATAAGAAAAAAGGCCAAAGGACTTGATGAGCAATAAGATGCTATAAATTATGCAATATTAAATCATGATGAAAAATGAGTAAAGGAAAGGTGTACATTCAACAGAAATTTAAATTCATGACAATTCACCAGAAATGAAAAGGAAAAACTTTAAAGACATCAAATATGTTCTGTAATTGAGAATTTTTTTTAAAAATTTCTCTTAATTACTTACTTATAATAACATTTTTTACTACATTGTGATCCTTTAATTATATTCCCTGAGGCTATTAGCTGATCATCTCGCTACACTCCTCTCCTCTCAAACAAACAGCCTCTAATATAACATTTCGCCATCTCTCTCCCTCACTACGCATTTTAATTTCATCCTTTAATAAGGCAACCTATCATTAGTCAATTAATTGATATCCTTGTAATCCTTAGATAGTAATGTAAGCATCACAACACATATCACAATATTTATTCACATATATCTTATGCGTCATTGCAATTCTTGTGACCCAATACTAATAATTACACTTATCTTGATATTGTCTGCAAATCCATTTGGGTAACAGTCATTCCGTACGACCACTTGCCAAAGTGTTCATCTTGAAACAAAGTAAACATCTCTTCTTACAGTTAATTTGTCATGTAGTAATTCGGTTGGTGGAAGTATATGAAATCTAAGGACCAACCTGTATAAACCAAATATTTGACTAGCCCTGGAGCAGTTAATTTGAAGTGTTATTCTTGGAATAATACAAACACATCACACATTACACATCATATTGGTTGTATGATATACTATAAAACACGCATGTCTAAGTATTAAATATTATAGATAATGAGACGAACTATATTATTTTTACTATATCTTTGAGAGACAAATTTGACACTCGGGGAAAAATGACAGTTGAAATTTGTTTTGGGTGTACAAAGGAAAATTTCAATTTTAGGCAAAAGTGCAGAATAAGAGGCGGGAGCCCAAAAAAAATGCCACCCCACCCCAAATACGCCCCAAAACACGAAAATCGAGGTCAAAGTTGGCGCTAAGGCGCGTGGGGCCCGGGGGCCAAAAAAAGGGGCCCCTCAAGGTGGGTACTCAAGTCAAAGATATTTTCGAATCCAACGATGTTATTTTTAAGTTCCTACGGGCCTCCTGGACCAAGTTAGATCCATTTAAATTTCCGGGATATACAAAAAAAAAAAAAGGAAAAATGTGAAAAAATCATGGAAATAGTTAGAAAAATTTAAGGACATATATAGAAAAATTCTAAAAAAATAGAAAATCTAAAAACCGCGCGATTTAAAAAAAAAATAATTTTTTCTGAAAAACCCCGTAAAAAATTTAAAAAATGGAGAAAAATCATGGAAAATTAGAATAATTTAAGGAACTGAATTGAAAAATTCCATAGAAAAATGAAATGTCATCAAAAATGTGTGAAAATTTTAAATTTTTTTGAATTTGTTAAGGTTTTTAAAGGAAAATTTCAAGAAATATTTAAAAAAATTCAAGATAAAGTCTAACGAGAAATTTTTGAAAGAAGAAAATTGATTGAAAAAAGGATAAAAGTGGAAAAAATTAAGAAAAATTTGAAAAATATTAAAAAAAAAGCTATGTATTGTATTTATATATATTTTTTTTTTTGTTGATAAATTCCTTTAAAATATTATTTGTTTTTTAAATTAGAGTTCTAACGGTTGAGTATGAAAAAAAATCGCGTGATTTTTTAAAAAAAAAATGTCCCGGAAAAAATATTTTTTTTTTTGTTAATTAGAGTGAAATTGGATATGTTGGACGTGAAAGCGCCGCAGTCAAAAATTATTTTATTATAATTTTTTTTTTTTTTTTGGTTTATCCGCGATTTTTTTAAAAATAATTTTTTTTTTTTTTGAATATCCGCGATTTTTTTAAAAATAATTTTTTTTTGGTATATCCCGGAAAAAATATTTTTTTTATGTAAATTAGAGTGGAAATGAATATGTTGGGTTTATAGTGCCGCAATCAAAAGTTATTTTTACAAAATTCGCGCGATTTTTTTAAAAATAATTTTTTTTTTTGGTATATCCCGGAAATTTAAATAGCTCTAACTCAGTCCAGGAGACCCGTAGGAACCTAAAAATAAAAATTCGTCTCGAAAATATCTTTCATTTGATTACCCGCCCCTGGGGGGTCATCATAGAACCGAAAGGGGCCCCTTTTTTGACCCCCGGGCCCCATGGGCCTGAGCGCCAACTTTGACCTACCATTCCGATGTTTGGGGAACAAGACGAAGACAATGGCATATTTTTTTTCAATCGGGCTCCCGCCCCATATTCTGCACTTCAGCCCAATTTTAATTATGATTAAATCACATTGAATACTGGCGGTCTGCTTCTCTTTCTCTGAAAAGGTTTTCCCCGATCCCTTAATTGCGGGAAACAAACAAATGTATGAGAGAGTGTAGCGTCTAAGGACAATGCAACGTAATAAAAGTAGTGTGTGGTCTTAGATTTAATCTAGACAAAAAACTTGAAACAGAGAAATATTACAAATCATCAGTAGTCGATTATAAGCTTCAGGCTCTGTCAATGAATACTATAACCAGTACAGAAATTTCAGTCAGGTAAACTGACTGATAAATACCATCACCCAATATAAGATATTGTTTTAGTTTTGAGTAATTAAAATTAATAGATTTTTTAATAAAATAAAATAACTTATGTATTATTTTTTACCTGCTTGTGGAGCAAAACCGTAAAAAAATTGACTTACTTGTATAGGAGGTACAGCACAGCGTATCTGCATTTTTCGTAAATCAACGTTCAATGAACGCTTACCTTGGCAAATCTTGTCTGAATTCAGTGTATATACAAAATGATATTGATATGGGAGGTACCAGAAGGGGTGTGTCAAATAGTTAGTGCTTCTGAGGTTTTACCTCATATTATACGATAAATTAAATGTCCAAATTTGATTATCCCCCAGGTATCGGTTTAGAAATAAAGGGAGAAATGTTATTTTTCCAAGCAAGGTCATTTTGTATAGGAGGTGCCAGAAGGGGAGATCTGATATAATCCATATTCATTCCTGATTCAAATTTTCACAACCGTATAACTTACGCAAAATTTTACTGAATTCAGTGAACTTACAAAAAAAAATAGGTGTGTAAGACTATAAGGATGAATTCGGTCATTTATATGGGTGGTACCAGAAGGGGTGTGTCAAATAGTTAGTTTTTTCTGAGGTTTTGCCTCCTATTGCGATATAAATTAATCGACCAATTATCATTACCCTCCAAGTGTCCGTTTGGAAGTTATGGGAGAAATATTAATTTTCCAAAAATAGGTCATCTTGTATGGGAAGTACCAGAAGGCGTGAACAGATATAGTCCGTATTCATTCCAGGGTCTAATTTTCATAAACGAACGACATGCGCAAAATTTGACTGTATTCAGTTTAAAAGATATGTATGTAAAATTATTTGGGTCAATTCGGTCATTTTTATGGGAGGTACCAGAAGGGGTATGACAAAGGCTTCGGTTTTCATAGGGTTTTTCGACTATTGCAAGATAAACAAACTGACCAAATTTAAATATCCTCCGGTCATGCGTTTGGGAGTTATGAGAGAAATATTAATTTTCCAAAAATAGGTAATTTTGTATGGGAGGTACCAGAAGGGATACGGCTATTCAGCCCATTTACAATCCCATAAGTTCGTTTTGAAAAATATTAATACTGGTAAATTTTCATATCGATCCGCTAAGGTTTACTTGAGTTATCCTGCCCACCAGCCATCCAGCCAGCCAGACAGACGGACATACCTTAATCGTCTTTAAAAGTTCTGTAACGAATTTGGTCTTAAGATACTTGGGATCTAAGTCGTCTCCTTTAATGCGTTACACTTTTTATTTTCGTATCAAATGATATATGCCCTCATCCCTAAGGGTGATGGTATAAAAACACATATGCGACGTATGCGTATGCGTTAAACTAATCTACTTACTTCCTTAAGTGGCCAATTACAACTTACGAACGTGGTTCATAAATTTGAGGCCTGAAGTATTTAATACTTCCACACGCTTCGGTCTTCTGCGTGTGTTCTCCAGTTAGTCCTACCAGGTGGCGGCATGTCACCTACCACTTGGTCCTTCCAACGGAGTTTTGGCCTCCCTGCTCTGCGCCGTCCTTCAGGTTCGCCTTCAAACACCTTTCTCGCTGGCAACATGTTCCAGCCATAGTAGTCGTTGGATTCTGACTCTTTTAGCTACGTCGATGTCGTTCATCCATGGCGAAACTCGCCGTCGACACAGATAGGTCCATATATTTTTCGGATTACTTTTTTCTCGAATACTCGCAGGTTTTGTATGTCCGTTTGTATGTCCGCAGGTTTTTATACGTATAGGTGGTTCTTAGTATTCCGAGATAAGGTGGTGTTACTAAAATCCTGCCGGAGTCAGTAGAAACATCTATTGTCTAGCACTATTAATTTCTAAGCTGACAATATTTTTCTTGTTGACGGAAGATCCGAGGTAGCTAAACTCATCTACTACCTCAAAACAATAATTGACTACGTTCACAGTGCGTCCCCATCGCGAGGACTCTTTGTTCGTCGAAATCATAATTTTTGTTTTGTCCTCGTTGACCGCTAAACCCCATTTTTGCTGACTCCTTTTCTAGTGATGAGAAAACTGCAGTAACATCCCGCAGATTTCGGCCAATGATGTCTATATCATCGGCATAGGCTAGTGGCTATTGTGGAATATGGTGCCAGACATGTTGACACCAGCCTTTCTCATCACCATCTCCATTAATATATTAAATTAAATAGTGTACAGTACAAGCTATCACCCTGCCTGAGACCTCTTTCCGTGTTGAATGGTTCAGAGTGATCTTTACCAATCTTAACCGAGGATTTGGTGCTGCCCAAGGTATATCTGCAAAGTCGAATCAGCTTTGCAGAAATACCAAACTCAGACATGACCTCATATAGCCTATTCCTTAGCGGAGAGTCGAAGGCAGCTTTGTAGTCGACAAAGAGGTGGTAGGTGAGTTTTTTCCAGGATTTGCTGTATATTTGATCCGTCGTAGATTTGCTAGGTCTAAAGCCGCACTGATTAGTTTTACTACAATTGGCTTTAGACGTTCACACAATACGCTCGAAAGGACCTTGTACGCAATTGGTAATAGGCTTATTCCACGGTAGTTTTTACATTTACTACGTTCTCCTTTCTTGTATATGGGACATAACAGACTGAGACTCTAATCCCCGGTCATGCTCTCCTCTTGCCAGATGTTCTCCATGAGCTGATGCATGCTCCTATTCAGCACCTCCTCGCCAGCCTTAAACAATTCAGCAGGGAGACCATCGGCTCCAGCAGCTTTGTTGTTTTTAAAGCGGGATTTTGCCACACGTATCTCACTCTGGCTCGGAGGTGGACAATTAATACCATCGTCATGAAATGGAGCAGGGTCATCTGGAGTGGTGTCCGCATCCAGTAAATTACTGAAATGATCTCCCCATACCTTCAGAACGTTACCCGGGTCCGTCGCAAGCTGTCCTTGCAGGAGGGCAACTCTGATCCACGCATTCTCGCCTTAACTCTCTTGTAGAATTTTCGGGCTTCCCCTTTACTTCGGAGCAACTCAGTCCACTTATCCTGCATCTTCTCCAGATCCTTCTTTTTCCGTCTAAAAAGACGAGTTGCCTTTCGTCTCTTCTCCCTGTGCCGTTCACGAACAGCTCACTTTGCCATTAGCTGCAGTTTCGCCCTATATGCAGCAACCGTCTCTCTCGTGGCATTTCGAAATTCATCATCGTACCAGGCATCTTCTTGAGACGGCTTTGAGTACCCAAGTACGCTTCTCGCAGCCCGTTCTATGGAGTCGGCTATATTATGCCACTGCGACTTAATATTATCAGGAGTTGGAGCATTCCGTAGCAGTTGAGTTAGGTAGTTGCAGTAGGCGTTTGCTACCTCTGTGGTCGGCAGTTTACCGATGTCCAGCTTTCGTTGTGCCTGGTTACGTACGTTTTTGCCATGCTTAGTCTTATGCGTACCTTAACTGCGGTAAGCAAGTGATTAGAGTCAATGTTCTCATTCCTGATCACTTGTACGTCCAGAACACTTGATGTGTGCCTTCCATCGACTACCACGTGATCTGTCTGATTCCTCTACAATTGATCTGGAGATAACCATGTTGCCGTATGAATATTTTTATGATCAAATCTAGTGCTGCTAACTACCATATTTCTTGCCGCAGAGAAATCAATCAGTCTGATGCAATTGTTCGACGTTTCGGTGTGCAGACTGAATTTTTTCGATGGTAGGCTCAAATGCGGTTTCCCTGCCTATTTTAGCATTAAAATCGCCTAGTAAAATTTTGATGTCATGGCTATGGCTACGGTCATATACATTTTCTAGGCTCTCGTAGAACTCGTCTTTGTCCTCATCGCTTTTTTCTTCTGTCGGAGCATGGGCACATATAAGTGTTATGTGGAAAACCTTTGTTTTGACTCTTATGGTGACTATACGTTCACACACCGGGTTGAACCTTGAGACTAGGTGTCGTAGTCTCTTGCCAACCACAAATCCATATCCAATCTCGTGCTTCTCCGCATGGCCACTATAGTAGATGTCACACGTCTTCATGCGCGAGCACCCGTGCCCGTCCACCGGATTTCCTGTTAAGCGGTTATGTCAGCCTTGTATTCTTTGAGGACTTCCGCCAGATGGATAAAGGCACCTGGTCTATACAGTGTTCTAACATTCCAGGTGCTAATCCTCAATTCATGGTCCTTAATTCGTTTGCGGTGGTCGTCAACATCTTATACTTTTCTTACTTCTTTTCATTGCAATAGTTCAAACGTCAGTGGCGGGTTGTAAGCCCAGCGCACCACGTCGCAGTTTTCTCTTCCTGTCAGCATTTTTTTACAGTCGCCCATTCTGGGTCAGACGCTGATCAGGGTACCGCTCACTCTGAGCCGACGTGCCTGGGTTTAAAGTTTCGCCCCTCACAGTAAGCCGTGCTCTGTCAAAGCCACGTTTCCAGGCGTCACCACGTGAAGGTACTCCTTCCGCTGTAGGACCACGAATACGGAGCTCTGTGAGTACACTTAAAGTGCAATTGGCAAGGATCTCTCTGGGTTTGCCAAGTTAAACCGAACCGAAGCTTTACCTTGCATCACACTCCCGAAGTTATGTTACTTAAGTTTAAATAACAATATCAAGAGCTTCGGCAGTTTAAATTCAAACATTGCCCCTCTATACCTTTTGTCTCGTCCTTTGGCCATCTTAACCCGCACCACCTCACTTAGACTCAGATTTTTTCTTCAGCGTGTCCTGAACGTTATGCCTACGCTAAAAAAGGATGCTCTTCATATTGATAAAGTTTATCGTGTCCTGTTTATTTAGGATACATGAAATTACAACAACAATAACAACCATAACAGCACCTCGCTGTGATAAAACAAACAAAGCCTTCGGCCAACGAAACGGAACCGTAAGTCTCATTACAACTAAATTAGTGTGGCTACAACAAATATGTGATGACAGCAAATCAATCAATCTTCCCAGAAGATGGGAAGGATGATGCTTGTGTTAATAAGAACTGTAAAAGAAAAACCAAAGCAGAGACAACTCTATAAGAAAATTAATTAATTTCCACCCCCCACTCCAAATAGAAAACGTAGCAGCGCAACCATAATAAAAACTGCTCAATAAATTAAGAGAAAAATTTTTAACATAGGTAATTTCCTTTAAGTCGTTTTGTCGTTTTATGAAAGAGTTTCCTTGAAAAACCAGACTGAAAACTAATTTTAAAGTTTGTTAAACATTTTCCCCTCTTGTTTACAATAATGTTGATGATGGTGCTGCGGAGCTTTACGGCCACAGTGTAAAAGCGGACATGTGTAAATAACTGGAACCTATGTGTTGTTGATGTGGGTTTATTGATGCTTTGTTAACGCTCAAGCTGACTCTCTGCTATAGCATGTCGGAAACTTACAGCAAAAATCCAATCAATGTTAATGTTTGTTGTTACTTGACTTTGATGTTGGAAGACATTAATTTCCTTGCTACGCAAAGGCAAAGAAACAGAAGAAAGACAAAAAAACTCAACTCCAAATATAAACATAGGTTGTACGCTAAGTGAAATATTTAAATTATTTATAATGATAATGATCATCGTGGTCCTTTAGCGGTTGGGCCTCAACCCAACATTAACTGTTAGCCTTATGTCGCACACTGTGAGATTTAATCAATCTGGCGTCTCGAAATTAAAAAAAAAATGTTTTCGTAACTCGCTCATATTTTTTTTAACGTGAGAAGAGACCCCAATTGTTACGAAAACAAACACAAAAGAGAATAAAAAAATGTCATTGGCGTGATAACAGCTATCAAACACGAGCAATTTCATAGCATGAAATAATTGATTTTCAAGCTTGCATTGATCACAAAAGTTTGAGTGATCAGGTCGAAGTTGTGAGTGTTGTTTTTGGCCTAAAATATTTTTTGTATTAAAGGTTATTACTTAAACTTAAAATTTTTTTTTTATTCAATATTTATTTTTGCACTCAAGTATTTTGAAAAAATTGTTTTATAACCACCTAAAAGGTAAGACAAATTTTAAAGCTTTCAAATTTTTGATAGACTAGAACTTCCAAGTCCCACGGAGTTCCGTGATGGGAATGCCACCAGAATCTTTGTTAATGTGCCCAAAACAAATTTAAAAAATAAAATCCTGCCCATTTTTTGCCTTTTTTTAGTATGAGTGAAATATCGCGAGAGGAGCTGTTTTGGATTTGGTTGAGCAAGGTGAAAATAGAAAAAACAGAAGCGGTCGAAAAGCACGTTATATCAATTTTTGGACCAGATGTTGACGATACCAAAATTAAAGATCGTATAAAAAAGCTTTGCTTCCAATTTCAACCACGATGGAGCAAATCTCACCGAGATAAAGCAAGATTTATGCATGACAATGCTATTTGGCTAAGTTAAAAAATTTCTGCTGTTGATTTTGCTCTTGATCACGCACCATCAACTTCAAAACAAATTCCGCAACGCGGAAAGCGAGAAAAGAGTTTGCTGAAAGTGCTTCGAGTATACAAAAACGGAAATGCAAAGAGTCAATATCTTCATGCATTCTTCCCATAGGAAACTTTTCTGAAGAAGCGCAAGAAGCACGCAATAAAGAGTCGAGACAGTATCGCGAACTATTCACAAGAAAAACGTCCCGACTTGACACCAACATAGATTTATTGCATAGGTTGCTTATCACGTCAGACCCTTTGATTGCAAGTTTACGTTTGCCCCCAAAAACAAAGCGTTCTACTTTACCTTCTGAGGTCATTGCACTTTTGTCTGACACCCAACTAAATGATGAATTTGATAATTTAGCATAAAAAACATTGCTTGCAGCACTCTAGAATTTTTATTTTTGTATAAATTCCTTATTTTTTTTTATTTCTACTTTTCGCTTTTTACTTTTGTATAATTTGTATATAATTTCTTTATTTTGGTTTTTGATTAATATCTTATTTTGAATATTTTCCATTCTTTTAAGAACTTTCGTCGAATTTTTTAGTTTTTCCTCTTTATAATGTTTTAGATATCAATAAATTTAACATTGAAACAACATTAACTTTTTATTTTTCTCATTTGCAAAGAATCATCGAAAACTAAAGTTCGAAACTTGAAGCACGCAATAAAGAGTCGAGACAGTATCGCGAACTATTCACAAGAAAAACGTCCCGACTTGACACCAACATAGATTTATTGCATAGGTTGCTTATCACGTCAGACCCTTTGATTGCAAGTTTACGTTTGCCCCCAAAAACAAAGCGTTCTACTTTACCTTCTGAGGTCATTGCACTTTTGTCTGACACCCAACTAAATGATGAATTTGATAATTTAGCATAAAAAACATTGCTTGCAGCACTCTGGAATTTTTATTTTTGTATAAATTCCTTATTTTTTTTTATTTCTACTTTTCGCTTTTTACTTTTGTATAATTTGTATATAATTTCTTTATTTTGGTTTTTGATTAATATCTTATTTTGAATATTTTCCATTCTTTTAAGAACTTTCGTCGAATTTTTTAGTTTTTCCTCTTTATAATGTTTTAGATATCAATAAATTTAACATTGAAACAACATTAACTTTTTATTTTTCTCATTTGCAAAGAATCATCGAAAACTAAAGTTCGAAACTTGAAGCATTTTATAGAAATGGTTGTATTTGGGTACTGATATCAATATATCGACAAGTTTTAGTTAGAAGAGAAAAAAAGAAGAAATATTGAATATAAATGTGTAAAAAAAAATTGTCCCCAACTAGTGTTTTTGAGGATAGTTCGGAACTAGTCCCCTTTGACACTAGTTGGAACTAGTTATCTTTCACCATATTGAAGCTTATAATCTCCTTAACGATCGTGCCAAATTTCAAGTCGATATCTCTAAAACTTCATATAAAAATTAATTTTGAGACGCTAGATTGACTAAATCTCACACTGTGTGTCGTAGGGACTATGTATAAGGATACTGCCTGGTGATAACAAAGGACTAATGTTGTGTGGTCGTTACCTTCTCCGCCCATCATCGCTAATGCAATTAACTGCTAATAAAATTTACACATAAATTGAAAATTGGTGGTTTTAGACAAAGAAAGGCCAATGTTTTGAAATTAAGTCAACCCAGCACTGTCAGGAGGAGGGAGGAACATATTGGTGGGTAATTATTTAAAGCAGGAAAAAACGAACAAGATTCGATTTACTTATGTCTTCACGTATATAAAATTACTGCACAGCAACAATTTAAACTGAATTTTTTTTTAACTATTCGAATATGATAATATGATAATATGATAATATGATAATATGATAATATGATAATATGATAATATGATAATATGATAATATGATAATATGATAATATGATAATATGATAATATGATAATATGATAATATGATAATATGATAATATGATAATATGATAATATGATAATATGATAATATGATAATATGATAATATGATAATATGATAATATGATAATATGATAATATGATAATATGATAATATGATAATATGATAATATGATAATATGATAATATGATAATATGATAATATGATAATATGATAATATGATAATATGATAATATGATAATATGATAATATGATAATATGATAATATGATAATATGATAATATGATAATATGATAATATGATAATATGATAATATGATAATATGATAATATGATAATATGATAATATGATAATATGATAATATGATAATATGATAATATGATAATATGATAATATGATAATATGATAATATGATAATATGATAATATGATAATATGATAATATGATAATATGATAATATGATAATATGATAATATGATAATATGATAATATGATAATATGATAATATGATAATATGATAATATGATAATATGATAATATGATAATATGATAATATGATAATATGATAATATGATAATATGATAATATGATAATATGATAATATGATAATATGATAATATGATAATATGATAATATGATAATATGATAATATGATAATATGATAATATGATAATATGATAATATGATAATATGATAATATGATAATATGATAATATGATAATATGATAATATGATAATATGATAATATGATAATATGATAATATGATAATATGATAATGTGATAATATGATAATATGATAATATGATAATATGATAATATGATAATATGATAATATGATAATATGATAATATGATAATATGAATATATGATTATATGATAATATGATAATATGATAATATGAATATATGATTATATGATTATATGATTATATGATAATATGATAATATGATAATATGAATATATGATTATATGATTATATGATTATATGATTATATGATTATATGATTATATGATTATATGATTATATGATTATATGATTATATGATTATATGATTATATGATTATATGATTATATGATTATATGATTATATGATTATATGATTATATGATTATATGATTATATGATTATATGATTATATGATTATATGATTATATGATTATATGATAATATGATAATACGATAATATGATAATATTGTAATAATAATTCCACCACCCTTAGGGATGAGGGTATATATCATTTGATACGACCCTAAAATGTAACACATAGAAGGAGTCACTTTAGACCCTAGGTTTCTTTGAACCAAATTCGATTCATGACTTTTTAAAACGTTTGAGCCATGTCCGTCTGGCTGTTCGGCTGGTACGCACTATAATACAAATACATCATTCCGCCCTCTTAAGAAATCGAGTAATAATATCAATACACCCAACGGGATCGTACCCAAATTATGTACTTAGTAAAGCTATAACAGGATAAAGTTATGGAAACAAAATTAGAAGTCTAGCCACGCCCCTTCTGGTATCACCCATACAAATGTACCTTTCCGCCCACTTAAGAAATCGAGTAATACTATCAATACACCCAACGGGATCGTACCCAAATTTTGTACTTAGTAAAGCTTTAACAGGATAAAGTTTTGGAAAAAAAAATTAGAAGTCTAGCCACGTCCCATCTGGTACCTCCCATACAAATGTACCTTTCCGCCCACTTTAGAGATGGAGTAATAATATCAATAAATCCAACGCGATCGTACCAAAATTCTTTATTTAGTAAAGCTATAGCAGTATACAGTTTTTGAGAGAAAAAACTGGAAGTCTAGCCACGCCCCATCTGGTACCTTTCATACACATCTGTGATTAACACAAATAACCGCTCTTCTCCCAAATCCCGTTTTTTCAGTAGAGCAAAAAATACGAAATGAAAATCATTTACACAAAATCGACAGAAGGTGACTTAAGCGGTTTTCTATGAATACCACAGATATGTTCTCATGTCCTGGGACCCATATGACGGCAACCGTCATACGTCTCGCTATCTCCGCCAGGCGACGACCGGCATTATTGAACATTTTTTGAAGTGGTGTACACGTTCTTCAGGGATCTGATGATGCTTTACTATCAGTTAGTAAATAAATATAACCGCCTAAGACCCTATGACACTGAATTTGTTCCGCGGCTATTGTAATGAAACTATATTACAGAAATCTGCAAATTCAACTCCTCCTCCGATTCACATGCTACGCATTCTCGCAATTTTGATCTGTCCGTGAAAATTTAGATAAAATTTTACTAAAAGTGTAAGGTATTTTCATTATTATTCTATTAAGTTCTGTTTTGGATATTTCTCATAATACCCTAATTGAAAAAGGGGTCTGGTACTGTGTAATCCGTATGACAACTATACGAAGGTAAAAATAATGTTTGAAACATATTTTTGCTAAATATTTTAATTGTAAATGAATTTATATTTGAATTTAGTTAAAATTTAAAACGTTCTTGGCATTTAATGTTATTTAAATATGTTCTATTGTCGGATATGTTAATTCATGCGTGTCAGCTCGTAGCAACTAATTTTTTTACTCCATATGTATATATAGATGTTTCTTATTGTGATTTTTATTCGTTCTATCTACCAATGATGGCATTGTGTTAACCTAATTAAAAAATGAATGGCATTATAATTATCAAACAGTGGCTCAGTGGCACATCAATTTCATAGAAAAGAAAAACCCTTCCATGTCAATTAAATTCCAAAAGTTAATTAGTGGTTAACCCCTTTTGTGATCCTCACAATGTGTGTGTGTGTGTCGGAAATATTCTAGTACTAAAAGAGAACAAAGTTAAATCTGTTGAAATGTTTGACGTTTGCAATGGAAAAAAACAGAATGCTTTAAAATGTATAACAAAATAATTACAATATATGTATCAACATATTGTTAATTTCATTATAATTAAATGTATTGTATGGATTTTTATGCATACATGTTGTTTTTTTCCAACATTTGTCGAATGACATAACAATGCAGTGTAATTACACTGATTTAGCAGGAAGCGGAAATAAGCCAATTGAGAGATTTTCCGAAACAGAGAGAGAGAGAGGGATAGGAAGGGAGTAGGATTCAAGTGCGACAAGCCAACAGTATGTAATAATTTTTAAATTAGTTACATTCTACGTTTACAAGTTGCTATTTGCATGTGAAACACGTGGGAAATTGTTAATTGTATACAATGACGTATGTATAACAAAAAATTCAATAATTACATAAATGTTAAAAAATAAGCAGCTAACAAGACACATCATTAGCAACAAAAGAGTATCTTGATTTGTTTAACATCCATCAGCTAATTGCTGTCACAGTTTAATGTATCTAAGAATCTCTTTGTCATTTAAGTTATTGTTATCATATATATAACCAGTAAGAAAGTTTCAGTCGGGCAACCCAACTTACATATAACATACCCCTCAGCAAAACAAAAAAATTTCTATTATATTGATATTATTACTCGATTTCTAAAGTGGGCGGAGAGTTACATTTGTATGAGAGGTACCAGAAGGGACGTGTCTAGACTTCCATATTTTCTCCAAAACTTTATCCTGTGTAAGCTTTACTAAATACAGAATTTGGGCACGATCGCATTAGGTCTATTTATTATATTAATCGATTTCTAAAGTGGGCGGTACCAGATAAGTATGGGAGGTAACAGAATGGGCGTGGCTAGACTTCCAGTTTTTTTCTCAAAAACTGTACCGTGCTATAGATTTACCAAATAAAGAATTTGGGTACGATCGCGTTGGATTTATTGATATTATTACTCGATTTCTTAAGTAGGCGGAATGATGCATTTGTATGGGAGGTACCAGAAGGGGCGTGTCTAGACTTCCAATATTTTTTCCACAACTTTATCCTGTTATAACTTAACAAAATACATAAATTGGGCACGATCGTGTCGAGTTTATTGATATTATAACTCCATCTCTAAAGTGGGCGGAGTGGTACATTTGTATGGGAGGTACCAGAAGGGACGTGTCTAGACTTCCAGATTTTTTTCTCTAAAACTTTATCCAGCTTGAACTTTACTAAATACAGAATTTGGGCACGATCGCGTTAGTTCTAGTAATAATATTAATCGATTTCTAAAGTTGGCGGTACCAGATGTGTATGGGAGGTACCAGATGGGGCGTGGCTAGACTTTCAATTTTTTTCCAAAACTTTATCCTGTTATAACTTAACAAAATGCATAATTTGGGCACGATCGTGTTGGGTGTATTGATATTATAACTCCACCTCTAAAGTGGGCGGAGTTGTACATTTGTATGGGAGGTACCAGAAGGGGCGTGGCTAGACTTTCAATTTTTTTTCCAAAACTTAATCCTGTTATAGTTTTACTAAATATAGAATATTATTACTCGATTTCTAACGTGGGCGGAATTGTACATTTGAATGGAAGGTACCAGAAGGGGCGTGGTCATGTAGCCCATTTTTAATACCGTAAGTAGTTTTGGGGAAATATTAACTCGTGCAAAATTTCAAAACATTTGGTGGCGTCTTTCGAAAGTTATCGTGCGAACCAGCCGGACAGCCAGACGGACATGGCCCAAAGGACTTAAAAAGTCATGAATCGAATTTGGTTCAAAGAAACCTAGGGTCTAAAGTCACTCCTTCTATGTGTTACACTTTTGGGTCGTATCAAATGATATATACACTCATCCCTAAGGGTGATGGTATAAAAATGGTGTAAAAAATTTATAGTAATTCATCAATTGAGAACGGCTGGATCGATTTTGCTGAAATTTTTGTTCAGTTGTTCGTAATTGCCAGGAAAATCGTCCAGAAAAGTCGGGAAATTGGAAAAATCGAAAATTGCTAATTTGTATGGAATTTTGTGTGCAATTGTTACAAAAGGCTTTTCGAATGGAAAAATAGAAAAATTTTGTTGGAAAATTCGGGAAATTCGGGAAAAAATCGAAAAATTTAATTTTTTTTGACGAAATTTTGCATATTTCGATATGATTTCATAATTTAGCCGATATAACTGTGAAAAATTTCGGATAATTATTTCGAAAAGACTCCGAATGGAAAAATAGAAAAATTCTCGGAAAAACTCGAAAAATTTGGATTTATTTATTTGATGAAAATCGGAAATTGAATTTTTTTTATAAAATTTTGTGTGCAATTGTTCGGTAGTGGCTTTTCGAATCGAAAAATATAAAATTTTGGTTTAAAAATTATGGGAAAATTTGAAATTCGACGAAATTTTACATTTTATCGTATGTTTTAATAATTTTGGATGACATAAATGTGAACAATTTTGGATAATCATTCCGAAATGACTTTTTGAATGGAATAATAGACGAATTCTTGGTGGGAAAACTCGGAATATTCCGGAAAAACCTCGAAAGTTTTGGTTTTTTTCGACAAAATTTTTCATTGTATCGCTTGATTTGATGATTTCAGACCACGTAAAGGTGAAATATTCATTGTGATGCTTGGAAAATTTCGTATTATTGTGAAACCTATATGTATGTATAAAAATGGTGTGAAAAGTGTATAGTCATTCATCAAGAAAGAACGGCTGTCCCATTTTGCTCATTTTTTTTCAATTGTTCGTAATTGGTAGGGACTTTTTATGCAAGAAAATTCTGGGAAAATATTTCGGAAAAGTCTGAAAATTCGAAAAATCGAAAATAGCTTTTTTGTATAGATTGTTTGTGCAATTGTTACGAAATGGCTTTTCGAACGGAAAAATATAAAAAAAATAGACGGAATTTTGAAGTTTTCGCATGATTTGATGATTTTGAACGATTTAAGGTGGAAAATTTTGGATAAATGTTGGTTGGAGAATTTAACGAGATAAGTAATATTTAGATAAAAAGATAAAAATTGATTTCCTATGCAATATTTATTAATTTGATAATTTTTTCAGAAAATGAGTTTACGTGTGAATGAATGAAGTTATCCAATTGGATTGCGGGTATTCACTCCGTAACGACTTTGCGGCTTTTTTAGAGAGAGTGGCTAATGCCTTAGATGACGTAAACGTCGTGCCTTAATTAGTCAGCTATACACAGTTCATCCACGCCAAGGTGTATGCTTCAATACACCGATCATAATCATATTTAAATTGTGCAACGGTACGCGGTTCTCCGTCAAGAATCTGATAAACAATGTGTTTGAACCGAAAAATTCAAAGAAGAGGTAGTCCTTATCCTACGAATTTCGACTATTCCAACTGATCATCCATTCCAATCTTAAAGGGTATGTGGAATTATTTGCGAATTTTCCTGTTTTTCGTACGGTCAGCTGAACGTTGCCTTTTCGCGTTTTGGAGAACCGCCTTCGTTGTTTGTTTTTACGGCGAAAAATATTGTTTGTCATACAACTCTCTACTGAGGCATTAAATTAAGGTGAGACGAAGTTCGCCGGGTCCGCTAGTTTAACCATAAATTGATTCGTTTCCGTGCCTAAATATTTTATTTAGTAGGTAATTAAATGGAATTACACCTCTAATAAAAATATTCTTCTGTTGTCTTAATACGGGAAAATCCACTGCGTTATCCCGTAAGGTCATGTTGTTGTAACAGCTTGGCTGTGTTCAGGATTCCTTCCTGAAAATATAGAAAAATATAGATTAAGAGAAAATGATGACACGGGCTATTTGGTGTTTACCTCAGCTCCAGCCACTTTAATAGGCTTCAACCAATTGGGCGGAACTGTGTGATCCCCTTGGAGCAATTAAATAAATACATTGTATCGTGAAGGCTGAGGTGGCATAGGGGACATCTATTAAATGTGCCGGGGATTAGTCTTTCGTCTGGGTTCCCTGGATTTCCTTGGCAGCTACCCTTCATTCGTTTCGATGGAATCCAGACTGGGGCTGCATAATTGAGTACTGAGCGACCAATCGCCTTGTATGTCACTGCAATAAGGGCTTTTAGAACATTATTCCGAGTTTTTACCTTATCCTTGATGTAATTGTCATGTTTAGAGAAGGAAAAAAAGGTTGTCGAAGACAATTCCGAGAAATTTGGGGCTTTGGACCGTAGGTACACGGTTAGCATGGACTAAGATATGTAATTCTATCCTTACCTTCATAGTCCAAGAGCTAACCAGTGGCACTGTCGATTTAGACGACAATAACTTATTTTGCGATGCTGCAAAACTTTATTTATGGCGCCTAACTAGTCAGTGATTCTAGCGCTCATGTTGTCTATATGCAACTTCGAGAGATAAAGATTAAAGAGCATAGGTACGCCTATCTTTATCTTTCGGTACTCTGCCGAAATTCGATACTCAACAAACGCCTGTCTGCCATTCAGGTAGTTGCTGAACCAGCGTGTGTGATTATTAGGGAGTAAAAAGTTCATGATATCCTAGAGCAGTATCGAGTGATCGACCCTGTCAAATGCCTTAGACAGGTGTAGCGCAGCAGCTATAGTGCGCTCACATGGTCGGCTCTGATTAATGTCATACGCTATATGGCTGGTTATCATATAATATTTAAAGCCGTCGTTGTGCTATGCCTTGTCCTGAAGCCATGCTGGTGGTTGGCGAGCGGGAAGTGCTCTTTCAGTGTTGGTAATAGTAAGGCTTCTAAAACCAAATCCAGAATTGACAATAAGGGAATTAGGCGATAATGCTCTCCCTCGGCAGCGGGATTATCGAGTTTTGGAGTTGAAATAATCCTCGCCACTTTCCAAATCTTAAGAAAGACCAGTTTAGAATTTGTGAGATATTCATGCCCTCTGTTACTAAGCCGAGATGTTTCAACATGAGCATTGAGATGCCGTCTGCGCCAAGAGCTCCTGGGGATTTCGATTTGGAGATTATTCTAAGTATAGCTGGTGTGTCTCTTTTAAGGTTCATGTGTCTGTTTTGAGCTCCGTTCAAACAATAGTTAGGCGGCTGGTTATTATTGGTTCATTGACATATGTTGTTAAACGCTATAGCTTTCTATTTCATACTAGATTGACATTTTATTGTAGACCGTAAGGTCTTGTGGGTCCTAGAGACCCCACCTACCTCAACTGAAAAGATAACCAAGATAAAGGCCCATTCGAAATCTTTGATTCTTAAATCAAATGATCATTTTCTTTGATATGACATTGATATGATATTTAAATTGAGGTCATTAAGAATTTCGTTTTAGGTTTTTTACCGTTGAGCACGACTACTTATTTTACTAAGTAATTGCATCTCTTTCCACAACCCATCGTCAAATTCAATTAAAACTCCAGTTATTTTTATATTTAATATATCTTTGTTTTAATAAATCTCTTTTCTTTTTATAACAAAATGTTCAATTTTTCTTTTTCTTTTCAATAATTACCAACAATTTGTTTAAGGCAGTAGGACAACACTTAATAAACACTGGGGCGCAGGGAAGGGCAAGGCAGGTTCAAAATGTTAACAAAACGATCATCAGCTAGCTGAAGCAGCAATCTCTCTCTCTCTCTTTCTCTCTGTGTATTTTATTTCTCAATTCTGTTACCGTATCATCATGACGCGTTTGAGAGTAATTTTTGCGAAGCTGAAAGCACCAACTATGATTATAAACATATGGCGGAAAAAGAAACGTAATGTCATTTGCCGGATGTCTCAAAATTTGGATCATCGGCAGCAGGTTTAGAACTGGCTGAAGGTTTAGTAGGACTTTGGAATTCAGTATTGTCCGGTTTAGTTAAAGATGCGACGTTTGATGATAAACTAGCTGTAGAAGTTGTGATACTAGTGGTGGAGGACGAATTATTGGGCGAAGATGATTTTAAACTTTGGGTCAAGGTAGATGATTGTGCGTGAGGCTGATTCGACGAAACAGGTGATGATGATACTGGAGATTTCTTTTCGCTGCTGGCTTTTAATGCAGCACTTTGTGATGTACTTGGAGAAGTGGATAATGTGGACGTTGATGTGCTTGTGGATGTAACACTTTTTGTTGCGCTTTGTGCTGATGTCGTTGCAGCAGTTGTTGTTGTTGCTGCTGCTGTGCTTGGGGCATTGTTGCGTTGCGATAGTTTTGGTATTTGAAATTTCGAATTTAAGCCTTTCATAAAACCCTCCATGCTGGCAGCCATTGTGGGTGAGGCATATTGTAATATCTTTAGCATATCGGCCTGGTGATCCAAACGCGTGGCCGGCTGTGATGTAGACGTAGATAACAGTCCAGAGAATGGTGCACTCAAAGCCGGTGAGGTGCAAGCACTTAAAGATTTCTTCGAAGATTTTCGTGGATGATAATCACCGAATGTATTTGTACTATGACTTTTAGATAAACTATAACCAGAAGATGAGGATGATGTGTTGGAATTTGTACTTGATTGTAGTTTTGTACTTAGACTACCCGATGAATTGGATTTTTGGAAAATATGTTTACTTGACGAAGTTCTTGAGTGTCCTGACGACGACGATGGTGAGGATGATGATGGAGCAGCTGTTGGCGATGATTTTTTAGAAGCTGGACCACTGGTGACACCCGGTTTGAGACCAGTATGAGCCTTTTTACTTGATGGCGACCCCAAACGTTGTGTGGATGATTTTGAAGATGATTTACTGGACGAGGAGGAGGACGATGAAGACGAAGTGGTCGCTGATGCTGCCTTACTTGATGAGGTTTTATTGATGGTTAATTTTAAACCCTGTTGACTTGACTTGACCATATATTCACTGCTACTACCGCTGCTACTGCTGCTGCTGCTGTAACTGCTACCACTACTACTACTACTACCAGAGCCTTTTTCCGAGCTGCCTCTACTGCTGCTGCTGCTGCCGGTAATAGGTCTAGCCTCACTGATGCCAGGGCGAGACATTGGCATTGGTATTGGCTGTCTGCACTTGCTGTCCGGGGACTCCAACGCCGATTGAGCTGCCAACTGCTGAGACGTTGGTGGCGGCGACTCCTGCTGTTGAGACATTTGGGATTTGGATATTGTTGCTGTAGTTGGTGTCGACGTCATCAAACTAACCTGACAAATGGTAGTCATGGTTTTGTAGTAAACAACAGGCAAAAGATGACGAAAAACCGGGAAGATAAAGAGAGAAAAAATAGATATTTTGCATTGATGACAAGTATTTAGAAAACAACCACAATAACAACAACAACAACAAAGAAGCAACTTTGTTACAAAACCACATCTTATAAAATTCTGTGAAATGTACTGCTAACAATAAGCAGTTGAGGTTAGAATACGGCATTTTAAATGTCATATTATATTATGTGAGCATTATTTTTAATACATACATATATTGAGTATTATTATTGTTAATAATCTCTTCCCCCCGCCGTACCCCATTTTATGGCATTAACATATTTTTACTAATTGGGAATTTTACTATAAGTGAGGTTAGATTGCGTACAGCTGTACATTGTTGGTTGCTCGAAAAAAGTTCATAAATATGTGCATATATTATCGATTTAAAATTGCTTATATTTATAGAGAAATAACAATGACTACACAATACATGCAAATGCATAACATTTGTATGCGATAGAGAATACTTAGAAATGAAAATATTGAGATTCTGTTGAATGTTGTCATAAAATCAAATTACAATGCACAAAGTTGAAAAATAAAAATAAGTCCTTAATATTAATGTTATTTTTTTTTCTTTGTGATATACGATAGCAAAAATTTATATATAGGACAAAGATAAAGTCAGATTTTTCTAGAAAATAATTGTCATTAGCTCTTAGGAGATTTTTGTCTCTCTACTTTTATTATTGAATATTGTTTTGGCTTTTGAACTAAAAACACTATTGGGTAATTATATGTTTGTCTTAAGGACCTTTGAAGTCGCCCAATATATATTGCATCGTAGGTGATTATTATCTTCATCTTAGACATTTTCAGGATCCTAAACTTGACAAATCTCGTTGATCATCTAAGAAATGGGGGAAGATAGGTGAAAGATACAAGAATGAAAGAAAGACGTGATAAGTTATCCCATTAAGCATGCGACTGTTATCTAAGTTTATACAAAGAAGACTACCAAAGTAGGATAGTCTTGGACTATGAGTAATAAAGCAGTATGTTCGCTAAAAACGATCTCGTCTTGTAACGAAACCTATAGAATTTTAGAATTTCATTCGAAATCAAAAAATCAGAATGTGGGCTAATAAATCTTCCTCTCTTGGGTCTAGACGTTGTATTAAATATTCTCACTTAGTGTCGACCCTAATGAGTGTTAACGAGGCAGTTCTTTGTAATGCCATCCTTCAAGATCTTAGCACAATTGATTCTAAAGATGAAATGAAGGCCGGTAAAGGGTCAATTCATATAGAACTTCTTTAAAATTTGACCTGAACTTAAATCGTATATCAAGAGTTACAGTACACAAAGCTAAATCACGAACAACTTTGTATACAACACTTTGGCATTGGGCTGCGCCTAAAACTATGCTATTATTAAATGAAGTAAGCTTAGTAGGAATCATAAGGGTCACGTGGTAGTCGATATTCTGGACGTACGAGTGATCAGGGGTGCGAACATTGACTCCAATCACTATCTTACCGATGTTAAGGTACGCACAAGGCCAGGTATGGCACAGAAAACGTACGTAACCAGGCACAACCAAAGCTGGACATCGATAAACTGCAGGCAACAGAGGTAGCGGACGCCTACTCCAAACACCTAACTCAACTGCTACGGAGTGCCCCTGATAATATTACCTCGCAGTGGCAATATATATAGCCAACTCCATAGAACGGACTGCGAGAAGCGTACTTGGGTACTCAAAGCCGTCGCAAGAAGATACCTGGTACGATGATGAATAACGCAATGCCACGAGAGAGACGGATGCTGCATACAGGGCGAAACTGCAGCCAATGCAACGCGAGCCATTCGAGAACTGCACAGGCAGAAGAGACGAGAGGCAACTCGTCTTTTTAAACGGAAAAAAAGGATCTGAAAAATGGAACAGGGTTCCCCTTCTGCAAGGACAGCGACGGCCAGCTAGTGACGGACCCAGATAACGTTCTGAAGAGATCATTTCAGAATTTTACTGGATACGGACACCACTTCAGAACACCCCTTTGCAATTTATGACGATGGTATTAACTGTCCACTTCGAGCTAGAACGAGATACGTGTCGCAATATCCCACCTTAAAAACAACAAAGCTGCTGGAGCCGATGGCCTCCCTGCTGAATTGTTTAAGGCAGGCGGAGAGGAGCTGATAAGGAGCATGCATCAGCTCATAGAGAATATCTGGCTAGAGGAGAGCATGCCCGGGGATTGGAGTCTCAGTCTGTTATGTCCCATATACAAGAAATGAGATCGTAGTGTATGTAAGAACTACCATGGAATAAGCCTATTACCAATTGCGTACAAGGTCCTATCGAGCATATTGTGTGAACGTCTAAAGCTAATTGTAGAACAACTAATTGGACCATATCAGTGCGGCTTTAGACCTGGTAAACCTACGACGGATCAAATATTCACCTTACGACTAATCATGGAAAAAACTCATGAAAAGCAGATCGACACCTACCACCTCTTTTTCGGCTACAAAGCTGCCCTCGACTCGCCGATAAGGAATAGGCTATATGAGGCCATGTCTGAGTTTGGTATTCCTGCAAAGCTAATTCGACTTTGCAGCTGTACCTTGGAAAACACCAAAACCTCGGTAAAGATTGGTAGGATCACTCTGAACCATTCAACACAGAAAGAGATCTCAGGCAGGGCGATTGCTTGTCCTGTACACTATTTAATATAGTTGTGGAGAAGGTGATGAGGAAGCTGGTGTCAATATGTCTGGCACCATATTCCACAAGAGCACCATGTCACTAGCCTATGCCGATGATATTGACATCATTGGCCGAAATCTGCGGGACTTTGCTGCAGTTTTCTCAACACTAGAAAAGGAGTCAGCAAAAATAGGTTTAGCGGTCAACAAGGATAAAACAAAATAATGATTTCAACGAACAAAGAGTACTCTCGATGGGGAAGCACCGCCAACTTTAAAAATTATTGTTTTGAGGTAGTAGATGAGTTTACCCACCTCGGATCTTCCGTCAACATGAAAAACAATGTCGGTCAAGAAATTAAGCGAAGAATAATGCTAGCCAATAGATGTTTTTACTGACTTCGGTAGCACTTTAGTAACACCACCTTATCTCGAGATACGAAGAAACAGCTGTAACAGGTGTTCATTTTACCCGTTCTGTTGTATGCTGCCGAATCGTAGGTGCTTACGTCAACGGACATACAAAACCTGGGAGTATTCGAGGGAAAAGTGCTCCGAAAAATATATGGACCTATCTGTGTCGACAGCGAGTTTTGCCATCGGATGATGGCTGTATGAGCTTTACCACGACATCGACCTAGCTAAAAGAGTCAGAATCCAATGACTACGATGGCTGGGACATGTTGTCAGGATGGATGTAAATGCTCCAGCGAGAAAGGTGTTTGAAGGCGAACCTGAAAGACGGTGCAGAGCAGGGAGACCCAAACTTCGTTGGGAGGACCAAGTGGTTGGCAACATTCCACCATCTGGTAGGATTAACTGGAGAACGCACGCAGAAGACCGAAGCGTGTGGAATTCTTTAATACTTCAGGCCTCAAATTTATAAATCACTTTCGTAAGTTGTAATAGGCCACTTAGGTAAGAAAGTAAGTAAGTAAACTGAGAAAAACAACAAATCCCTTCAGAAAACGCTTGTAGTCAGCGTTTGAGTTGGAAAAAGGGATTATTTGGGGAAAAAGCTCCATTTTTATGTTGATTGGTAGTGAACAAATTCAAGAATTGGGACTTGAACGTTTTCTTGTGATATATACGTCGATGGTCATGTTTGACATATTGGTAGATATCTATCTATCTTTATATATAAAATGGAATGTGTGTTTGTTTATTTATTTGTTTGTTTGTTTGTATGTATCTTATAGGAGACCAAACCTCTGGACCGATCTTCCTGAAATTTTCATAGCATTTAGCTGGGACTCTGGCATGACTTATAGGGTATTTTTTTCGACCACGCCCATTTTTACGCCCATTTTTTTTAAATAATATGCAATGGCGAAGCTTTGCCGGGCCCACAAGTATATGTATATACACAGCTGATGTACGAGAGTTCGAACGCGTCATCCCTGTACATTAGGGTAATCGAAAGTTATATGCGGAAAAAAATTTTTAGAATTTTATAAGTCTGCAGATTTTCGGACAACCGAAGTTTGAGCACGATTTGAGTATGTTAACCTGTGCCGCTTTGGCCATAAAGCTTTAAGCTCCTAACGCCAAGTTTAGGGAGCATAACTCCAGAAGGACTAGTCCAATTATGATGATTTATTAATTTGTGGTCTCCAATTTCATTCTTTTATATTCGCATGAATAATAGCTCGAGTTACCGATCTGAATCTAAAATGCTTACGAATCCAAATGATCGCCACATTACGGAGTTCTTGCTTCGGTTCCCAATCCGAACTTGAATTTTCCAACAATCCAAATTATTGGCACCTTCTCGATTTCCCGACTCCATGAATAGCCGGATGGCCGTCCCCCTACCGGGAGGGGGATTCATTTCAAAAACAAAGTATCGGAATACCTAATCTTCAGTTCCATCCTGAGTTGCCGGGGATCCTGAATTACCTACGATCACAATAGCAGTCATACGAATCTGGCGTCGACGATTGGTATCCTAATTTTTCGACAAAGCCTTTAACTTAATACTAGCTCATGTCATCTACCACAATCTGCATCATCATTACAGTCCCGATTTGCTGATCCTAACATGATTCGGATTCTCCGACTCGAACCTGAACACCAAATGAACCCTGTTCATTGATGATATCTAGAGATCTATAATACAGACGAAGTATCTATGTAGTTAATTAGTGATCCCTTTAAGTAGCGGAAAAGTTTTATAATCCTACCTACACTTACAGGGAGCTAATTTCGTAAAGAAAGTGCCAAAAAATCCCAATCAATTGCATCCAAAGTTGCCAATGATCCTAAAGTCATACGAATCAGATGTCGCGGAGTTGTAAGCATAATTTGCGAAGATTGCTATTCATCAATATTGGATTCACCTACCAGAACCTCATGTACCGATGAACCCGAATCAGTTTCAGTAGTTTATTGGTGATCCTAATAAATAGCCTGTACTTTTCTCAAAGAAAGTACCGATAAACCTAATCATCAATTCTGGCCTTCGATAGCTCAGTGGAAGCGACATTGACTAGCAATCCGAAGGTGCCGGGTTCGATTCCCGGCTGGGGCACTGGCCAAAATCAACATCGATGAAAAATTACTTTTCAAATACTTTCGAGTTCTCCAGCCAACAAAACTCATCCTAGATGCTTCCACTACAAAAATCCAGATTGCGCAGGGATCAAGGAAAATGATTTATCAACATCTCATATAAATCAACAATCCAGCTGGCGCCATCTTTGGTGGAATTTGACGTAAAAACTCACAACAACAACACCTAACAATCCTTGTTATCTACATAGGAACGAATAGAGTTGCCAACAATGATCGTATGATAATCGGATTATATGCCCGATCGAGTGCCGATAAAAAGAAAATCGGTATAAAGAATTATCACCCCAGCTACCACCAGCTGTTACAACAACAACAACAACATCAATTCTATCCAGAGTTGCCAGTAATCCTGAATTAACGTCGAACACAAAACATATATACGTCTTTTGGTAAACTTTAGCACAGTACAGAAACGTGTTGAGTGGTGCCTGAGCTCCGACATTGCCTCCAACCTTGAACAATGCAACAAATTAACTTAGTTTTAGCTGTAGAACACGATTTTTCACTTTAAGAATGTAATGGACGTCTTTTTAAAAGACTTTCTTCCGGGGTGACCGTTGAGTTTGATTGCCAATAGTGAACTTATAGGAACTAATCATACTCTGACAATTGGCTTTTAATGCAAGCAGTAAACGGAAAATAAATACAACCAACTTGATGTGAATTCGAAATGGTTTCGACTGATAATAAGGAATCAAGATTATTAATTAATGTGAATATGTGGATAAGAAACTTTTCGAAATTGCAACACTGCACTGCATATGTTGCGCAACACTTTTTAGTTGACGCTGTTGTTGCAGGTCCGCTGTTGCAGATGCTTGTATGTTGCTTGTTTTGTCTGCAATTTAGAACGTGAAAACATTGCAAATGGAAAAGTAGGGCCTTTTCGGAATTGCCACACTGCACTGCATACGTGCAACACTGATTAGTTGACGCTG
Organism: Muscina levida; assembly: GCA_964034835.1. Classification (NCBI taxonomy): domain Eukaryota; kingdom Metazoa; phylum Arthropoda; class Insecta; order Diptera; family Muscidae; genus Muscina; species Muscina levida. The sequence goes on along the minus strand of OZ035883.1, from coordinate 120,337,024 downwards.
TTGTTGCAGGTCAGCTGTTGTAGATGCTTGTATATTGCTTATTTCATTTGCTATTTAGAACGCGAAAACATTGCAAATGGAAAAGTATATAATAAATTTAATTTGTTAATAAGATGACACTCCAAGCGAGTCAAAGATGTGTAATTTGCAGAAAAAAAGCTTTTTAAGTATTTTGTGAATTTGATGCCTCGACCCTAAAAAATCGTTCAAAATAGTAAAGTTAAGTATGGTTTACACGCTATCTACCCATATCTACTCATATCCCCTCAGCTGCAAGAGCGAGATAGCCTAATTAGAAAACATGTAGGAGTAAGCAAAGACAAACACTACAAAATTATAGCAAAGTAATATTGAATTATAGGAAGGCGGATAGGAAATCAAAATGTACCGATTTGACAGGAGATAGGGGATATGGGTGGATAGCGTGTAAATCAGCCTTTAATCAGCCTTTTTAGTACGTAAGCGCAACATATGTATGTTTGAATGTTGCTTTTTAGAACATCTTGCACATTTTGAACATCTTGCTTGCAGTGTTGCCGGACGTTGCAATTACGAATGCGATGCGCTGTACATGCAGTGCAGTGTTGCAATTCTGAAAAGGCTCTAACTTTTTACTATAAGGAGACGATTCTGAAACTGATTGGTATATCGGACGAAAATTTCAACACTAATACAGGGAATTTGTCTCCCCATCCTAGTACTAGATGTTGTCGACAGTAACTTCGCAGTTGTTGTGAAACTAAAAAAAGAAAGCGTGTTAATTCACAACAACGCGAGAAGCTATCCCATACCTCATTCATGGGGTATAAAGGAAAATTTAGTTTTTTTTTCTAGATGTGGATGGCGAATCGTTAGATAGTTAAACTACCTCGGGCCTGTACGATTCCATCACGCCGACGTCAGAGATAGTAATAGACATAAGCGAGTTTAAAGCGTTGCTGATCAAAATTAATTACAGTTAAGCAACTAATACTACGATAAGCACCGGTGCCATAGGTCTGCGATAGCTCAGTGGAAGTGGACGCAGATTACCAAACCAAACCTAAGGTGGCGGGATTGATACTTGTTCGGGACACTGGTCAAAATCAACATCAATGTTAAATAGTTTTCCAATACTTTGGAGTTCTCCAGACGACAATAAATCATCCTTGCACAAAAAATGCAAATCATTTTGCGCAACATAAAATTTGTTATCCACAAAGGAACAAATACAGAGTTGCCAAATTATCATATGATCATTGGCAACTCGAGTGCTGATTAATTGATAATCGGTATAATTACCTCTGCTACTTCCTTTAGCTGTTATAACAACAACAAATTCAACAGTAATGCAGGGAGATTTGTCTACCCATCCGTAATGAAAGAACGGAAGTACACCCAAATATCGGTGTTGGCCAAATTGTTAGATAAGTTAAACCACATCGGGTTCATACGAATCCGTCGCCCTCACATCAGGGACAGTTATACACATAAGCTGATCAAACTTAAACACAGTTCTGGTATAAGGTAATATGTCCTTATAAGGTATTTAAGGTAATATGTCCTTATAAGGACACCATGTAATCAATGGTTTCTCAATCTGCTGCTTAAATATGCTACTTGATTCTTAGTTCTAGACTAACGTGCACAACACTCAGATAATCTTTCTCCACTTTTTCACTACGGAACAATCTTAATGTAACCGCAAGAACTTCGGTTTAAGATCTTGTCGGAATTCTTGATCAAGTCTGAAACCTTATATAACTAAATGCGTTTTTGCTCGCGAATTCTATAACCAAGTATACACACATAAATAAAATTCAGTGTTCCTATATTGTTCATTATCCACAGGGAAACAAATAAAATTCTTTATGGTTTTCCATAAAGGCAATGTCTCAACATCTAAGTAAGAAGCGGCAGTCTCTGATAGTCGCGAAAATATACAGGTTTCAGTTTCTAAGAATAAAACGAGTAATCTGCAAAAGAAGTAGCATTGGAACAATTTATAATCAACATTAGAAATATAGGCATATTAATGTTAACAAACAAATTCAACAACTGCCAAAGAAAACCCTGTATAGGTAGAAATTCTATCAACTGCATTCGAAAAAGTGGGCAACCTTGTCCCTAATATGTTTTCTAAAATTAAAGTCTACAAAAACGTAGTGGTCTAGAAAATTATGTGTTCCTTGGGCTCAGCAAGATAGAAAATTACTTTTTTTTAATTTCCTATAACAAAACAAGTTCTATGATTTTACACCACACTACCTCATAATATCTGCCTCAATTTGAGATTTTTTGAAACCAACCAAAAAATTAAAATTCAGGTCAATCAATTTTTCATGTTTTAATAATCCAATTTCCGCATGATTCACTGAATGTGCACCTACAGCTTCCTATCGTAATGACTGACAACATTCGTGTTTTAATGAAATTATACTACCCCCCTCTATTCAAAGCTTTAAAATTTCCTCGTCAATGTTTCAAATCCAACAAACAAAAGCCAAAACACAAATTAAAACTACTTTAAAAAAAAGTAAACAAGCATGCACATTACTAGGTGTAAATTTGCAAACTAATTGAATTATTATTATTATTGGCATACATAAATATATTCTGTGGTTAAAACTCACTACAAATTACCACAAACACGCACACAAAGATAAAAAAAAACAACAAAGGGTAGCGATGGATAGGGAGCAGGGGTTAAATTATATTACATATGTCAATAAATAAAAATGCAGAGGTTAAAACAAAAACTACAAGTAAAAGCTTTTAATGTTTTCATATAAATGTTTTTATATATATATTTTTTTTTTTTGCAATTAAATCAAAATAAACAAATTTATTTTCTGTAATTTATGGTTTACAAACAAAAGTTTTGTGCAACTAAAGAGAACATAAAAGATGCAGGATGCATTAAGCCAAACCTTGAAGGATTTTGGAGGAATAGGAAGAGGTACCAAAAACAGTAATGCATGATGGACTTACCGCAGCGGCAATTCCACCACCCTTGCGCATAGCTGAGTTTAAATCCAACGAACTATTGGCTGAGGTGTTGGATGCGACAAAGCCCGAAGTAGCCGCCGCCGCCGATGTCATATGATTTAAATTCGGTATTGATTTCATTTGTTGCATAGGCGAGACTCCCATGCTAGACTTGACAGCAGCAGCAGCTGCGGCAGCTGCTGAACTCACCGCAGATGATGTCAAGGCTGATGAGGAGGAGGAGGACGACGAGGTGGTTTTGTCTTTATTCTTTAGAGCTGCCATTGCTGCAGCCGCTGCAGCTGCTGCCACGGTGCTAGCGCTTACGGCGGCGGAGGAGGATGAGGATGACGGTCCTCCTTGAGAAGAGGATAGATTTCTTACTAACGCCGAACTACTAAGTACAGATGCTGCAGACTGTGCCACCGACGATGAGGAAGATTTGTCCCCTTTGGGGCTGGCAGCTGTGGCACTCTTTAAAGTTGACATGCTCGGTTTGCCCGACGAACCATGCTTGGGAGAATGGGTACCGAAAGGAGACTTGGGACTATTAGAGGCTGTGTTATGCTTGGGACTGCTATACACCGGTGAATGTTTCGGACTGGGGCGGGCGGATAGCGATGAACCAGATTGCGACGAGGCCAACAAACCGCCGGACGATCCTTTGGGCGAGGAGGAAGGTGACGAAAACTTTCTTGCCACAGCCGTAGCGGCAGCATCACTTGAACCGGCAGGAGAATTTTGACGGGAAAATATCTTTTCCGGCGGTCCCATGGGTGAATCATCTCGTTTCTTTTTACGTTTCTTTTCTTTTTGGCCATCTGATGAACCCTCTAAAGGTCTCTTATTTGAAGAAGAAGACGATGATGCGGTGGAAGTTGTTGGCGTGGAGCCCGACAAACCCATTGGATTTGTTGTAGACTTTTTCTCTTTACTGGATGACGACGCCGAGGAGGAGGAAGATGGGGTAGCTGGAGATGAATTTATAGGTGTTATAGTTATAGTAGAAGATCCTGCATTGTTCACAGCCATTCCTGCATTGGGAACATTCGCTGAGGGATTATTTAAAGGTATTATTTCTATACCGCCTGTACGCTTGACATCCAGCGTCGACGATGTGGAGGTTGAAGGTGCCGCCGTACACATTTCGGCATTGATGGGAGTTATACTTACAGTGTTCTTTAGACTTGAGGTCTTATCTTTCCAGATGTTCTTGTATTTATCGGCAATTTCATGATCAGCAATCTGTGATTCGTGGAGTTGTTGTTGTTGGCCCAAAGAGTTGACGTCTAAATTAGATTGCATTAGGGTCGTAGCAGCAGCAGCAGCCTGCAAGGCATCCGCAGCCGTTGAAATCGTTTGACTCTTTGGGCTCTCATGAAAATCCTCCTGCTTCAAATCGCCACCCTTGAACTTCAAGAACCCCGCCAAATTAGCGCCCGTCAACTGTTGCGACCTTTGCTGGCTACCACCTGCTGTGTTAGTTTCCATTTTGATACTGCCACCTGAACCGCCCATCATAGTGCCACCTCCACCTCCTCCTAATCTAGCCATACCACCACCTGGATCATTAGTGCCTCCAGATAAATTAAAATTTCCATATGAAGAATGTGTATTGCCGCCCATGCCACCGCCTGTTGAGCCACCACCAGTTGCGCTAGATCCACCTCCGCTTACAGCTGGATTAGAAGCTACCATACCACGTTGAAACATTTTCATACGTTCTTGATCCCAAAATTTCAAAAGAGCTCTTATGGTCACAGGTATAGAGAGGCATTTCTGTGCAATATTTGTTAATTTGATGGAGAGCAAATCATAATTATTGCTGATACTATAAATACTGCATTGCGGGACACCACTGCGTAAATCAAATTCTACAGTGGCCATTGATTCCTCGTAGGGATGCTGCAGGGCAACAGAAATTTGTTGAAATGAAATGGCGTTCACTTCTAGAACGGTAGTAGAGTCCAAATCTGTAAGGGGAGATACGAGATAAATGCAAAGAGGAGATAAATAGAGAATTTAAACGTTACATGATCGCCATATTTATTTAACGAAAAATTATATAATAAATAAATCATATAAAAAACTTTAGGAGCGGTTTTTGTATTGTATAAGGTCTGTTAGCCTCAGGTAGGTATGCTTTGTTAAGAATAGCACGCCATAGTTTCGAACGAAACCAGGTAAACAAAGTTCAGAAGATTGCTGCCATAGAGCATGAATAATTTTGCAATTAACTAAGGTTCTACTGGGACCGCGCCAATGGCATATTCAATCATTAACAAACGTGACTTCAATAAAATCATTCGAAAGTCTTACTAAGAAAGCCGTAGATAGAAAAAGTACCAATAGATCTACTACTAGTATTACTTTCTATTAGGAGAATGTTGTTACTGAACCGATGACATAATGTGTCTGTGTAAATAAGAACCAACGCGTATCATAGTTAACTTTTACCTAAAACGTTGTCCAAATTTTTATAATTTTTATTGTTATCTAAAAAGTTTTCCTTTCTGTACAAATTTTCACTCACCTATACCAATTTTCGACTGCGGCCGCACACAACTCGCCAGTAGAGAGTAAAACAAAGCCATCTTTTTAAGAAATTGCAATATTTTATGAACTTGTGAAGGTTCTGTAAAAGGAACTGAATGAATCAAAGTAGACTGTAAAGAAAAAAAATATATTGCAAATTAATTTATAAAATTCTTAACTGTCAACTTGTATTCTCTCGCTGTTCTTTCCTACTCACCTTCATTAGTTTATTTTCTGTAAAGAAATAGCAATGTGATTGATCCGGCAGACACACAAACAAACCCTTTTGGGATGACTTCATCTGTTGCTCAGAGGCTGTTTGTATAATCAAACTCATGATATTGGATATTACGGGAGGTTTGTTTTGAGCTTCCAAAGAGGACGAGGGTATAGGGTTACTGCTGTCATTACTGGCAGCCGAACACAAACCCATCGATCGTAAACTGTTGTAACACACCGGCAAAGGTTTGTTCAGTCGCAAAACAAAAGTGGCCGGCAAAAGCATTGAATTCATTTGTGTAAGCGGAGCAAACACTGGCACATCCATGCCCGTTTGCGGATCTTTTGAGAATGTCACAGTGGGTAATATTTGCAATTTGTTAGCCGAAGAGGCTTCCAGATTGACAGTGACACTAAAACCAATTTGTTTGTTATTAAATGTGTCCAATGTTATGGGTTGCAAGGTATTCGTCTCCAACGATATCAAATCATAGGGGGAGACAAAGTATACCAGTCGCATGGGATGACCACCTCTGCGTTGTATGACAACACCCACCGCAGAATCTTGTAAAACTTGTGCCGCGTCCTTGGAGAAGTTTTGCATTTGAAAAATGTTATACAAATCTGTTTCCATAGCCAGCATGGCATCGTAGGCCTTAATTTTTACTTTTGATTCAGCATTTAGTTGATAAATGGAGGAAAATCCTTCCAGTTGGGCGGTGAAGTCGGCAAAGTCACCACGATTTAGGCAATCGACCAACTCACTACATGATTGTTGTTCGACTTTGGACTCGTGGTGAACTTTCACATCTGTAAGAGAGCCGTTAGAGTCTAACAAAATCTCCAAATAAAACATATCCGTGGAGATGAATAAAGCTTTGGTGTCATCCGAGAACTTTAGACTCAATTGCCGGGATAAACTCTCCAAGCGTTCCACCAGGCCCTGACGTGAGGTTACCTTAATGCAATGCTGCATATTGTCCAAACACTTTTGGAGATTTGATTTCTCCACTGCGTCCAGGGGATAGCGTTTTTCCAACATACCCATACGCATACCCTTGGACAGCTCTGGGAAAGTTTTGTGTTGTGACGAGTGGGAGCGTATGCGCTCCATAAGTAATTCACGCTGCCATTGTTTATTTTTCTCAGCGGTAGAAGGTAAATTCGGAAGGGAAGAGGTGCCGACACCTAAGCATAAATGAAAGTACATCAGAAAATAAATTATATTCCCACCTTTTGTTCTGTGGCTACCTACCTGCTACAATTCCACTAACAAGTGGTTTAACATTTAACGATGCCATTATTTGTTAAATTTTTATTCCTTTTTGATATTTTATGATTTTCAGACTGGTGTGGCTCTCCCACACTCCGCCACCTTAACAATTTGTGGCGTCTGCACGCAGATTAGTAGTGTTATTCTGTATTTCACGTCACTAATTTGCTAAAATTACAACCATAACGTTAATATTATAAGTTGATTTTATTTATTTGCACTTTTTTCCATTTTTCTGGTGATTATCACAATTTTATTGGCAATTTTTCAGGAGTTCCAACAATTTTCGCATAAAATATGCCTGCCAATAACTAACAAAATGCACTAGTGACGGGATGTGTGTTGATAACGGCATTAATCGAGAATCGATTGCGGTCTATGAAAATCGATTGTGGATGCAAGTACATTTGTCAAGGCCTGTACAAATTCGAAAGTCAAAGAAGCAGAATTCACACTAGCCAATTTGTGTACAGGGGAAAAAATTATATGAAAAGAAAATAATGGTCTTATATCAACTACACAGAAAAAAATGGCGTTGAATATACCTTCGTGTAATTGTTTTGTACAGCAGCCAAAAACTTATATTGTATATATTTGTGGATTAGTTCGCTAGATTAATTTTACAGGCAATTTTATTTTTTTTACATTTTAACTTATAAAAAACAAAACTGTACTATCACTGCAGCGATTACAATTTTTATTGGGAAAAAATGTTTCTCACTATCAAAAAAGAAAAGAAGAGAATTTTTTATTTTGATTCCCCCGAAGTTTTTACATTTGTTAACAAAGGTCACACAGGGGGAATTTATAAGTGTTGATAAAGTTTAAAAAAATAATAATAAAAGAAAACTCTTAACCTTAATATTTTAAAAAAAAATTTGTTTAAAAAAATTAAACAATTATATATCAAATTCGGCTAACGATCAGAAAAGTGTTTTTATTGTTTGATATTTTTGGTCAAATTCAGTGTGTCACGCACACGCAATTTTTAATTTTTTTTAAACAAAATTTTGATGTATCATTTGACACACTAACGTAAATTGTGATATATAATCAATACGATCGACTAAAACTAACAAATACTAAAAAATGTTATATATTTTTTTAGTTGGGCAATAAAAAATCTTGACAAAAAAATCTTGGCATGTCTTTTGACTCGGACACGCAGTCTGAGAGTATCATAAGGCCTCACTTGTTATCAGATGGCCCATCGAGAAGTATATATCAAAAAAAATGGGATGTCGATTTTATCTTGGATCTTCTTCAGAATGACCTTAGTGTGAAAATCTGGTCGCCGTGAATTCACTGGTTCTAAAACTATACTGATATTCGGCAAGAAGGTCCTTGAACTTTCACTTCTTGGATGGGAGTTCTTTAGCATAGGTCATAGGGAACTGGTGCATGCACGTTACCAGCTCGTCGCCGCCTACCTTAAAATACTCTGTCCGCAGTCTATTGGCATATTCGGCTCTGTTGTTCTCAACGCGTGCAATTCAGGTACTCACATTTTATGGCTCGATGGTTGAAAATCTACTACGTCGTCAAAGATTTCTTCACTTGGGTTGCCTTTGGGAACGGGCAACTTGCAGAAATGTTCCCTCCATAATTGTGGCACTATGCGAGGCAGTAAACAGATTTACTTCTTCGTCTTTATATGTGGGGGTCCCTAAACATAGCATTGTAGATTTTTGGAGAAATTTTGTATTTTTTCCTGTATTTTTCTCCTCTAAAATCTCTCGCTATCATGTTTCTTGCCGACACGAAGCTAACCAGCCTGAATCCGTTATTAAAGAGCTTTTTGTGTAGTCACTGCTTAATAAAGAGCATCTTTAAACCAATTTAATGTCATGGCCAGGGCACTGGTCATAATTTCATTAAAAGGTTTTTTTTTAATTTGGGGGAAAACATTTTAAAACGTTAAATTATTTTTTATTAAAAATCGCTGCGCGTTTTTATTTTTACACATTTTACTTGACAGATGAGAAACGCAAAAATTACCCAATTTTCCCCACAAATTTAAAATTTGTTTGATTTTTTTTTCCTGAAATCTTATTTTTTAGGTTTTCCATATAGTTTTGAACGCTATATAAGCACCCAAATTAATATTAAAGGTTTTTTTTGTTCTTTTCTTCTTTTGTTACTATTAAATCGAGTACGACGTCATTAAAGTTTTCCTCTAAAAAAAAATATTTACAACTTGGTCCCGAATCGCTGTTAATACATACAATGGTTGGGATTTTTTTATTATTCAGTTCTCTTTAAATTCACATTGGATTACTAAAATTCCTGGGTTTTTAATATAAACAACAAAATTATAAATATAGTTAAAGTAAAAACTCTTCTAGAACAGCAAAAAATCCAGCAATCACTTATGTGAAATCACGATATGTCTTTGCAGTTTTATCTGATATCAGCCAAATATTCGTGGATACTTTTTGTTATGTGTATGGCATAGTTTAACAAAATAGTTGGCAACGCGAGAGAATATGTCACTATTTTCTTGACTACCACTCTTTGCAACTGTTTTCTATCTAATTTAACACGTGTAGGCTGACGGGAAAATATTTTAAGCTCTCATTTGTCATGATAAACTCACAATTAAGTGGTTTAAAAATGGTAAGTTAACCGAAATTTCATGGATATTTTTCATTTTCCAATTCAATTACTCCCATTTGATGTAAACTTTCATACACCAAACTGACTCAACTATGAGGAATTTGTTTTACATGCATCACCAACTGATAGGAGAAAACTATAATCTTTGTATTGATGTGTCACATAAATGAAGTTACAGTAAAAGATTTTTCCATTTCTATTGCAGATTATTGGCTTAAAGGATTTGCGCTCAACCAACGTACTACTGGGTCTCGGAAATGGTGAGTTTTGGTTGCATTTATCCATTACATTTACAAACTTAAATGCCCAGGCAGTTATTGTAGGAAACATATCTGAAGTTTCCTGGGAGACATATCTTTAGCGAAATTAGCTTGATGGAGCAGATTTCTGCATTATGTATTGTATGTCATTACATTTATCGTACTCCCCGGACGTCGGAGCCGGAGGAGCCTTATATGGCGAAATTAATTCCACATACGATTTGAACCTTTCCCCCAATCCGGACACTTAAATTACATATATTTTTATGACGAAAGTTCCTAAAACATGTTTCTTTCTCAAAGCCGGAGAAATTGACTCCATTTTTTGTAAAGCTTCATTCTGCCAAAAAGTAAATATCGGCTTTCTATTAATGAAGGGCATATGAAGTAAAGTATGGAAGAGACAATATGCCATTTGAACTGAATACTTTATAAGACTGCATAAAGTATAAAGCAATGTTCAATTAGAAAATTAGCTACAATAACTAATAAGTAAATGTTTACCAAATATTTTTATATGTTAATTTGCTTTAGGAGAAAATTCGCATAAAAGAAAAACCATTTTCAAGAACTCTTGTAAAAATTACCAAAAGAAAGTACACTCATCATAAAAATGTTTTCAATGAAGACATCTACATACAAAATACTCCCAAAATAGGTATATTTTTACTTTACTTTTAAAGACAATTTTTACATAAAATAGAAAAATTATTTTTGTTTTAGAAAATTTTCTCCAAACTTCTGGTATAGAAAAACACATTTTATATAGGGCACTTTTTTTGTGGAATAGTTCAATTTGAAAATTACATACACACTTCGCTATAGTATGGCAAAGTTTAGAGACAATTTTCTAAAAAATGTTATAATTGGGAAAACTTTCCTATATAAAGTGTTTTTGGTTGTACTTGCCTATATGAAAATTTAAATTAGAAACAGTATTATATAAGAAAAGTTTAAATTCAATTTTCCTTTTGTGGCAATTTCAATATGAAAATAATTTTTTACCTTATTAAAATCATCGTTGGAAAAATTCTCTATAAAAAAAGCATCTTTTTGAAGAGACATTTTTTCTAAATGAATATATAATCTGAAAATTTTTGTTGGGTGCCAAAAATGGAATATTTCTTTGAATAAACTGCCCGATATTAATACATACTTACAAATTTCTTAAACATAAAAATATTGATTTGTATAGATTACGATGTACTAATCCTTTTCTCCTCCTTTTTTAGTTTCCACCTCGTTGCATTATACGATTCCTGTGAATTAATTGAAAGGTAAATTATCACTTTAATGTGTCTTGTATGCTATAGGTCTTTTGTATTGATGACACCTTTCATACCCAAATCTGACTATTATTGAAGATTCTGTTCTAACATGCATCACCAACTGATTTTAAATTATACCAAAAATTATTAATCTTATCTTTCGTTTTCCAAAATTAATAAAGCCATTATTTTCTTATAAATTGTAGATTTGATATTCTTTTGCGTAAGAATGAAACTATATGGAACTATTAATGGTCGTGTTGACTGAAACAGTATGCTTTTAATTAGGTAAGTTGATATATTTTCACTAATCATTTTTAAGTTTAACATACAGTGGTGTGCGATGAAATAGAGTCGCACCTAACCAAAATTGTCAAAGCAAGAAAAATTCACAAAAAAATATTTTTCTATGGAACTTTTAGTTATTTTTATTAAATTTCAATATAAATCTAACAGAATCGAATATCAGTGTGGAAGTTCAAAACTTAAAATGGCACAAACAAATAAAAATATTTAAAATTCCCAGGATTTGGCTGTGAACAAAAATAGAGTCAAAGAATTTATCGACCTGAAAGTAAATAAATAAGTGACTTTAATTTAAAAAATGGTTAAGTTATATCTTTCTTTACCTCAGTACTTAGTAAAAAAGGCATAATTTTTAATTACATCTGTGCAACGATTTGGCATTGAATCCCCTAACTTTTCACAAGTCTGAATTGGAATATTCTACTACGCAACTTCAATCATTGCCCATAGTTCATTCTTATTACATGGATTTTTTTCTTTAAAAGTCACTTTTAACTCCCGCCACAAATTCTTAATAGGATTTAAGTCTGGCGTCTTAAAACTGCAAGTTTGTTATTTCCAAATTGAAGTTAACCTTTTCCATGTGTGTTTCGGGTCGTTTTCTTGGTGATACACCCATCGTAGTGGTATTTCCCATTCAGCATAAGACATTATGACGGCATTCAGAATATTTGTGTAAGATTTAGCATCTATTTTACCATAAACAAAACGAAGAAAGAAGAGTTGAGTTCGCCAAAGAACTTGCGGATTGGCCAGTAACCAAGTGGCTGAATATTTTGTGGTCAGATGAAACGAAAGTGAAGTTTTTTAACACTGATCGCATTGAGCTTCCTTTACAAAGACCACCCAACACCGATTATCGTCCCCAACAGCGAATATCTTCCCAAACACACCATCATGACCATGAAATTTGGTGGTGGGAACATACTGATATGGGGTTGCTTTTCTTACTATAGTACTGGGCCTGTATTTCGGTTTGAGGTTAAATCTGACGCTACATTTTACACAAATATTTTGAATGGCTTCATGATGCCTTAGACTGAATGGCAAATGCCACTTCGTTTGGTGTTTTAGCAAGACAACGACCCGAAACACACATGGAATTGGCTAAACTAAATTCCGAAAACAAAAAAAAATTAAGTTTTAAGATGGCCTGCACAATCGCCAGACCCAAATCCTGTTGTGAATTTGTGGCGGGGGTTAAAAATGGCTCTTAAAGTTAAGAATCCATCTAATAAGGACGAACAATGGGCAATGATTGAAGTTGCGTGGAAGAATATTCCAATACAGACTTGTCAAAAGTTAGGGGATTCAATGCCAAATCGGTGCACAGCAGTAATTAAAAATAATGGCTATTCTTTAAACTACTGAGGTAAAGTAAGATATAACTTAAAGATTTTTTTAATTTAAATAACTTATTTATTTACTTTAAGGTCGGTAAATTCATTGACTCTATTTTTGTTCACAGCCAAATCCTGGGAATTTCAAATTTTTTTTATTTGTTTGTGCCATTTTAAGTTTTGAACTTCCACACTGATATTCGATTTTGTTAGATTAGTATTGAAATTTAATAAAAATAACTGAAAGTTCGATAGAAAAATTTTTTTTTTGTGATTTTTTCTTGCTTTGACAATTTTGGTTAGGTGCGACTCTATTTCTTCGCACACCACTGTATTTTAATGATGACAAATTTCATACCCAAATCTGAATTTGATTGAGGAATTCTAGTTTACATGCATCACCAACTGATTAACTCTTAAATGACTTAAATAACTAAAATAACTTTATGACACCAAATTAACTAGACCGTCATGTTGTTCTCGTTACAGACAATTCGTTATAAACTGCACTGAGTCGTCCTGAAACGATGACTATGTGCGTTTTTTTTGATATGTTCCTGGGAATAAGAAAACCAAAAAGGTAAGAATTTTCTTGGTATTACTGGCATTTCCATTAACAAATTATGTAGTTTAAATGATGACATCTGTTCATACCCAAATCCGAAATACATTGAGGATTCTCTGTTTACATGCATCACCAACTGATCACCATTAACTATATCAAAAATTTGGACAGTATAAACAATATTTTATTAAACAATTTTTTTACTTTTATTTTAGTTAAACATTGTGCTGTCATAGAAAAATTTGGATGCCTTTCTAAATGCTCCTTCATAGAAACAGGCTTGGAGCTAAATTGTTTCTATGGCTTAGAAAAAGGTATGTTTCGTTCTTAACTATTTTTGGACTATGTATTAATATCTAATGATGACACCTTTCATACCCAAATCCGAATTCCTTTGAAGATTTCTGTTTTACATGCATCACCAACTGATCACCATTAACTATATGTTCAATTTTGTTAATATGTAAAACATTTTATTTAACAAATTCTTACTTTTATTACAGAAAAGATGCCGATTCCGGATATTTCAACTTGGCTCTCTGTCTATTTGGTAAACCGTGTTTTCTGTGCCTTACGAATAGGTACGTTTTATTCTTAATTACAATTTTGACTTAATTTCTATTGATGACACCTTTCATACCCAAATCCGAATTCCTTTGAAGATTTCTGTTTTACATGCATCACCAACTGATCACCATCAATTATATCTAACATTTTAATAATAAAAAAACAATTTATTTAACAAATTTTTACTTTATTACAGGTTACAAATGTTCTTTTCTGAACAGATGCCGATTTTGGATACTTTAACTTTGCTTGCGGTCTATTTGGTAAACCCTTTCTTCTGTGCCCTACGAATAGGTACGTTTTATTCTTAATTACAAATTTGACTTTTAATTTCTATTGATGACACCTTTCATACCCAAATCCGAATTCCTTTGAAGATTTCTGTTTTACATGCATCACCAACTGATAACCATCATTTATATCTAACATTATAATAATAAAAAAACAATTTATTTAACATATTTTAACTTTATTACAGATTACAAATGCTCTGTTCTAAAAAGATGCCGATTTTGGATGCTTCAACTTGGCTTGCTGTCTATTTGGTAAACCCTTTCTTTTTTGCTCTACGAATAGGTACGTTTTATTCTTAATTACAATTTTGACTTAATTTCTATTGATGACACCTTTCATACCCAAATCCGAATTCCTTTGAAGATTTTTGTTTTACATGCATCACCAACTGACTACCATCAATCATATCTAACATTTTAATAGTAAAAAAAACAATTTATTTAACAAATTTTTACTTTATTACAGGTTACAAATGCTCTGTTCTGAAAAGATGCCGATTTTGGATACTTTAACTTGGCTTGCGGTCTATTTGGTAAACCCTTTCCTCTGTGCCCTACGAATAGGTACGTTTTATTCTTAATTACAATTTTGACTTTTAATTTCTATTGATGACAAATTTCATACCCAAATCCGAATTCCTTTGAAGATTTCTGTTTTACATGCATCACCAACTGATAACCATCAATTATATCTAACATTTTACTAATAAAAAACAATTTATTTAACAAATTTGTACTTTTATTACAGATTACAAATCCTCTGTTCTAAAAAAATGCCGATTTCGGGTATTTTAACTTGGCTCTCTCTCTACTTGGTAAACTCATTCTTCTGTCTCCTATGAATAGGTACGTTTTATTCTTAATTACAATTTTGACTTTTAATTTCTATTGATGACACCTTTCATACCCAAATCTGAATTCCTTTGAAGATTTCTGTTTTACATGCATCACCAACTGATCACCATTAAATATATCTAAAATTTTGGCAATATAAAAAACATTTTATTAAATAATTTTTTACTTTTATAATAGATTGCGGTGTGGTTACCTTTCTGAATTCTCCTTCATGGTGACTGTCTAAGCATCATAACGTTTACAGTGGCTAAGGGAAAGGTACGTTTTATACTTTAATATATTTTCGCTGTTAATTTCTATTGATGACACCTTTCATACCCAAATCTGAATTCCTTTGAAGATTTATGTTTTACATGCATCACCAACTGATCTCCTTCAACTATATCTTAAATTTTAACAATATGAAAAAGATTTTATTAAGCTTTATTTTTTACTTTTCTAATAGATTACAAATTGCCTTGTAATGAAAAGTTGTGGATACATTTCTTAATGGAGCTGCATCGCGACTATCGAAGCTACTTAATTCTATGGCTTAAAAATAGGTACGTTTTATTCTTAAATATTTTTAAATATGAATTTCTATTGATGACACCTTTCATACCCAAATCTGAATTGCATTGAAGATTTCTGTTTTACATGCATCACCAACTGACCACATTAAAATAATAAAAAATATCAACTTAATCCAAATAATATTTCTAACAAACTTTTTGTATTTTTTATTTCATTACAGGCTATACTTTTCTATAGAACAAGCTAACGTTCATTAAGACAATGCAAGAAATGAGGCGAATTCAAGCCATCAACTGATATAGGCCTCAATCATCGTAAAACTGTAATTAAGCAGGATTTAAGTAAAAAATTGTGCAGAGATTTCCTAATAAACAACGCCAAAAACCAAACTAAAAACATTTTTTTTTACTAACAGAAGTGGAATGGAAATGTTAAAAAACAAAATATTTCCTTAATAGTTACAAAAGGGAAATTTTATAAAAGAAAAGTTTAGTAAATATAACGTTTCTCTCAGAGTGTTTGCGGAGGCAATAAATGAAAAAAGAAAAACACGGTTTTGGTTTAATTTATGTTAATGGCACCAAATCGAAATTTGGGTAACTTTATTGTAATCGAAATTACCTTGTATGTTGTCGTACGACTGTAGGCGAAGCCAAGTGATTTATTAATAATAACAACAATAAGAAAAAGTAATGAAGCAAAGTGGCTTTTATTCAGCTAAACCCGCTACTCGTTAGAATCTACTTTACAAGGATGCATAGAAATGCATGAAATAGAGTCTAACGACGAAAGTAGCCACAACTAGGGTTGCCAACGATACTAGGAACATTTGTATAAAATCATTAAACTATTTCTAGTTTAAACATGCCGGCCACCTTGCAACATATTTTAATGTTGTAATAAGAATTATATAAGCTATAACTAACTTAAATCTATAAAAAAAATGTGCACAATTCAGAGAGTGAGCGATTCAATTCAATTTTATTTATTCATTTAGTACTTTAAGTTATATATTACCACTTCATTCCGATATATGAGCAAAGAACACTCCGTCGAACAAGAATGAAGCGGTGACAACATAATTTTAGTTTTATGCGTTGAATGGGCAAAGAACACCCCGTTGAAGCTATAAAACTTGTCATGCGAAGATTTGGGCAAAGAACACCCCGTAGAACAGCACGACTGATGTTAATGGATAGTGTGAAGCCGATCTGGTCGTGGGAGAATTGGGCAATGAACACCCCGTAGAACTCCACAACGCAGACGGCACGGGTCATGGGAGGATATGGGCAACGAACACCCCGTAGAGCACCATGACCGGGCGACTATGTGGCTTAAATACGACAGGGACCTGACACGACCCAACCGAACATCGTGTATTGGGCAAGCGGAAACTCCACACTCGCCAGGACCCCCTCTCTTAAAATGAGCTTGTAAAACTCTGGTCCGAGGACCATGCATACTCCAGCAGCACTGGCGAAATTTGGGTCCGCTAGGCGGTAAGGCCGGAAGTGGCGAGCCACTTCATCTGGGACAGAAGTTGTGGGAGCCTTGACCCTGGCAAGATCGGCTACCCTAGCCGTTACGGACAGCTCTTCCATTTGGTCCGTGCAAGACCGCAGCTGCAATTTGCAGAAACTTATGCCATCGATTTTTAAAATAGTTAATCCCAGTCGGCGAACTAGGGAAGTGCAGACGCATGTCTGCGACTCCGTTCCCATGTAATAGGGATACATAAGTGCCCTTACCGGAATTTCCCTTCCCTTGACGCACAACTTTGCCACTATAGTTGGCATCAAAACAAGTTCCGGCCGAGACGATAGGCTGGTACCAGCACATGCTATAGGCCGAGTGGCCTCCCGCGCTGGAGCCCTTTTTGCTGCTGAGTTCTTAGAGGGGGGGCCCGATGAACGCGAAGCGTCGAATCTGTTGGGCCTCCTAGTGCCGTTTCGCCGACTCTCTCTTTTTGATCTTTTATCGTTGCCAGCCACCCTGGTATCCCCTGGAGAGTGCAGCATGGTGTGATGATTACCATCGCATTGCCGACACTTCCTTGTGCTGGAGCAATCAGAAGCCTGATGGTTCCGCATAAGGCAGTTGGCACAGCACCGGTTCATCACCACCACGCGCAGCCTCCGTTCCGGACGCATCTTCTTAAAGATCGTGCAGTGGTAAAGCGGGTGGGTTTTTGCACATAGGCAACATGAGAGTCGCCCACTTCTCTCAACATTAACGGTCCCTGTCGAGCCATCCCCTTCTGACCTTGTCGCAGGTGGAAGCACCTCCGCAGCAGTTAAACTCGCCGCCGGAGCAGGTGTAATCACCTCCATCGGTTCCACTAAAGGGATTGGAACCTCCTCCGTTGTCGGTACAGGCTCCGACTGAATGCACAATTCGTGCTTGTGTTGAACAATTATCGCAGCCGCAGCGCTTCTCTCTCTCTCCTCATCCGACAACTCCACATCATCGTACTCCGGCAACGGGTCAGCAAAGAACGAAATGCCCGACATATCCATGATGTTCTAAAATTAAGGTGCTGTTTGATTTTTTTGTGTAATCTAATTGGTCAGAATGACCAGTTTCGTTATTGGTCGCTTTACAACGCCATTTTCGGTACGAACATCCGCGACCCTCACATGACCGTCATCTCCTAAGTAAACTTGGACAACACGCCCTAACTTCCAAGCCGTAGGTGGAAGCTGGTCATGGCGAACAACGACCAAATCGTCTACCGATACTTCACGCTGAGGGAATTTCCATTTGTAACGCTTGTGAAGAGTGTGCAAATATTCATCTTTCCATCTTATACAAAATTGACGTACGAGTGCCTGTAACTTGCGGTAACGATTTACCAGATCAAGAGGGTGCTCATCAATAATGGGTTCAGGAAGCGCTAAAAGGGACGTGCCAATTAAAAAATGACCTGGGGTCAACGCAGCTATTTCCCCAGGGTTCTCTGACATAGGGCACAGAGGTCTCGAATTAAGACAGGCTTCGATACGAGCTAAAGCGGTGGTAAGTTCCTCGAAAGTGAACTTGGTTCCCTCAAATTGTCTGTAGAAGTGATGTTTAAAGCTCTTCACTGCAGCTTCCCAGAGACCTCCCATATGAGGAGCTCCAGGAGGAATGAATTTCCACGACAACCCCTGGTAGCTGTACTGAGCCTCAACACGCAAACGGAAAACCTGCAAGACAAGCCGAAAATCTCTCTCTAATTCTCTAGAAGCGCCTACGAAGTTTGTACCATTGTCCGAAAAAATGGTAGAAGGACATCCACGGCGAGCTATGAACCGATGAAAGGCGCTCAAGAACTTCTCTGTGGTCATATCCGTCGTTGCTTCCAAATGAACTGCTTTAGTTGAAAAACAAACAAACACACACACGTAACCCTTAGTTACCTTGCAGGATCTCGGAGCTAAAGTCCTCACCTCAAATGGACCTGCGAAATCTACACCGGTGGTCGTGAATGGTCTACCTACCACTGTTCTCTCAGCTGGAAGCGAAGCCATGATCTGAGCGCAAGACCTTTTGCTCATAATCGTACAACGTTTGCACCTACTAACCACCGTACGAATTAACACCTTCATCCGAGGTATCCAATACTCGGTGCGAAGACACCGTAACATGAGCGTTTGGCCACCATGAAGAGAAATCTCATGTACAAACACTGCCAACAGCCTTGCCAAACGCGAGGTGTATGGTATAATTATGGGATGTTTCTCCCGGTAGGACAGTGACGGCACTTTTGAAAGGCGCCCATTTAGACGCATTACACCATCAGTATCTAATTTTGGATTCAGCGGCACCAAGACACTTCGAGAATTGAGTGGTTCTCCTTCCATTAAACTTCGATACTCTTCAGCGAAAAATGCCCTTTGGGAAACGACAGCCAAACGTGTCTTAACAAACATTATCTCATCCCTCAGAAGCACATGATCGGTGTGGGTAAAAGACTTTCTATGAACGGGATGTGTTCTGTGAAGGAATCGAAAGATATACGCAATTACTCGCAGCGCCCTACCTAAAGATGAAAATCTCTCTAGAACGTCCTCATAATTTGAGAAAAATGCGGCATGTGTTTTCACTACACGTAGTTCCATATCTGTGTCCGCTGGTTGCTCTGGGGAAATACACCATTTTGATTTTTCCAACGCCAGCCAGTGTGGACCCTTCCACCAAAGGTCTGAGTTCGCTAACTCCGCAGGCGTAACACCGCGACTTCCAAGATCCGCCGGGTTGTCCTCAGAACGAACATGATGCCAATTATGATTCCCTACGTTCTCCTGGATTTTACAAACACGATTAGCCACAAAGGTATTCCACGTACTTGGTGTTCTTCTTAACCATGCCAGGACAATCATCGAGTCCGTCCAACAATATATTTTTCCCAGGTTGATATCAATTTTCTCCAAAATCGATACCAAAAGTTCCGACGCGAGCACCGCTCCGCATAATTCCAGTCGTGGCAATGAGACAGATTTTACTGGAGCCACTCTAGTCTTTCCCGCCAGCAGCTGGGTATTCACGGCTCCCGTTGTGTCCTCTATTCGAATGTAGATCGTGCCCGCGTACGCCTTTTCAGATGCATCAGAAAATAGGTGTAACTCAGCCGACCGCGCCGGTGTGTATCCTACCCATCTCGAAATTTGGATCTTATTGACATCCTGGTAAGAATCGACGAACTTCTTCCACTCAAGCTCCGTTGATGCTGGAAGAGCATCCTCCCATTGGATATTATCAAGCCATATCCGCTGCATTATTATCTTCGCTACAATTACGACGGGACCGAGCCAACCCATCGGATCAAACAACCGAGCAATTATCGAAAGAACTTGCCTTTTTGTGTGACTCGCCCTCCTTTCCAATGGCCGAAAATTGAAATAAAATTTATCCAGTTGGGCATTCCACCGAATGCCAAGTGGCTTGGAACCGCTCGACTCAACAAACTCTAGAAGCTGCGCATCTACCAACAAATCCGACGACAAACCCTCTAAAATAGACTTGTTATTCGCGGTCCATTTCCTCAATTCAAATTTGGCGGAAGCCAATGCTGCCATCAGTTGGTTGCGTGCGACCAAGGCGTCCTGGATGCTATGAGCTCCCGCGAGCACATCGTCAACATACATGCACTTACGAAGAATCAAAGATGCGAGCGGAAACTCCTTTTGAACCTCATCAGCTAACTGAAGTAGAGTCCGAATTGCCAGATATGGCGCACAATTTACACCGAATGTCAAAGTTAACAACTCAAAATCGCGTACTATCTCCTGAGGCGAACTTCTGTGTAGAATGCGCTGCAGTGGCGTGAATGCCGAATCAACCTTTATCTGCCTATACATTTGAGTGATGTCGCAATTAAAAACATAGCGGAATAGCCTCCATCGTAGAATAATGATTACCAAGTCCGACTGAAGAGTCGGCCCGACATGTAATATGTCGTTTAGACTATTTCCACTAGATGTCTTATTTGAAGCGTTGAAAACCACCCTTAACTTAGTGGTCTGCTTGTCTGGATTTATCACAGGATGATGTGGCAGATAACACATCGTATTATTTGTCATGGAAGAAGCCAGTACGGGCTTCATATGACCTAAGTCTAAGTATTCCTGGATTACCCCATCGTAAACGGTCTTAATCGCAGGTCTTCGTAAAAGAGAAGCCTCATTGCGCAGAAATTGTTTCAATACATTTGGCCGGGATTCTCCTAACTGCAATAGTCCGCCGAAATCAGACTTGACGGGAAGAGTAACGACATATCTCCCATCTGGTTCACGACGCGTTGTACGTTTATAATTTTCCTCACAATATTTATCCGAAGGAGACATAATGCGGCGTTTAGGAGGCTCTTCAATCTCCCAAAATTTGAGAAGATTTTTGTTAACCTTATCCTCCTCTGAGAACTCTATCGCGGTATTGAAAACACGCACCGAAGGAGTTAGAACTGGACCAGTAATAATCCATCCGAAGACCGTACTTTGTGCGAGCAAAGAATCAAGCAGCGATCTACTGGGCACCTGTAGAATAATCTTGGGGTATAAATCCGCACCAAGTAGCAAATCGACGGGTGTGCTCTCAAACCAATTAGAATCCGCCAATTTAATGCCAGGCACCCGAGAAACAACATTCGAAGGTACTGTGAAAGATGGTAAACTACCAGATATGACTGGCAAGACCAACGCAGACGTTTCCATTTTCACCGAAGTGTCCCTAGGAGAGCTTAAGGTAATCCAGCACGATTTTTTAGAAATGGCCGATACGGAGGAATTCACTCCAGAAACACTGGCGCAGGTTGAACTGGCAGGAATGCCTAACCGTCGCTGCAAACGTTCCGTTATAAATGAAGCCTCTGACGCTGGATCGATGAGAGCTCGTGCTGAAAAGTTATAACCTTGGTGAACGATATACACCATTGCGGTTCCTAACAACACATTTCTGCTCTGCGAGGCGTGGTACACTTGCCGATGCTCATTTCCAGAAGAAAATATACCAGTAGAAGTAGAAGGCTGCTGATTATTGTTTGGTGCAACATTAGCTGGCTGAAATATTGGAATCGAATTCGGCACTGAATTCGCTGGTGTGTTGACCGAAGCCGCGTGAGAATTGTCGCCAGGTGCATCTCTATGTAGTAGTGTGTGGTGTCTTTGATTACACCTGGAGCACCTGTACTTGCTTTTACAATCCTTGACCTCATGGCCGGGGGCCAAGCAATTAATGCAGCAATTATTTTTCTTGACTGAAACAAATCTCTCCGACACTGAGAGTTGGGAAAACTTCGTACAAGTTCGCATCACATGACCCTGTTTTTTGCACAAAACACAGCCTTTCTTGGTAGAAGTGTCCGACGCCGATGCATTTGTGAAATGACTCCTAATTTTCCCGTCCGTAGTTTTTCCGTTCGAAGCGGTCCTCTTAATCTCTCCAAGATTTGTTAAGGTTTGAATTCTCTCCGTAAGGAAAGCATCCATGTCGCTCCATTCTGACAAAGCTCTTTTGTTCTTTACCGTCTGCTCAAATAAAACATGAGTGTTTCTTGGAAGTCGCTGAAGGCACAAAAACACAAGAATTGGACCCCAATCACTCGTGGGCACTTTGAAAATGTCCATTGCACTAATGCAGCCGTTTATGCCCCGCTGAATTTCCTTTAAACCCGATGTGGTTTCATTTTCTAATTTAGGAAGATCAAACAGAATATGAAGTTGGTTATTCACCAACATACGAGTATTGTCATATGCTTCACTTAACGCCTTCCAAGCCAAATCAAAACTATGATGAGTGAGGGGGAACTTGGCAACAATCTCCCTTGCCTCCCCGCTGGTTTTTCGGAGCAAATGACACATTTTTTCAATTCCACTCAACCGACCATTTTTCACATATAAAGCGGTAAACAAATCTCGAAAACCTGGCCATGACAGAAAGTCTCCCCTAAAATCGTCCATATCACATGGCGTGACCGGTAAGTTATGATGTCCCTCCGAAGGGGACTCCTGAACAACGGGAGCACTCCTTGTACCGCCAAGTTTATCCTTTGTCTCCTTTATTCTTGAAAAACATCGGACGTATGCATCGTTTGCCGCATCATATTTGGCCTCGGCATCATCCATAAACTCCTCTTTCCTGTCCGTCACGGTATCCAAATATTCCTGACAGGCTTCGTTTGTCTCCTCCAACTTTCCAAAAAGTTTTTCCAGCTGAGCACACTGCACCTCGAGAGTGTAAATCGTATGACTTTCCTCTTTTCTCACCATATACTTTGCCTCGAACTTCAGCAAAGCACTCGATGCACGAACAAGGTTTTCATATGCGTTCCTAGGCATGTTGTTCCGAAAATAAACTGCAAACGATTTACCAAGATGTCAAGTACTCCAATTCCAAATGTCAGAAGAATCAAACTTCCCTTTTTTCCGACGAAAATCAAGAAAAAATGTAAAAAAATTGCACGAATATATGATCCGAATGACCGTGGACTGTATCAATTACTAGCCAACAACCCAAACTTGCTGAACGATTAATCTGAACGATATTTCAATTAAAGAACAATTTTCTTTTAGTTGAACGATTTATCTGAACGATTTCTAGCGAAGCTATAATCAAGGAACAAACAACGTTGATATTTTCACACCCAAAAAAAAACGAAAGCGTGTCGGCGATGATGGAAACTCCCAAAGCGTTTTTTAAAAAAAACCACAAAAAATAAAATATAGAAAAAAATATTCAAAAATTTTTAGAAAAAATTTCAACGAAATGACTCGACCGGTCCTGTAAGGGTTAAAATTAACGAACGAAATATTTATCAAACAAATTTGACGACAATCGAAATGCCGTATCAAATTTCCAATATATATTCGAATAACGAGTACCGATTACTCTTATTCTCACAACTCTTAACAATCACTTGTGATAGTTGTATTTACACAACTCTATCATAGACTTAAGAACAAGAAGAAGAATGGTGACAAGTGAGTGCGAAAGTGTTGGTGTATTAAAAAAAAATTAATAAATTTATCGCGAAATTGCTATTAAAACACTTTAAATGAACGGAAATTCAACTTATTAAGTGTAGAAAAAAATTCTATATTTTTTCCGCGTACCGAATGTACTGTGTGATGTATATTTTCACAGATCTTTCACAAATTTACTATACTCGAATAGTATTGCAAATTGTTGTTGCGAAAAACCACCACCAAATTTGCGATCGCGCTCACTTTCTCACACACACATATGTTACAACCGAATTGATGTTGTAAAGCGAATTGGTTTAATTAGAATAATTAAACGCACTTTTTAATTATTTCAATTTTATTTTTAATTTTATTCAAAATTATTGAAATCACTCGCGAGCTCACTAAAAAACTGAATTGTACTCACTTTTTTATTCTTATGAAAAGAGTTGGGTGATATATGAATATATATATGTATGTGACAGAATGTCCCAGAATTGTTGTTGTTGATTTTGAAATCTGCAACTATAAACCAAAAGTCCGTGATGAAAAAATCTGGATGAAATCCGGCTCGAAGGACCAATGTTTGCGGAGGCAATAAATGAAAAAAGAAAAACACGGTTTTGGTTTAATTTATGTTAATGGCACCAAATCGAAATTTGGGTAACTTTATTGTAATCGAAATTACCTTGTATGTTGTCGTACGACTGTAGGCGAAGCCAAGTGATTTATTAATAATAACAACAATAAGAAAAAGTAATGAAGCAAAGTGGCTTTTATTCAGCTAAACCCGCTACTCGTTAGAATCTACTTTACAAGGATGCATAGAAATGCATGAAATAGAGTCTAACGACGAAAGTAGCCACAACTAGGGTTGCCAACGATACTAGGAACATTTGTATAAAATCATTAAACTATTTCTAGTTTAAACACAGAGAAAAGCAGCGTAGAAAACTTTTCTCTAAGAATTGTTCATTATTGGCAACATTTCTTGAAGAGGAATTCAAAGAAGTTCTTAGCAAGAACGTGTTATTTCGGATAAGAAATTTATGAGAAGTAGCCGCTATAAATAAAACCAGAAAAAAGAGAAGTCATTCATACATGTAGATTAGTAGGAGATGTTAGTAAAGCATTTCGAAATTGTACTTTAAATAACTTACAACAGGTTCGTGTAAAAGTTATTTAAAACATACAATTACACTAGAGCCCCGACTTGCGTCGTTAATGGGGTCCGGAGAAACGCGACGCAAATCGAATCACATTTTTCTATATAAATGCACTGAAATTTTATTTTTTGGGGAAATATTCGAAACAAAGCTAAAAATTTTGCATTCTTGATAAAAAAACAAGTTATTATATTGATCATGTATCCAAATTGAAAGAAGAGACGACTCCATTTTAACCAATAAGGGATTTCTTACTAAAGTATCTTGTTTAGATTGGAGTGGTGTGAACATTTCAGCTAATTGATTTATTTTATCACTGTCTCCGTTGCATATTGTTCTTACTGTTGAAGTTGCTAGTCCAGAGCTCTTGGACCTATATTAACAGCCTTTTTTCCCGATTGAAAACGTTTTATTACATCCAATTTTAATTCCAAACTTATTACTTTTCTTTTAGTTTGACTCATTTGTTACGTCCTTAAGGTATTTTGGCGAATCAGACACTAAATTCTTACCATAACAGGACAATTGTTCTAGGCACCACTAATATAACAGAAAAGGAAATTCCCCTTATTTCACGCAATTTGAAAACTTTTTAACGTATAGGTGATGCTAAATCAGGCACTACAAATGCTAAAATAGGCAATCCACAAATGCAAATCGAATTTTTCCAGTTTTTAAAAAGCGACGCAAATCGAAACGACGCAAGTCAGGGCTCTAGTGTATGGGCTCGGACAATGTATATTTAATGTCGTGCTGTTAAAATAACTTGCAATGTACCAAAAATTACTTTTATTGTACTAAGAGGTATTTATATTGCATAAAAATTTTTTCTGTTACACAGAATTTTAAATTATTTACATTGTTGTAAAAGTACTAGTGTAACAAAAAGTACAATTACTGTACCAAAAAGTAAATATTCTGTACGTAAAGTACTATTAGCGTACCAAAAAGTACTTTAATTGTATCAATTGTACTTTTCTTATACCAAAAAGTACTTTTAGTGCTCTAAAAGGTATATACATACTTAAATTATACCAAAAAATACTTTCACTGCAACAAAAACTAAATGAAGTACAAATACTATTAGCGTACCAAAGAGTACTTTAATTGTATCAATTGTACCTAAAAGTACTTTTAATGCACCTGAAAATTATGTATTTTTTTGTTCCAAAAATTTCAATTAACAGTAACAAAATGTACAATTTATTGTACTAAAAAGTACTTTTAATGCTCTAAAAGGTACATACTTACTTTTATTGTACCAAAAAGTACTGTTGTCACGTAAAAAATTACTTTTAATAATACAAAAAAGTACAATTTATTGTGCTAAAAAGTACTTTTAATGCACCAAAAGTACAATTATTAGTAACAAAAATTACTTTTATTATACCAAAAAGTACATATTACAATGAACTGTACCAAAAAGATTTAATTGTACTTTTAATGTAGAAAAAGTTTAATTACCTACCAAAAACTTCATACTTTTACTTAACCAAAAAAGTACTTTTTGTTGTACAAAAAAGTACAATGAACTGTACCAAAAAGAATTTTTATTGTGCCGAAAAGTACTTTTTTTGTATATACTTCAATTGTACCAAAAAGTACTTTTAGTAATACCAACAAGTAAAATTTATTGTATTCAAAAGTTCTTGCAATGCACCAAAAGTACAATTAATAGTAACAAAAATTTCTTGTATTGTACAAAAAGTACATACTTTTATTGTACCAAAAATTACTTGTTGTTCGAAAAAGTACAATTCATTATACCAAAAAGAACTTTTATTGTGCCCAAAAGTACTTTTTTTTGTAACGCAAAGTACTTTGATTGTACTAAAAAGTACTTTTAATGTATAAAAAATTCAATGAATTATCAAAAAGTACATACTCTTACTTAACCAAAAAAGTACTTTTGTTGTACCAAAAATTTCAAGAATTGTACCAAAATAAATACTTTTATTGTACCCCAAAGTACTTTTATTGTATCAGCAAGTATTTTTTTTTTGTAATAAGTACTTATTCCATCAAAAGTACTTTTATTGTCAATATTTCAAAGAATAATTTTGTTGTACCAACAAGAACTTTTATTGTACAGCAAAGTTATTTTATTGTACTGCAAAGTACTTTTATTGTGCCGAAAAGTACTTTTTTTATACCAAAATTACAAGTTATTGTACCAAAAGCTAAATACTTTGATTGTTTAAAAACGTACTTTTGTTGTACCAAAAAGTAATTTATTGTAACAAAAAGTTCAATTAGTAGAAAAAAAAGTACAATTATTTGTGCTAAAAAGTACTTATATTGTGCAGAAAAATACTTTTATAGTACCGCAAAGTACTTTTATTAATTAATATTAATTGTACCAAAAAGAATTTTTATTGTGCCGAAAACTACTTTCATTGTACCGCAAAGTACTTTTATTGTACCAAACAGTAAATTTATTGAACCAAAAACTACATTAAATGTACCAAAAAGTACTAACAATGTACAAGAAATAACTTTTATAATGTCGAAAAGTACTTCTATTGTACCAATAAATTCTTTAATCGCACAAAAAGTAATTCGGCCTTATTCCCGCAGTCGTCGTCGACGCAAAACGACGTCGTCTTGTGACGACGCTGTAAAATCGGTATTCTCGTAGTCGTTCTCGATAACTATCGGTTACTATTGACACAAATTTGGTATTCTGTAAGGAAATGTGACGACGACGTTGAATCGAAATGACTCTGAATCTGTCGTCACAGTTGTTAGTAACGACTTGAAACAATTTGAAGGAATAATTTTAGTTTTTGTAAATTTAAAAAAAGGTTTTGTTTAATGACGTCAAGAATAACAATGTCGAGTAACAAATAGGGGCTTGGAAACAAAATCCCTCATAGGTACAAGGATTTTGTCTAATTTTAAGGGGTAATGTGAGAAAATTGGTGAAAAACAATTTAATTCCTTTGGAGCGCCTTTAAGAATCCTTTGCGGTTGTAGTTACGAATCTGGTCTTCTTTATTTGTAGCAAAATTTTTGATATGGGTTCCATCGACATATCCAATAACTCCAGTAAATCCTGTTTTGTTAAAAAAAATGTAGTTTATGCTTCCGATTTGTCATCTTCAGTTACTTCCAATTGTATCCAAGGTGGACAAATCGACTCTCTAATGCATTCAGGGTTTCCACAGGAATCTTGCAACTACTGGCTGCACTTACACTTAGGTTGTAAGGCCCCTGTCCAAAGGACCTCAATGTTGCTGATAACTTAAATGCTGCCTTATTAAGACTTAAGTAGTTCTCGAATCTAAAAAAAGTTGGAAGGCCGGCCAACAGGTAACCTCAAATTACGATTTAAAACCGAGAAACACTCGTTATTTGGCAAGTTTAAGATATTGGATCATAGTCGAAGTATTTTCCTTTCCAGTATAAGATATTTCTTGCTTTCTTCATCGCTTGAATTTGATTCGGGCACAAAAATATTTTTTCATGAAACACAATAAAAATCAAAATAAATCAGCTGATGTACAAATCTTACATCACATTTGTACATCAGCTGTTATTTCTTTCAGGGACCGGCCGTGGCATAGTGGTTAGAACACGCGACTACCATGCGGGAGATCGCAGGTTCAAACCTGGCTCCAGTCATCTTAAAAAAAAAGAAAAAAATAAATAAAATTTTCTTTCATTGTCGGCTCCCCTCGAATGTTGTTTGACAGCAACTTCGCAGTATTAAGCGTCGATTCAATCGTCGTGTCTAGTAAGAGCTTCTCAAAACAGTGACGTTCGCATTCGTCGATAAATAAGTAGGTGCCGTTAGTTGTGAATCTAAAAATAGAAAGCGTGTTAATTCAGAACAACGCGAGAAGCTATCCCATACCTCATTCATGGGGTGCAAAGGGAAATTAAGTTTTTTTTTTTTTTTTGTTATTTCTTTCATGTTATCGATTAACAGTCGATGTCGTCTCATGGTAGTTACAGAATACCGAAATAGCATTGATGTGACGACGATGTTGAATCGAAGTGATGTTGACATACAAAATAATACATATTATTATTGTATCAGAATGTACTTTAAATGGGCCAAAAATTCTTTTAATTGTATCAAAAAGTACTTTTATGTATTAAAAATTTTTGTTGTGTATTGGACTGTGAAAAATTTACAAACTTTTTAATAGAAAATCATTCGCTGCTATATCCAAGAGAAACTCCTTTCTCAAATTATATGTGTATATTTTATTTAAATTTATTTTCATTATCAATAATTTAACATAAATTTTCTTTGCTTACAATCTAAAATTTCGTAGTTTTCTTATTACAACGATAAAGATCTCTCTTACAAATAATAATCAAAAAAAAAAAAAAAACTAATTAAAATAACAAATAATTTCGTAAAGCCAACAAAGTTGCATACATTAACACCGCACCACCACTACCACCGCTGCTTAAAGAACTCCCCGAACTTCTTAGGGAGCTGGAACCGGTGAATACCGCTTTTGATGCACCGGCCGAACGAGATTTCTTAAAACTTTCATAATACCAATCCATGCCATCCTTTTGGTCCACCCGGTCAATAGACGAGGGTTGGTCATCCCTCTTCTGGGCATTTGCGGTAAGTTGAGGTTCTTCGGTTGCATGTTGATTTTTGGACCGATTTAGACTCGGCGTAGTTCGTTGATATTCCTCGGTTGTGGGCAAATGATGGGTGGATGGTGGTGAATGATGATGATTTAGTGATGCTTGAGGTGTATGAACTTTGGTTATTGTCGAGCGTGCAGCTCCTCCAGGCCGTGGCAAATAGGGCACTGAAGCCGGTGTAGTGGTTGTTAAGGGAGCTGGTGTACTGGTTGTGGTTGTGGAGGTGGTGATGGAAGTTAGTTGATAGTTATCCGACTCTTGGGACTCTCGACTTCTGGGTGTAGTGTGTAACCAGGATTGTCGTTTGATTTGTTCCACCAGTTCCTCGGGTGGTGGTATCAGTAAAATTGTTTCCGATGTAGTGGTTTTAATGAGAGGCGGTGGCTTCATCATTGTCACTGACTGGGCCTCAAGGTCGTCATATAGATCTGAATCAAAAGATTCGGAACCGGTCGTCGGTAGTTCGGTTGTGGTCTCGGTTGTGTCAGGATACGAGGCGGCGGTTGTAGAAGTAGAGGTTGTTATAGAGGGTTGGTATCTTCTTGGCGTTGGCATGGGCCGATAAGTGGTGGTTTCTTCCATATCCGCCTCGGTAACATAGTATGTTTGGGATTCAATCTCGGCCGACATGGAAGATTCCGTGGTACTAGTAGTGGTGGTGGTTGAGCTGGTTACCGGATAGGTGGCGGCCGCCAGTTTGTGTTTAAAGTAATTTTCTGGATTTCCGGTGATTTTGTTTAAACGATTTGTCTTGTCTACTTTCGATGCAGAAGTAGCCAAAACCTCCACGGTACCTCTCCTTTTAGCGGGATCAATCACGGGCATGAAACCGCCAATAGAATGGTCTGGTACGATGGGTTTGAAACCACCTCTTTCCACGCTGCTGGGTACCCGAAATCCTGTTTTGAATACACTAGAAGGACTTTCCGAACTGGCAGAGGTTTCGTCGGAGGCTATCTCCGTAAATCGCTTGCGACTATTAACATCATCATACTGGGATTCGGCAGCAGTCTCAGCCTTATCCTTTAAATACTTCTCAAACTCGGCGCTGTTTGGCTGATACATGCGGACCTTACCATGCGATCCTGTAAACATTCTGTGGGTAGCGGGCATATCGGTGGTGGTAGTGCTTATGGGCGACAAATTGTATCTGGCAGTACCTCCACCTTCACCACGATCTTTGCGACCCCTTTCATTGGCTCCGAAGAAACGACCCAAGCTAATGCTGGGTATTGGGTAACCGAAGAAGGTGAAGGGTGATGACGAGTGCGGAGAACCCGGTTTCTTTTTGAAGTAGTTAGTATTTAAGATCGTATTATTTAGATCTATGTTCGAGCTAACCGTTGAACTAGATACCGGCGATGGCTTCCTTTGGGTCTGCAGAACCGTATTACTTGTCGAAATATGTGAACCCAAAGCTGGGTTATCGTGGCCATGGTGCAACGATTCATTGGCCGGAGGGTAGTCCACATATTGGTCGTAGAAATATTCACTCTCTCCAGCCAAAGGTCTTTCGGCTGGTGGCAGTTCATAGGCCTCACACTCCTCGTTGAGTTCCCCATGAAGTCCCCTCTGGAAAATGTCGCCGTGTTCATTTAGCAAAGGTAAATGATTCAATCCTTCTTCTGTTGCACTGCCATCAAGGCCATCGCTGAATGGTCCACCATGACGTTGATTAGTATCGGCGTAATTATTGCAGAGATTTTTGTCTATACGTGATGAACGCAGCAATCTGCCATCTTGGCACTTGGGACCTGGATAGGGGAAGTTGGTCTCTTGCAGCCAAACCGACAGCCATTGCATTTCGCAGGAGCAATCGATGGGATTGCCTGTGGGGAGAAAAATGAGATGGAATTTTGAATTTATAAGAGCAAGTTCAAAAAAGGAATGGAACTAAATAGGTACAGCAGGAATATGAAACGAGTAGAAGAGGAATAAGAAAGAAATCGGAAATGAATGTAATATTGAAGAAATAGGAAAGGAATTTGAAAGCAATATGAATGGTATAGAAAAGCAGTAAGAAAGGAATAGAAAAAGAATAGGAAATTAATATAAAAGTTATAGGAAAGGAATGGGAAAAGAATAGGAAAGGAATAGGAAAGGAATATCAAAGGTATAGGAAAGGAATAAGAAAGGAATATGAAAGGAATATGAAGGGAATGGAATGAAGAGACAATAAGTAGGAAAGGAATATGAAAGGAATAGAAAATGAATGGGATTGGAAAAAAATAATAAATGAAGAAGTAAGCTATAGGAAAGTAAAAGGAAAGGGCTGTAATATGTAAGGTATAGGAGAAGAAAGGGAGAGGAATAGAAAAGGAAGAGTAAAGGAATATAAAAGGAATAGGAAAAGAATAGGAATGTAATAGGAAAGAAATAGGAAAGGAATAGAATAGATGAGGTGAACAGGATAGTAATAGAAAATAAGTAGGAAAGGAATATGAGATAAATAGATAATGAATAGAATAGGAAAGAACTAATATCTGAAGAAGAAAGCAATAGAAAAGAAAGAAGGGATAGGGAAGCTATAGGAGAAGAAAGGAAAAGGAGTAGGAAAAGAATAGGAAAGGGATAGGAATAGGAAAAGAATAGGAAAGGGATAGGAATAGGAAATAAAAGGAAAAGGAATAGAAAAGGAATAGTTAAGGAATATGAAAGGAATAGGAAAAATAGGAAAGAAAGAGGAAATCAATAGGAAAGGAGTATGAAAGGTACAGGAAATTAATAGACAATAAGTAGGAAAGGAATACGAGAGGAATAGAAAATGAATAGGATTGGAAAAAAACTAATAAATTAAGAAGTAAGCTATAGGAAAGGGATAAGAATAGGTAAGGTATAGGATAAGAAAGGGAAATGAATAGAAAAGGAAGAGTATTGAAATATGAAAAGAATAGGAATTTAATAATAAAGGAATATGAAAGGAACGAAATAGATGAGATACAGTATTAGGAAGAGTAAAGGAAGAGTAATGAAATATAAAAGGAATAGGAAAAGAATAGAAAATAAGTAGGAAAGGAATATGAGAGGAATAGAAAATGAATAGGAAAGAACTTGTTGGGTCAGCGTGTATCTCTATTCTATATTTAGTGGTTGAGATATTATTTATTTAATAACTTTAATTTATTTTGTTTTAATTTTCTTATTTTTAATTTAATTTACTCAATTTATAATGTTTGTTTTGCATTTATTTAATTTTGTCATTTAATTTGAATTTAATTTATATTTATTTTCATTTATTCAATTC
Source organism: Muscina levida (assembly GCA_964034835.1). NCBI lineage: Eukaryota > Metazoa > Arthropoda > Insecta > Diptera > Muscidae > Muscina > Muscina levida. Next base: position 120,303,985 of record OZ035883.1, on the reverse strand, counting down.
CATTGTAATTCTGGTTTTTTATTGTTTTCGTCCCATTGTGCACGTCTGTCTGTCTGTCAACCTATCATTTTGTTTGTCGTTTCGTAGCTGCCCTATCTAGGCTTTGTATGCTTATATTGATCATAAGCATAGCAAAGCATTCGATAGGTAATGAGTGTTTTTCGTTTTGTTTTGGTTTCTAACGTTAGTTAGAACGAAACATAACATACATATGTACGTACGGCGATGTACCAAGCCGGGCTTTCTGCATAGCGGGGTCCATCTACGTACGTACATATATACATTATATGGTTCTTTTCTTCTTTGTTTCGTCTGTCGCTATGATTCAATGTCTTTGCGTTTTAAATAAACATTGTGATTTTTGAACTTGAAACAGCAACAGGTCTTGTTATTTATCGCGACGCACCCCCACCCTCTAGTTTTTCATTCTCGGTTTTTACACTGCCCATAAGAACTTATAAGCAGTGCGGGTTTAATTATATTGATAATTAATTAGATTCTCCTGCCGGTCAAGAAAACTCTCTTGATCGTACATTTTGGCGACCGTGACAGGACAGTGTAAAAATTCATCTAAAATTTCTCGTTTTCGTGGTTATTTTTCGGATAAAAAAAAAAAAAATAACTGGCCCTAGCCAAACAACCATTGTTGTTGTGACAAATATTCTCGTTTTCAACCAATTTTTCGTGAAAAAAAAAACATTCTGTCTCAACTGTATTGTACAGAAAAAATACATTATCGTGCAAAACATAATTTCTCGTTGTTTAAGTTGTAAAATAATAAACTTACTCTTATTTTCTCATAATGTACTGGCTCTAAGCCATACATATACGGTGTTTTTTTGTGATCGGTGAAACCTTTTCATTTTGTGGACTTATAAACAAATCAACAAATTCGTTTGTGCGACATTAAACAAACCTGGTGCCTATTGAAAAGAAAATTTTCGGTCTGCTGCGACAAAATAAAACGGCTAAGACAAGAAAAGTGTATTTTGGAAATCAACAGTTTGGACAATTTAACGAAATAACATAACCTTATTCGAGTGTTACATAACCCAAGCTTGTGCTACTGCTTCCTTTCCATATTCTCGCCATTTTTAAAAAATCATGTCGTTGGAAGAGTTAAAGCAACAACGCGCCATTACAAAAAAGAATATTTCGCGCATAAAAACTGTTATCGACGCCAATGCAAAGGGAGATGGAAAAACGCTTTCTTCTGCAGAACTAAAATGTCGTCTTGGTATTTTGGATTCGTACTTCAAGCAAATTTTATCGGTCCAAAATAAAATTGAAAATATTGACCCAGACGACAATGGCCGTGCTGATATCGAGGACTTATATTGTTACATCAACTCGAAAATACAACAACAACTAGCTGAGGACGGACATAACACAACTTTTTCGGAATCTTCGTTTACTATCCCTGTCCCAACCAACAAGCTGCCTCGTCTAAAACTGCCTAGCTTCGATGGCAAGTACAGTGAGTACAAAAACTTCATAACCTCGTTCAAGCAAATTATCGATCGTGAACATGGGCTCTCGAACATCGAAAAATTCAACCATTTGATGAACTGTCTCCAAGGTCATGCGCTAGAGACAGTAAAAGCATTCCAAGTTACCAATGAAAATTATCCCAAGGCTTTAGAAAGACTGAAGGCTCGATACGACAATAATACTCTGATTTTTATGGAAAATATTTCCACACTTTTCGATCTGCCTGAAGTCTCAAAGCCCAACTCTGGTCAGCTGAGAAGCCTTGTGGATAATGTTTCCGCCCTCTACAGTTCACTGCAGTCTCTTGGCTCGCCTACCGACATCATTAATGCAATGTTGATCCATATTGTGATGGGAAAGGTTGATGGTGACACCAAAAGAAAGTGGAAAGACTCGTTGGACTTTACTAATCTGCCAACATGGGACGATTGTTCCAATATTCTCGAAAGAAGATGTCAGTATTTGGAATCATTGGACTCAAACACAACTTTTCGTCGACCAGATAATCATTCTGGTAAATCTAATCAAAAATCATCGAAACATGGCTACTCATTCTCGTGCGCCAAACGTGTTTGTGTCTTCTGTTCCAAATCTGACCATTTTATCGCCCAGTGTCAACGATTCAAAGATTTAGATGTACCTAATCGCTTCGAAAATGCAAAGAAACTTGGTCTTTGCATTAACTGTCTCGCTAAAGGTCATCAAGTCACCAACTGTCCCTCGTCGTTTAAATGCAGACATTGTTCTCGTTCCCATCACACCATGCTTCATCGTTCTCAGCCTGTTCAACGTCCATCATCTTCTGAACCAACGCCATCGATATCTAGTGCTACTACAACTGATAGTTCTGCCTCTGTTCACGCACATATGGAAAATTCGTCGCCTCACGTACTTCTCGCCACAGCTATGGTTCTAGTTCGTGACAATTCTGGCTCTTACAAATTGGGAAGAGCCCTTTTGGATTCCTGCTCGCAATTGAACTTCGTCACCGATGAATTTGCTCAACGTCTCAATCTACAACGAGTGAAGAAATCTCTAGAAGTGTCCAGCATCGGTAATTCTTGCACAAAAGTGAAGCATAACTGCTCCACCAACATAAAATCTCGCACAACAGACTTTGAAGTTCCGCTTTCGTTTTGTATTACGCCTCACATTTCGTATCAGCCCGATTCCGAATTAGATGTCACTTCGTGGAATCTTCCTCCGAACACACAACTTGCTGACGTTCACTTCTACAAATTAAAGAAAATCGACTTGCTCATTGGTACAGAAATATTCTTCGATATCTTGTCTGTTGGTCAAATCAAGCTTGGCCCAAATCTTCCTAAACTACAAAAAACTTTGTTCGGTTGGATCGTCACCGGAAAATACAATTCTTCAAAGGGTAACGACTTTGGTGCTTCGTATTTGCTCTCAACCGAGGACGAAATCAATATGAATTTAGAACGTCTGTGGAAAATTGAGGAAATCGACGCTGCCTTAATTCAAACTTCTCCGGAACAAATAGAATGTGAAAGTTTCTTCCAAAACACAGTGTCTCGAGAGTCTTCAGGTAGGATTGTTTTAAAATTGCCCTTTAAACAATCTTCTGACTCCTTAGGTTTATCGCGCAATATTGCATTGCAACGATTTGCTGCTCAAGAAAGACGACTGGCCCGAGATACAGAACTAAAGTCACAGTATTCTGCATTTATGAAAGAGTATGAAGATTCTGGACACATGAGCCTTGTGAAGAAACCCGTTTTAGAAGAACCCCACTACTACATTCCACACCACTGCGTCTTCAAGCCGAATAGTACATCCACGAAACTTCGTGTGGTTTTTGACGCTTCTTGCCCTACATCCTCGCAGACGTCTCTAAATGACATTCTGATGGTTGGTCCTACAATTCAAGAAGAATTGTATTCACTGCTGCTTCGTTTCCGGCTGTATCGCTTCGCCATCACAGCAGATATAGTCAAGATGTACAGGCAAGTTTTGATTGACCAACATGACCGTAAGTACCAATACATTTTCTGGAGATATTCTGAGCAAGAACCAGTTCGAACATACCAACTAAACACTGTTACCTATGGGACATCTGCTGCCCCATTTCTCGCCGTTCGCTCTCTGCACTTTCTCGCTGACGAATACATGGAAAATTTCGAACTTGGTGCACGAGCTATTAAAAATTCGTTTTATGTTGATGACTTTCTTTGTGGAGCTGACTCTATTGAAGAATTAGCTGAACTCAAATATCAGGTTACTGAAATACTAAAAAGGGGTTGTTTTGAGTTGGACAAATGGCATTCCAATCACGAAAACTTTCGTCACGACAAAACCATAAAAGATCTCAACTTAGATGATTCTACAGTCACAAATGCTCTTGGCATTTCTTGGGACCAGCAAACAGATCAATTTCTATTCTCGTTTTCGTCGAAATTCAACATTGGAAATGTTGTCTCCAAACGCTCGATTCTATCGCTTTCGTCATCGCTTTTCGATCCTCTCGGACTTTTGGCTCCCATCATCATCAAGGCAAAAGTCATCCTTCAAGAACTTTGGATACTCAAGATTGGCTGGGACGAATCTGTCCCACAAGATGTACACACAGCCTGGCTACAATTCGTCAACGATCTCCAATCATTATCGTCGCTACATATTCCTCGTTATTGTTTATCGTCTAGTCCAGAATCCATCCAACTTCATGGGTTCTGCGACTCCTCAATTCGTGCCTATGGTTGCTGTCTCTACATCAGGGTGAAATCCAGTTCAGGTCACGTTTTCTCGAAGCTGTATACCGCAAAATCAAGAGTGGCACCGACAAAAAGAAAATCACTACCGAATTTGGAGCTATGCGGAGCTCAACTTCTCGCAAAACTATACTCCAAAATACAAAATCTTCTCAATATCCCAAGGCATTTTGTATTTTTATGGACAGATTCTCAAATTGTTCTCCACTGGCTCAAGCAACATTCGTCTACTCTGTCTGTTTTTGTTGGCAACAGAGTATCTGAAATTCAAGATCTCACAAATGGCTGTAACTGGCGTCATGTACCATCGAGTCTGAATCCAGCTGACATCGTCTCAAGAGGTTCTACAATTGAAGAGTTAAAGTCTTCAATTTGGTTCACTGGTCCAGAATTCCTTGCCCAAAATTCCGATACTTGGCCTCGAAATAAGTGTGATGAAATCGATCAAAACGTAGTGGAGAAGGAGAAACGAAGAACGACGCTACATCTCCAAGTCCAGTCCAACAATATCGCTGATTTCATCACCAATTGCAGCTCGTATCTGAAGATGGTTCGAGTTGTAGCATGGATCTTTCGGTTTTGGCATGTATTATCTTCTTTGAAATCTAATAAATTTGAATCTGTCTCTTTACAGCCTCAGGAATTGGAGCATGCAATACTAGCAATAGTCTGGCACATCCAACAACAGGCCTTTAAGGATGACATTTCTCGTGCTGCCAAGAAGAAGGATCCTCAAGGCCTACTCAAATTTCTTAATCCATTTCTCGACTCTTCAGATGGCTTGGAAATTCTGAAGGTTGGAGGCCGTCTCGAATTAGCTGACATTCCTGAGGCTCAAAAACATCCGACAATACTGCCAAAAGACAACAACTTTGTGAAGTGCTACATCCGCCATCTTCACATCAAAAACTATCACGCTGGACCAAAAGCCCTGATGTCACTTACCCGGATGCGCTTCTGGGTTATCAACCTGAGAAGTCTTTGTCGAAATATTGTCAACTCCTGCCCTCAATGCATTCGTTATCGTCCTAAACTGCTACAACAAATGATGTCCAATTTGCCTGCAGATCGTCTGAATCCGTCTCGAGTATTCGCAAGGTGTGCTGTCGACTTTTGTGGCCCTGTGAATACTTATCTTCGAATTAGAGGAAAGGTGCCCTACAAAACCTACATCGCAGTCTTCGTCTGTCTCGCAACAAAAGCCGTCCATATTGAAGCCGTTTCCGATCTGTCAACAGATGCCTTCATCGCCGCATTAAAAAGGATGATTGGTCGGAGAGGCCTTCCGACCGATATATTTTGCGACAACGGCACCAATTTTGTGGGCGCAAACTCCAAGTTGAAGGAACTTAAACACTTCCTTTTTGATGGCAAAAATCAAAATACTATAATCAATTTTTGTTCAAATGAATTCATTAATTTTCATTTTATTCCTCCTAGGGCTCCCCACTTTGGTGGCCTATGGGAGGCTGCCGTCAAATCAGCCAAGGGACAGCTTAATCGCACCTTCGCCAACACCCGCCTGACGTTTGAAGAACTTGTCACAGCTCTGGTTGAAATTGAGGCCATTTTGAACTCTCGGCCCATCTCTCCGATGTCATCTGACCCCAGCGATTTTGAAGCACTCACCCCTGGCCACTTCATTACCGGTAGCGCCTTACGTTCTCTCCCAGAACGTGAAGTATTTACAACAGACATCAACAATCTGGAGCACTGGACCCAGATTACCGCCTTAAAACAAAGATTCTGGAAGAAATGGTCACATGAATACATCAATGAACTCCAAGTCAGAAACAAGTGGACTTCCTCGATCTCGAACATCGCAATTGGATCATTGGTTCTGGTCCATGAAGACAACATTCCTCCTCAAAAATGGTTCATGGGCAGAATTGTCAACATTATCCCTGGTAGAGATGGTCGCATCAGAGTTGCCGATGTCAAGACCATCAGAGGCATCATACGCCGACCCATCCACAAGTTGGCTTTATTATTAAATTGAAAGCGCCCTTTCAATGGGGCCGGTATGTTGGGTCAGCGTGTATCTCTATTCTATATTTAGTGGTTGAGATATTATTTATTTAATAACTTTAATTTATTTTGTTTTAATTTTCTTATTTTTAATTTAATTTACTCAATTTATAATGTTTGTTTTGCATTTATTTAATTTTGTCATTTAATTTGAATTTAATTTATATTTATTTTCATTTATTCAATTCCATTGTAATTCTGGTTTTTTATTGTTTTCGTCCCATTGTGCACGTCTGTCTGTCTGTCAACCTATCATTTTGTTTGTCGTTTCGTAGCTGCCCTATCTAGGCTTTGTATGCTTATATTGATCATAAGCATAGCAAAGCATTCGATAGGTAATGAGTGTTTTTCGTTTTGTTTTGGTTTCTAACGTTAGTTAGAACGAAACATAACATACATATGTACGTACGGCGATGTACCAAGCCGGGCTTTCTGCATAGCGGGGTCCATCTACGTACGTACATATATACATTATATGGTTCTTTTCTTCTTTGTTTCGTCTGTCGCTATGATTCAATGTCTTTGCGTTTTAAATAAACATTGTGATTTTTGAACTTGAAACAGCAACAGGTCTTGTTATTTATCGCGACGCACCCCCACCCTCTAGTTTTTCATTCTCGGTTTTTACACTGCCCATAAGAACTTATAAGCAGTGCGGGTTTAATTATATTGATAATTAATTAGATTCTCCTGCCGGTCAAGAAAACTCTCTTGATCGTACAGAACTAATAACTGAAGAAGAAAGCAGTAGAAAAGAAAGGTATAGGAGAAAAAAAGGAATGAATAGTAAAGGAATAGGAAAAAAATAGGAAAGTGATAGGAATAGGAGAGGAAATGAAAAGGTTTAGGAGAAGAGAAGGAATAGGAAAAGGACAAGAAAGGAAAGAAAGGGAAGGAAAAGAAAGGAATAAGAACTGGAAAGAAATCGGAAAGGAATAGGAAAGTAAAGAAAAGAAAAGGAAAGGAAAGGAAAAGGTATACAAACTGGAAAGAAATCGGAATAGGAAAGTAAAAGGAATCGAAAAGGATAGGATTAGGAAGGGAAAGGAATTAGAGTAGGAAAGGCATAGAAAAGTAATAGGAATTGCAGATGGAAATGAGAGTAGGAGTAGAATAGTAAAGGAACGATAAGATATAATAGGAAAGTAAGAAAATAGGAAATTAATATGAAAGGATTAGTATAAGAACAGATAAGGAATGGTATAGAAATAGGAAAGGAATACAAAGGGATAAAAAGTAATATAGCGGAATAAGATAATGATGGGGTAGGTATGAAATAAAATGGAATAGAATAGAAAAGAAGTAGCTAAAGAATCAAAAGGAAATAGGAGGTAAGTAGTAAGTAGGGAGTAGATTAATGTGAAATAAACAGGAAAGTAGAAAATGAATAAAAAGTTAATAGAAAAGGATTTGGAAAATAACAGAAAGTATAAGTATAAGAATACGAAAGGAATACGAGAAAGATACAAAGTAATATAACGGAATAAGAAAATTATAGGGTAGGAAAGAAATAGAATGGTTTAGAAATAGCTAAGGAATAGATACGGAATAAAAAAGAAAAATTAATAGAAAAAAAGGATAGAAATAGAAAAACCGAGAGTAGGTATAAGGTTGTAGGGATAGAAGCTAGTTAAGGAATAGAAAGTGGGGGAAAATAACAGTAAATAAAGGAATGACAGGGTTAGGACATAAACTTGTTAAAAATTACTCTCTGTTATTAAGAAAATCAACTTTTAGTAGGTAGGTTTAATTTATATTTCTATTATATTGTTGGGATCTTGAATAAATAATTAGCATTTTTTCATCTTTCCGACAACCACCACCACAACGGAAGAAGGAATCGTCTTTTCTTTCCATATAAAGAGAACTTTTCCTAGGACAGGCCATGCGTCATCGACCGAAGTAGGCAAAAGGAGCAATGGCTAAAAAAACGGCAAGTGATGTAGGAAAAATCACTTTGTCGTGCGTTTTTTCGTATACCGGCCGTTGTTGCTCAATCGTATAAGTTGTGTAGAATAGAGCTCCGTTCTGTATGTTTCATACGGTTTGAGCAGCTCGTAGTAGATCACGCGATAAATATTATACGCGATAATATTCTGTCCGGGTAAAATCCATGACTTGTTTCGCTTGGCGTTGTCGAAGTGGAACCATGCAAAATACTCTTCCTTAGTTTGAAGAACCGTTCTTCTTCTTAATTGGTAGGAACAACCGATTTTTATTCATCAATTGCTGCACGTAGAAAATAAATCTAAGCGCTTTGGTCTTTAGAGCTTCGTTGGATGGACCTTCCGCAGGTCTATCAAAAGAAGTATTGGTCGCCCCCTCTTGAGTCGCCCATTGAGTTTATAGCGTAAGACTTTTCAAGCTGGCGTATTTTCATATTTGGACACGCTTCGATACGTCGATGTCGTTATACAGCTTATGGTTCATACGACAATGGAACTCGCCGTTAGTGATGATGGCTCCAAATACTTTGAGAAGTAACATAAATTGATCCTCTTGATTAGTATTTGGTTATTGTTGGATCTTCGTTCGTCGAGAGAGCGCTTTGGGCAACTGCAGCTTTATTGTTCAAAAGCCGTAAAATATTCAACCTCATCTCGTTTTGGCTAGGTGGTGGACTTACTACTCAGTTCACAAGCGAAAAATCGCATTTCGCACGTCTTCAACTCATATGGCACCATTTTCCTTTCATGGCTTTTAGACGTTTGCTGATTGTGGAATCATCCACTCCTAATGATTCTGACAACTCCCAAAGCATTTGGCATCCGTCCACATAGAGTATTGATTTCAATTCTTCGTATCATAATTTTTTGGCTTTTTGTCTCGATCTTAAAATCATCAACGCGAGATGTTTTAAGATGATTGTACAGATAGAGCATGCTCGCCGTATATTTTAAGATTCAATGACCCTCGACAGCACTTTTCTTTATATTGACGTAATGAATGATACGAAATTGGACATGTTCAAGGCAAGTCGATGACACAAGCTGTCAAAAAAGCTTATTCACAATAGGTTTTAGCGGCAAGACATTGGAAACTCGAATATTAGTTCATGTACCAATGGTTGCCTTTTGTGTGAAACGCTCATTATTAATTCATGGTCCTATCTTAATCGCATATTATAAACTTACCATCCATATCAATTATGGCGATGTTGCCTCTCAAGTTCCGAAATGTTCTCTCTTTGATCGAACGCAAACGATTATTGCGCATCGATAGGACCCTTAAACGTGGCATGGTCTCAAAAGGCGCGCCCTGAAAAATAGAAGTAATTTCAGTAATAATTAACATTTTTCTGATTTTGTCTCCCTCTCACATATACCTGTATGCGACATATCTCATTGTTATCCATTTTTAACTCCACCAACCAATTGAGCACCTTCAATGGCATTGTGGACACGGTCCGTACAGCATTCGTAGATAAATCCAACACTTCCAAGTTGCGCATACTTCGCAGTCCTATATTTTCCATATTGCGGAAATGATTATTCGACAAGTTCAGGAAAACCATAGAGGGTGAATTGAAAAAGCTTTCCGATGATATGAATTTCAGGTTATTGTATTGGAAGTGGGAAGCCAAGAGATTGGGCAAATCTTCGAAGACATGATCTTTCAATTCGGCTAATTTGTTGTCTGCCAGCACAAACTCTTGTAGATCTGGCAAATTCTTGAGAGCTCCTGCATCCACATGACTAATTTCGTTGCTGGACAAATCGAGATATTGTAACCTGAGCAAGTTACGGAAAGTGCCATGTTTGAGTTCTGTTATCAGATTATTGGACAGACGGATTTCGACCACTTGATGCCAAGCCGACACAACTTCAGCGTTAATGAGGGATATTTGATTATAGCTAAGATCTATGTCTTTCAAACTCACTAGGTTAGACAAACTTATAGACATATCGCTTAAGGAATTTCCCGAAAGATCGAGATATTCTAAAGCTTTCTGAGATTCAAAGGCTGCGGGAGCTATGGTTCTTATGCTGTTGCGGGACACATCCAATTGTTCCAGTTTGGTGTTGTTAGAGAACAAATGATCAGTTATGGAATGGAGCCCGAGCCATGACATTAAAATAGTACTAGGCGATTTTAATGCTAAAATAGGCAGGGAAACCGCATTTGAGCCTACCATCGGAAAATTCAGTCTGCACACCGAAACGTCGAACAATGGCATCAGACTGATTGATTTCTCTGCGGCAAGAAATATGGTAGTTAGCAGCACTAGATTTGACCATAAAAATATTCATAAGGCAACATGGTTATCTCCAGATCAATTGACGAGGAATCAGATTGATCATGTGGTAGTCGATGGAAGGCACGCATCGAGTGTTCTGGACGTACGAGTGATTAGGGGTGCGAACATTGACTCCGATCACTTCCTTACCGCAGTTAAGGTACGCACAAGGCTAAGCATGGCGAAAAACGTACGTAACCAGGCACAACGAAAGCTGGACATCGGTTAACTGCGGACCACAGAGGTAGCAAACGCCTACTCCAACCACCTAACTCAACTGCTGCGGAATGCTCCAACCCCTGACAATATAACCTCGCAGTGGCAAAATATAGCCGACTCCTTAGAACGGGCTGCGAGAAGCGTACTTGGGTACTCAAAGCCGTCTCAAGAAGATGCCTGGTACGATGATGAATGTCGCAATGCCACGAGAGAGACGGTTGCTGCATACAGGGCGAAACGGCTGCCAATGGCAACGCGAGCTGTTCGTGAACGGCAAATGGAGAAGAGAAGACAGGCAACTCGTCTTTTTAGAAGAAAAAAGAAGGAGCTGAAGAAGAGGCAGGATGAGTGCACTGAGTTGCTCCGAAGTAGAGGGGAAGCCTGAAAATTCTACAAGAGAGTTAAGGCGAGAATGCGTGGAACAAGGTTGCCCTCCTACAAGGACAGCGATGGTCAGCTAGTGACGGACCCGGATAACGTTCTGAAGATATGGAGAGATCATTTTAGAAATTTACTAGATACTGACACCACTCAAAAAGACCCCGCTCCAATCCATGACGATGGTATTAACTGTCCACCTCCGAGCCAGAGCGAGATACGTATGGCCATCTCCCGCCTTAAAAACAACAAAGCTGCTGGAGCCGATGGTCTCCCTGCTGAATTGTTTAAGGCTGGCGGGGAGGAGCTGATTAGGAGCATGCATCAGCTCATGGAGAACATCTGGCAAGAGGAGAGCATGCCCGGGGATTGGAGTCTCAGTCTGTTATGTCCCATATACAAGAAAGGAGATCGTAGTGAATGTAAGAACTACCGTGGAATAAGCCTATTACCAATTGCGTACAAGGTCCTTTCAAGCATATTGTGTGAACGTCTAAAGCCAATTGTAGAAAAACTAATTGGACCATATCAGTGCGGCTTTAGACCTGGCAAATCTACGACGGATCAAATATTCACCTTACGACAAATCCTGGAAAAAACCCATGAAAAGCAGATCGACACCTACCACCTCTTTGTCGACTACAAAGCTGCCTTCGACTCTCCGATAAGGAATAGGCTTTATGAGGCCATGTCTGAGTTTAGTATTCCTGCAAAGCTGATTCGACTTTGCAAATGTACCTTAGACAACACCAAATCCTCGGTTAAGATTGGTAAGGATCAGTCTGAACCATTCAACACGGAAAGAGGTCTCAGGCAGGGCGATAGCCTGTCCTGTACACTATTTAACATAGTTATGGAGAAGGTGATGAGAAAGGCTGGTATCAACATGTCTGGCACCATATTCCACAGAAGCCACATGCCACTAGCCTACGCCGATGATATAGATATCATTGGCCGAAATCTGCGGGATGTTACTGCAGTTTTCTCATCGCTAGAAAAGGAGTCAGCAAAAATGGGTTTAGCGGTCAACGAGGACAAAACAAAAATAATGATTTCGACGAACAAAGAGTCCTCTCGATGGGGACGCACCGTGAACGTTGACAATTATTGTTTTGAGGTAGTCGACGAATTTACCTACCTCGGATCTTCCGTCAACAAGATGAATAATGTCAGCCAAGAAATAAAACGGAGAATAGTGCTAGCCAATAGATGTTTCTACGGACTTCGGCAGCACTTTAGTAACACCACCTTCTCTCGGAATACTAAGAAACAGCTATACCAAGTGCTTATCTTACCTGTTCTGTTGTATGGTGCCGAATCATGGGTGCTTACTACAACGGACATACAAAACCTGGGAGTATTCGAGAGAAAAGTACTCCGAAAAATATATGGACCTATCTGTGTCGAAGGCCAGTTTCGCCATCAGATGAACCATGAGCTGTATGAGCTTTACCACGACATCGACGTAGCTAAAAGAGTCAGAATCCAACGACTTCGATGGCTGGGACATGTTGCCAGGATGGATGTAAATTAGTGTTTTTGATTTCCCGGCATTTTTCATTTCCCGGGAAATCGGGATTTTTATTTAATTTTCCCGGGATCCCGGGAAATCCCGGTCCAAAACAAAATATATAAAAATGTCATTAACTATTAAAAAAAATATTGATTTTAATACAAACAAAGAAATATGAGATGAAACATAAAAAAAATACTAAAAATCTTGTGTTAAAGTTTGACCGAAAAGTTGTTAATACTTAGACAAGCTGTCATCATGAAACCTGTATATGAGCAATCTCCTTATAGACTTAGAGAGGCGTACGAAGGGATTTTTTCGAAACTCGTAGTTTTAGGTTAAAGAAGGTCTAACAAGAGAGAAAACTGGTAACATTATGCAAGCCAAACGGCAAAATCTATCATCCTGGAAATGTATATGAGCAAGCTTCTTAAGGAACAAGAAGGCCGCTAAGAGGAAATTTGCGAAATTCGTACTTTTTGGGGTAAAATGGTGAAAAAGGAATAAAACCGGTATCATTGAGCAATCTCCTTATAAAATTGGAGAGCTACGCGAAATGATTTTCAACAATTATTTTGTTGGTTAATTGTGAAATATGAAGAGATTTTTTGAGATTCGTTCTCCTTTGGATAAAGAGGGGAAAAGTGTTATCATCGCTTAGACCAAACACCTAAACATACAATCACCCTGTACACCAACAAAGAAAGTTATATGTCAGTCAATCGCCATAAAAATATTGTTCTAGAATATATGCATATCAATAAGTAAGTATTCATCAACTTACGGACATGGTACCGCTGATCAATTTTAGCAATTCAATACGTTCGAATATTTCTCTATATATGCAAGCACAGTTGAAAGTTAAACGAAACGTCAAAAGAAGGAAGACGATAGATATGATCAAGACAATAGTCAATAATTGGTAATTTTATGGTAAAAATTTAGATATTGACTCATTAAATAAGCGTAAAGAAATCCCGGGAAATCCGGGTCGCATTCCCGGGATTCCGGGACAGAAAACTTGCCGGGATTCCCGGGAATTTTGTCCCGGGAATTCTCGGGACAAAAACACTAATGTAAATGCTCCAGCGAGAAAGGTGTTTGAAGGCGAACCTGAAAGACGGCGCAGAGCAGGGAGACCCAAACTCCGTTAGAAGGACCAAGTGGTAGGCGATGTGCCATCATCTGGTAGGACTAACTGGAGAACACACGCAGAAGACCGAAGCGTGTGGAGTTCTTTATTACTTCAGGCCTCAAATTTATGAACTACGTTTCGTAAATTGTAATTGGCCACTTAAGTAAGTAAGTAAGTTATGCCATAATGTTGTAGAGCTTATGATTAGTATTAATTAAGAACATAAGGACGTATGAGGAATAATATAACGTATACGTTTAATTTTGTATGAATGTAGGTATATATATTACAAAAAGTTGTGCCTTAAATTTAAATAATTGCAACCACAATAAATCTATTTATTTTACCATCTATTCAGTCAACATACAATATCTACATATGTGTGAATTTGTGTGTGTATAATTTCTACAGGCTAACGACATCAGATTATCTTTTCAAAACATTTGTGTAAAGAATTCCATTGATTTCATCAATATCAATTTATTTTTCCTAATTGCAATCAAGTTGTACTCGAAAAACATAAACCATTATTTTAATTAAAATTCGTTTTTAGTATTTAATCAATGGCTACATTCTGTAAATGCCAACACTGTGAATACCAACAATTAAGGTGCCAATAAATGACAAAACAAAAACACACCATGTGCAAATGTTCTAAATTAATTTCACACGAAATTTCAATGTTTTTGTATTACATTTGAGGGGGGGGAAACTCGAATTGCCCTAGCCCCCCCCACCACGTTATGGATTAAACCAAATGTATAAACAGATTTTTTGCCCATTGTGTATGTAAATGCGAACAATGATAACACATATTAAGTCATTTGCATACATGCAATCGCGTATGTTGCTATTGTAGTTTTTATGTGTATACATTATATCTTTCATATATTTATATATATAAATGTTTACTGATGTTTCGGTAAACTATTGACGTTTTGAAAACTTTTATAACACTATAAATTATAAATTCATACAACTGTCATTCATATGTTGGCCATTATTATGATTGTTTAGTGCGAACTTCCTTCCTATTCAGTACAATTTCGCCATTAGTCGATGGTAGAATTTATATTTTCAAGTTGAGTAGTGATTTTATTGTGGGAAAAAGTTCACTACTACAGAATGTTTTTTTCAGCTTAGTTACCTGGTGGTACTACTTGTTAAACGATATTTATTTTTTTTACTGCAATATATACATACGTATGTATATATATTTTCCTGTTGTTCTTAAGAGCAGCTTAGGGCTGTATGATTAATATTAATTTGAATATAAGGCAATCCTTTGCAATCCTCTTGGATTATATGCCGCACGTAGAAAATATTATAAGCGCTTCGATCTTTCGCGCTCCTTCTTCAGTTAGTCACAGCAAGTTCTTAATGTTCTCAGTAACCTGGTCTTTCCAATGGAGTGTTGGCTGCCCTCTTCTGCGCCATCCATCAAGTTTATTGTCGAAGACTTTTCGAGCTGTCAAATTTTCGTCCATGCGTACAACATGACCTAGCCAACGCAACCGCTGCACCTTAATGCGTCTGACTACGTCAATGTCAGTGTACAGCTCATGATTCATACGACATCGACACTCGCCATTAACGATTTTAAGGTGTATTTTTCTCTGGAATACTGCCAGAACCGATTCATCCGGTTGTTTCATAACCCAGCATTCTAAACCATACATCGGAACAGGTAGGGCCAGTATCTGCTATAGCTGGATTTTGGTTCTTCGAGAGAGGGCTCTGTCATTGAATCGCTTGCTTAGTCCGTTGTAGCATTTATTAGCAAGCAGGATTATTCTCCGGATTTCAAGGCTGACATTATTTGGTTTGTTGATGGCAGAGCCTAAACTTACTTAACTTAATTTCCCTTTGCATCCCATGAATGAGGTATGGGATAGCTTCTCGCGTTGTTGTGAATTAACACGCTTTCTATTTTTAGATTCACAACTAACGGCACCTACTTGTTTGTCGACGAATGCGAACGTCACTTTTTGAGAAGCTCTTACTAGACACGACGATTGAATCGACGCTTAATACTGCGAAGTTGCTGTCAACAACATTCGAGGGGAGCCGACAATGAAAGAAAATTTTATTTATTTTTTTCTTTTAAGATGACTGGAGCCAGGTTTGAACCTGCGATCTCCCGCATGGTAGTCGCGTGTTCTAACCACTATGCCACGGCCGGTCCCCGGGCTTTTGATGGCAGAGCCTAGGTAGATAAAATTATCTTCTCTTATTCTTAACTGGCAGCAACAACATAAATTCATCTATCAGTAGCCGCACGTTTTGCGCTCCGTAGATAGTTCGTCATACAAAGCTTAGTTAACAGTTCCGTCACCTGGTCCATCCATCGGAGTGTTGGTCGCTCCCTCCTGCGCCGCCCATAGATTTTATTGCCGAAGACTTTTCGAGCCGGAGCGTTTTCGTCCATTCGTACACGTGTCCAAGCCAGCGCATTCGGTCTATTTGAACGCGCTTGACCACGTCGATGTCGTTGTACAGCTCATACAGCTCATGATTCATTCGACGACGGTACTCGCCATTCACGATGATGGGTCTAAATATTTTGCGGAGTATTTTTCTCTCGAAGACTCCCAGAGCTGGGAGAGCTGGATCTTTGTTCTTCGAGAGAGCGCTTTGTCGTTAAATCGCTTGCTTAGCGCATAATAGCAGCGGATTGCGATCAATACTCGTCTTTTGATTCCGAGGCTGAGATAAAATCATCTACCTCCTCGAAATTATAGTTGCCAACGTTCACGCCGTTTCCCAAACGAGTAGATTCTTTGTTCGTTGAAACTAATAACTTCGTTTTGTCCTCGTTCACCGTTAGATACAATTTCGCTGATTCCTTCTGTATACCTAAGAAGGCTGCAGTCACATCACGACCGATCATGTCGACGTCATCAGCGTACACGAGTTGCATATGGCTTTTGTTGAATATAGTGCAAATCGTGCTTACTGCAGCTTTCCTCATTATCATCTCCATCACTAAGTTGAAGAGATCACACGATAAACCGTCGCCTTGTTTTAGGCCACGTCTGTTATAGAATGGCTCCGTAAGGTCCTTGCCAATCTTCACTAAAGACTTCGTAAAGTCATATCAGCTTCGCTGGAATACCAAACTCAGCCATGGGTTTAAGTAATTTCTGCCATATCGGGCTGTCGAAGGCAGCTTTATGGTCGACCAAAAGATGGTACATGTCGTTCTGTTTTTCTTGGGTCTTTTCCAGGATTTTGCCGAAGTGTGAACAACTGGTCAGTTGTTGATTTACCAGGTCTAGAGACACACTGATAAGGCCCGATCAGGTTGCATAACACTGGCTTTAGTCTTTCACATAGCACACTCGACAGGACCTTATATGAGATGGGTAAAAGGTTGATCCCGCGGTAGTTGAAGCATACACTAGGATCAGCTTTTTTCAGCACAGGACATAATACGTTTAGATTCCAATCGTCGGGCGTGCACTCTTTAAGCCAAATCGTGCGCAGGAGCTGGCGCATGCTCGTTATCGGACCGTCGGCACTGGCTTGTTTGTTGTTTTTCAGCCGCGATATTGCTCTTCTTACCTCGGCTTGACTTGGTGGTGGGCAATCTAAGCCGTCACCAACAATTGGCGTTATAACGTGCGCTGCCTTCTGGAAGTGTTCTCTCCATATATGCAGCACACTCTGCGTATCTGGGACCAGATTTCCATCCTTGTCCTTACCGAAGGGGAGCCCATTACCGTAGCCTTTTGTTCTTACTTTCTGGTAAAATTTTCGGGCCTCACCTCTATCCCTGTATCGCTCTATATCCTCGTTTATTTGGTAGCAGTTGCACTCTGTTGTACTCCGTGCCGTATGATTTACGTGTACTATTAGTTATAATAATAATACGCCACCATATATTATTTATGTTATGTCAAACAAAAGAGCCTAAAACATGACAAATTCCCCTATACATACTTACTATTTTCAAATCGATATTAAATTATTATGGCATGTAACTTGACAAAACGAATGATAATGAACTTTTTCTTTTTGGGGCTACTTTCACGTGCAGTTCTCAGAATTGAGTCCCCCAAATCAATGAGCTGATAAATGTTGTACTGTGCTATCAAAGGTTGAAGTATGAGGCGTAAACATTCCTTTAATTTGTTTGGTTGCAATGAAATCGTGAATAAGTTGTTGTTACTACATACATGGACTTATCCGAAAAGCTTCATTTCTAACAATAAGGCATTGACCGATTGCGGTAGACCACAATGTTTCTACAACTTTAAACAACACGAGCAGGCAAACAAATCCCAAATGTTTGCATGAGGGAACACACACACACACACCAAAAACCGGCTAAATATTAGACTACAAAACAAAAGAAATACATGGCCAGTCTAGGGCAGTATCAAAGCCTGAATCATCGGAACAGGAGAAGGAAACATACCAGAAGCATAAAAAATCCAAACATTGTATTTCATAACCATTCACTTGTTGTATGAATTGCTGCAATGAAATACATTTCTATTCATCAGCAGCTGCTGTTAATTTTTGCTCTGAAAAGTGATTGATGTTAAATCTGCCGTCCCGCTCCCCCATTGCTTTTATCCACCGACATGTGCAAATGGATGCATCAGGCTTTTAAGCCAAATTGAGGCGGAAAGGTTAAGCTGAACAGTTGCACAAAACATACCAAAGTAAAGTGGAAATACTCACACACTGGCAAAATACGTGTACTCACACACGCACACTTGTTCACAGCAACGAACAATGTAAATTTACAATGAAAATGGCGTTTCCATGTTTCCGCTGCGATGCGGTGCGGTGAGCGAGAGAGAGCGATAAGTGTAATCAAATCAAGAGGAAAAGTTTTTGTGCCACACAATGAAGGTGAATAGTTGTGAATGTTATGGTATAGGATGGAAGCATATATTTAGAAGTATCGATGTTAGTAAATTTAAGTCCATTTTTATGTTAATAGAACCATTATAAGAATAGAACACAGTACAATACATGATTTTGGTACTCAATTCAAAGAACTGTACGTAGTCCCAAAAAGAAGAAGTTCTGCATCATTCGTTTTGTCATGTTACATGCCATAATAATTTAAAATCTATTTGAAGTAAGTAAGTATCGTATAGGGGAATTTGTCACGTTTTAGGTTCTTTTGTTATATTGTTATATGGTGGCGTATGATTACCATTAGTAATATTCCACGTAAATCATACGCCACGGAGTATAACCGTTTTATTGTAACTGCAACAAGAAATCATTCGATGAATTGAAAAGTGAATCTGTTGCTTATGTAGGAAAACGTTAAATATAATTCTTAATTTTTTTTTAATTTTTTTCAGCTAAAACGAACTATTGGTTTTCGAATTTTGTCAAACATAACGCCTAAAATGCGAGAAATTCCCCTGTACATTACTTACTAACTTCAAATCGATATTAAATTATTATGGCATGTAACTAGAGAAAACGAATGATGCAGAACTTCTTCTTTTTGTGGCTACTTTCACGTGCAATTCTTAGAATTGAGTCCCAAATCAAAGAGCTGAAAAATGTTGTACTGGTTTAGGATTTGTTTTCGGCCTTGTTGCAATTCCTTCTATTAGCATAGATTAATTTCATCGTTTTTTGATTTGATAGTCCTCCATAATAGAACATTGACTTCAGTTTTATTCAAGTTCAAGACAAGGTTTGAAATAGGTTATAGCAGAGAATGATATTCTCATGTGTATATAGCTTTTTTGAATTCTTTCTTGTTTATTATGTTGAGAATTGCATTGTTAATATGTAATCACTTCTTCATTTGATTCGAAGGAATAGGGGATATTCTTGTGGTCGCTACCAGTGTATATAACCAGGACTTTTCAGTTTGTTAGATGTTCCACGTTTGCAATGGTAAGTCCCGGTCTAAGGCCATATCCAAGATTATTATGCCTTATAGCATTCATTCGGCGGAGCATTTAAATGATCAGCAAGTATAAAGTTTTCTCTGATCTTCACTATTGAAGTCTCTTCGAATTCATTAATTACGTGTTTGTACGTTACATAGCAGCTCATAATCATATTAACTTAGATGTGCATCCAAGCAAAGCAGTTTCCATTACCTAATTTCCTTGGTCAGTCCATACAACAACACCTCCGATAACGGATTCAGACTGGTTAGTTTCGCGACGGAAAGAAACATGGTTGTGAGTGGAACCAGATTCCCGCATAAATATATCCACAAGGTAACCTGGATAGCTCCCGATCAAAATATAAGAAATCAGATGGATCACGTGGTAATTAATGCAAGGCATCTCTCAAGCGTTATGGACGTGTGATGCGCGGTGCAAATATTGACGCGGATCACCACCTAGTTTCCAAGGTACGCACACGATTAAGTAGATCTAAAAACACGCGTAATCAAACTCAAAGGAAGCTAGACATCACAAAGCTACATACCACCGAGATAGCCAATGCCTACTCCAACCAACTCTCTCAATTACTCCAGACAAATCCCCCAAGTTCTGATGTTTTCGACACACAGTGGCAGCATATTGCGAATATTGCCGCAACGACCATACTTAGTTATGAAAACCCACGCTCAGACAAGCCCTGGTACGATGATGAATGTCGCGAAATGTTTGAGGAAATGGATGTTGCATACAAGGAAAAACTGTAGCCAATGGCGACGCGTACGGTGACGGAGCGGTATAATAAGAAAAGGAGGGAGATGTTCAGGCGGAAAAAGAGCCTGTGGAAGAGAAGGGAGAGCCAGGATATCGAAAACTACTGGAATAGAGGTGAGGCCCGAAAGGTCTACCAAAGGGTTAAAAGCAAACGTTTTGGAACAGAGATCCCGACCTGCAAGGAAAGAGACGAAAATCTGGCCACGGCCACTCAGAGTGTGCTGCCAATATGGAGGGAACACTTTCGGTCTCTACTCGTTCCCAAAGGCAGCATAAGTGACGAAATCACAGCAATCATCGACGATGGAGTAGACTGTCCACCACCGAGCCAAAACGAGATCAGCAAGGCAATTTCATGGCTAAAAAATAATAAAGCTGCGGGACCCGATGGAATATCGCCATAGCTTTTTAAAGCCGGCGGCGATGAGCTGGTAACATGCATGCACCAGCTCATAGACACGATTTGGCTCAGGAAGTGCATGCCAGATGATTGGAATCTGAGTGTCCTTAAGAAAGGCGATCAAAGTGTGTGTACCACCTATCGCGGGATTAGCCTATTACCCATCGCATACAAGTGTGTCCTGTCTAGTGTGTTATGTACAAGAGTAAAGCCTGCGAACCTGATTGGAACTTATCAGTGTGGCTTTAGACCTGGTAAATCCACGACCGACCAGATAATCACACCACGACAAATCCTAGAGAAGACCCAAGAAATGCAGATCGACACCTACCATCTTTTCATCGACTTCAAAGCTGCATTCGACAGTCCGATACGACAGAAATTGTTGGATGCTATGATTGAGATTGGTATCCCCGCGAAGCTAATACGACTTTGCGGGATAACACTGACTGACACGAAGTCTTCAGTCAAAATTGGCAAAAATCTGACAGAGCCATTTTCTACCAAGTGAGGCCTTAGACAAGGCGGTAGTCTGTCTTGCGATCTCTTTAACATCGTAATGGACAGGAATGGAACCATCTTCAACAAAAGTCACATGTTGCTCGCGTATGCCGATGATATATATATTATTGGGAGTGGATTGCGGGATGTTACTGCGGCTTTTTCGAAAATTGAAAAGCAGTCTGCTGATAAATGAGGACAAAACCAAGTTATTTGTTGTAATACTGGGTAATGACACAAGCGGATCAATCTGTTCTGGAAGTCTTCGAGAGAAAAATACTACGCAAAATATTTGGACCCATCAACGTACAACGACATCGATGTAGTCAAGCGCGTCAAATAGACCGAATGCGCTGGCTTGGACTCGTTGTACGAATAGACGAAAACGCTCCGGCTCGAACAGTTTTCGGCAATAAACTCGATGGATCGCGTATTAGGGGGCGACCAAAACTCCGATGGATGGACCAGGTAAAAGAACTGTTAATTAAGCTTGGTGTGACGAACTATCTACGGAGCGCAGAAGACCGAAGCGCTTGAAATACTTTTTTACGTGCGGCTATTGATAGATAATTTTCTGTTGTTGCTGCCATAAAAGAAGAAGAAGAATCTCCATTGTCAAAGTTGCATGTGCTAGGATATCCACAAGGCCGCTGTTGACGTGTTATCTTCGAGTCAACATACACTGTTCTTTGTAAAGTATTCAATTACTACATCGGCAATTTGTTTGAAAATGATCCGTGACAATAGACAGCCAGATATGCATGTTTAGTTGTAGTTCTCTTCTAGATTTATAAGCTCGTGATCGTCGCATTGTTGCAGTGATAGGCATCACTGCGACATCGGCAACAATCGTTTCTTCACACAGACACGATCTGAATTTAACATGTGAACGTCAGTTTTGTCTGAATCAAAACAGTCAGTCTCTGCTGAAGTGTTATAAAAGCAACACCACACACGCTTGTTTCGCATTCAACACAAAATGAGACAAAAGTACTTCTTTTTCTTATTTGGCGGCAGCAACGGAAAAGAATTCCAAGTATCTCGGTTTAACTCATCGAGTTTATTGCCGAAGTCTTTTCGAGCTGAAGCATTTTCATCCACTCGTACAACTTGGTCTATTATGCGCAGTACTTTTCTCTCGAACACTCCCATAATAGATTGAGTCGCTTGTGTCATTACTTAGAATTCTGCGCTATATAGTAAGGCAGGTAGAATCTAACTTACTTAATTTCCCTTTACACCCCATGAATGAGGTATGGGATAGCTTCTCGCGTTGGTGTGAATTAACACGCTTTCTATTTTTAGATTTACAACTAACGGCACCTACTTGTTTATCGATGTATACGGACGTCACTGTTTGATAAGCTTTTACTAGACATGCCGATTATCTCGACACTTATTCTGCGACGTTGCTGTCGACAACATCGAGGGCTCCGGCAATGAAAAAAAAATGTATATGACTGAAGGCGGGAATCGAACCCAGGTAGAATCAGTGTTTGTAAAGTACAAACAGAGAAATATTGTTCGAAGATTGTTGGCAAGGCATGAGAGCAAGATAGTTGGGAGAGCACAACATTTTCACCGTGTACAATGCGACGGCGCTTCTTGTGCGACTGCATGCGCAGGCACATAATATTGTTGTGTTACTGTGTTCGGTTATGCCTACAAATGCTTTCACGACATGTTTTCGTCGATACGGCGAAACGATAATCTGGATTTAAGCTATTTTACACCATAGCCGTAAATTAACTTTAATCATTATTAACTTCATCCGACTTACATTCTGAAGTGCTTTCGCAAGTCTTCAGGCAAAGGTTTCGCTATTCTTCTGAAGTACTTAGCCAGTTTTCAGATCATCTCTATAGCCACGTCATCTGCAGTGCTTGTGCTGGTCTTCAGACCAAGTCTTCGCTATTCCTCTGATGTGCTTCGACAGACTTGAGACCGATTCATTAACAGCGTCTTCGATGTTCTTTACAAGACTAAGTCTCTTACCGTGTCTTCGCTATTACTCTGAAGAGCTTCTGCCGGTCTTCACAACCATTCTCATACCGAGACTTTGATATTCTTCTGAAGTGCTTCCACCAGTCTTCAGACTGAGTCTTCATCTCGCCTTCGCTATTCTTCAGACGAGTCTCTCCCCGTTTCTTCCATAATCTCCTAAGGTGCGTTCGCTATTTCAGATCGAGTTTTCTGATGTGTCTTCACTTATCTTCAGACCGAGTCTTCTCTATTCTTCGAATGTGCTATTGTCAGTCTTCAATCCCAGTCCCTTACCGCATCTTTCGTATTCTTCTAAAATGCTTGTGCCAGTATTCAGACCCAGTCCCTTTCCGCGTCTCCGATATTCTTCTGAAGTGCTTTCGTCAGTCTTCAGACTGAGTCTTCCACCGTATCTTCCCCAATCTTCAGAAGTACTTTGGGTAGTCTTTAGACCGAGTCTTCCGATGTGTCTTCGCTGCTATTCAGACTGAGTCTTTCGGCGAGTCTTCTCTATTCCGTAGAAAACTCTTCTTTATTGTTCTGACGTGCATTTGTCAGTCTTCAGACAAGTCGTATCTATTCTTTTGAAGTGCTTCGATAATCACAGACTGAGTTATCCTCCATGTCTTCTACAATCTTCTGAAGTGCTTTCGTCAGTCTTCAGGACTTGTCTTCGTTAATATTTGGATGTGCTTTAGGTAGTCTACAGACCGAGTCTTGCGCAGAGTCTACTCCAATCTTCTGAAGTGCTTTCGTTAGTCTTCAGACCGAGTCTTCTCTATTCTCAGTTTTCAGACGAGTATTATCTAGTTTCCTGAAATGTTTCGTCAATTTTCAGACCGGGTCTTCGTCAATATTCTGAATTGCTTTCGCTAGTCTTCAGACCGAGTATTCTTCACTAAACTTCAGACAAGTCTTCTCTATTTTACTAATGTGCTTCCTACAGTCTTCAGACCGTGTCTTCGATAACCTTCTGAAGTGCTTACGATCGACTTCAGACTGTTTCTTCGCTATTATCTAAAGAGCTTTGGCTAGCCTTCATACCGAGTCCTCCGTTATGACTTCGATAAACTTCTGACCGTGTTTTCCGCCTTGACTTTGCTAATCAACAGACGAGTCTTTTATAATCTTTTGAAGTGATTTGAAGTGATAACTTACAGCGTCTTCTCCACTCTTCTGAATGCTTTCGCCAATATTCACATCGAATCCTCTGCAGGTCCTTGGTCAATCTTCAGAACGAGTATTCTGCAGTGTCTTCGCTAATTTTCAGAAAAATCTTCATTATTCTTCTAAAGTACTTTGGTCAGTCTTCAGTTCATGACCTTGCTTATCTTCTGAAGTGATTTCCCCTGTCTTGAAACGAATCTCCCGCCGAGTCTTTCATATTCTTCTGAAGTGCTTAAGCCAATCTTCAGACCTTGTCTTCAATAATCATCAGTAGTGCTGTCGATAGTATTCAGAAAGAGTCTTTCGCTAAATTTGATCTATTTTTCTAAAGTGCTTAAGCCAGTCTTCAGATCATCTCTTCGTTAATTTTCTAAAGTGTTTTCACTGGTCTTCAGATAGTGCCTACACCATTTTTCCGAAGCACTTCCGTAAGTCTCGAGTCTTGCGCCTTGTCGTCTGTAAGCATCTGAAGTGTTGTCGACAGTTTTCAGACGAATCTTCGTTATTCTATTAAAGCGTTCTTTCCCTGTCGTCGGGTTTCTTCCGGCTTTAAAAATATTCAGTTGAGTTTTTCTGAGAAAATTGCGTGTCCTGACGCGCACGTCGCTGTATCGCCGCTGCTTCTTCAGGACGTTGTCACAGGAATTGCAAAGCTCTAAAGTGCTTATCAAAGTCTTCCAAAGAGACGCCTTATCATAAGGACACAGAGTATAGTTCTTTAAGCTAACCTAAGTAGGATAAGTTGTGGGAATATTCCATAGCCTTGAGAATTTGTGCATAAACCCTATATTAAATCCATCGAATACCGTTGTAACACTTTCGAGCCTAAAACGTGACAAATTTCCCTATACGATACTTACTAACTACAAATCGATGTTAAATTGTTATGGCATGTAACTTGACAAAACGAATGAGAACTTCTTCTTTTTGGGGCTACTTTCATCTGCAGTTCTAAGAATTGAGTCCCAAAATCATGTGTTGTACTGTGTAACATAATATTATATTCGATATTAAAAATCTGTACTGTGTGTTTGGAACATATTACGTATGAGTGTTATTATATGCATGTTGCTCATACGCCTTCATAGTTATCACATTTGTTGAATTAATATTAAACATACGTTTCCTTGTTTGTTACGTTTCATTCTTTTCACATATCAATAAGTATCGAACCCGTTTTCGTCTTTCGAACAGCGTGTATTATCACTTTGAAGTCTTTAGGACTTACTTTATTTTAAGTAGTTTGTAAAACTTCGAAGAAGCTGATACCGTTCACTGAGTATCGCACCCGTGTTTGTCTTTCGGACCCTGTGTATTGTCAATTGCAAGTCTTCAGGTTTTACGTCACTCCGAATATTTGGGAAAACTTCCGTAAAGCCTCAATGGCCCTTCTTGGTCAAATTATTGAAATGTGGTACGTATGAGAGTTATTATATGCATGTTGCCCATACGCCTTCATAGTTATCTCATGTGTTGAATTAATATTAATCATACGTTTACTTGTTTGTTTACATTTCAATGAGTATCGCACCCGTTTTACCACTTCCAAGTCTTCAGGTTTTACGTAACTCCGAATATTTTGTGAAACTTTGGAGAAACTCTGTTTGGCCGTCGGTCAAATGATCTATAGTATATTCGATTTTATAAATCTGTACTTTGTGTTTGGAATATGTTACGTATGAGTGTTATTATATGCATGTTGCTCATACGCCTTCATAGTTATCTCATGTGTTGAATTAATATTAATCATACGTTTCCTTGTTTGTTTACATTTCATTCTTTTCAAATTTCAATGAGTATCGAACCTGTTTTTGGTTTTACGTTATTTGAAATATTTTGTAAAACTTCGGAGAAGCTGTGACCGTTCACTGAGTATCGCACCCGTGATTGTCTTTCAGACCCTGTGTATTGCCACTTCTAAGTCTTCAGGTCTTACATTACTCCGAATATTTTGTACAACTTCAGAGTAGCCTCCTTGACCCTCAGTCGGTCAAATGATCAATATAATATTCGGCCTTATTCCCGTAGACGTCGTCGACGCAAAACGACGTCGTCTTGTGACGACGCTGTAAAATCGGTATTCTCGTAGTCGTTCTCGATAACTATCGGTTACTATTGACACAAATTTGGTATTCTGTAAGGAAATGTGACGACGACGTTGAATCGAAACGACTCTGAATCTGTCGTCACAGTTGTTAGTAACGACTTCAAACAATTTGAAGGAATAATTTTAGTTTTTGTAAATTTAAAAAAGGTTTTGTTTAATGACGTCAAGAATGAAAATGGCGAGTAACAAATAGGGGTTTGGAAACAAAATCCCTCATTGGTACAGGAATTTCGAAGAGAAAACAGTTCCGTCTAATTTTAAGGGTCAATGTCAGAAACTTAAGAAAACAAACTTAATTCCTTTGGACCGCCTTTAAGAATCCTTTGCGGTTGTAGTTACGATTCTGGTCTTCTTTATTTGTACCGAAAATTTTGATATGGGTTCCATCGACATATCCAATAACTATAGAAAATCCTGTTTTGTTTAAAAAAATTTAGTTTTTGCTTCCGATTTGTCATCTTGTTATTTCCTATTGTATCCAAGGTAGACAAATGACCTTTCTAATGCATTCAGGATTTCGACAGGAATCTTGTAACTACTGACTGCATTACACTTAGGTTGTAAGGCCCCTGTCCAAAGGACCTCAATGTTGCAGATAACATAATTATGGCTGAAACATATGTTCTGAGTTCACTTTTCATTATAGGAACTATTACGTAATTAATTTATTAAGACTTAAAGGTGGTATTACACGACATGTGTTGTACATATGACATGTCAAATTTTACAGTGTAAAATTTATACATTTCGTGTGACCCCTTTCAAACACTGCTTGTGTAAAACAATGTGTTGGATAACATATGTATACATTTCATTTAGAGCGTGCTCTATTTTGACATGTAATACATATCGGCAATCAGCTGTTTTTGAAAAACAAGAATGCGTTTGCTGACAAAAAGTTGAAAAGGATAAGTATTTTATTTCAAATAGTACATAGAACAATTAATGAGTGTTTTTCAACATATTTTTAGTTAAATTTGGCAAATAAAGCTGTGTTTGGCGATGATAAAATATAGCAAAGTCAGCTGTTAATGATAAACACATGTATACATACACAAGCACGTTTGAACGCAAAAATTATAAACAAAATGTACACGCTCATTTTGACAGACATGCAGAATTACATTTTGCTTTTTGAATTGACAATCCATGTGTAAAATACACCTCGTGTAATACCAGCTTAAGTAGTTCTCGAATCTAAAAAAAGTTGGAAGGCCGGCCAACAGGTAACCTTAAACTACGATTTAAAACCGAGAAACACACTCGTTATTTGGCAAGTTTAAGATATCGGATCATAGTCGAAGTTTTTTCCTTTGCAGTATAAGATATTTCTTGCTTTCCTCATCGCTTGAATTTGAATCGGGCACAAAAGTATTTTTTCATGAAACAATAAAAACTCAAAATAAATCAGCTGATGTACAAATGTTACATCAGCTGTTGTCATTTCTTTCATGTTATCGATTACCAGTCGACGTCGCACAGTGGCTCATTTTGGGAAAACACGTTTCAGGAATCATAACTTTTGTACTACAGCAGGTATCAATTTGAAACTTTAACTGATAAATTTTGAGACTTCTAAGATTATGTGCTGTAAAAATGGGAGTGCCAGACTTTTGTTTTTTGTGCTTTTGTTGTCGAAGTATAGATCGGAATTTTGCTTCAATCGCAATGAAATTTACCACATCTTCGTCTTTTGGGCCAGAGACATACTATACTACAATTGAGAGAAATTGTTTCAGATTTAGATATAGTCCCCATATATATGTTTCCCGATTTAAGTAAATACTCCTCTAGATGACATATTTTTCGACTGGTCTTTACAAAATGTGGCACATGGCATTCTAATTGGCCCAGAAGTACATTTGTTAAAAGTCAGCCATATCGGGTTCGATTAATATATAGCCTCTATATAAATGATTCAACCGATTTACATTCTGACAGCTTTAAAAGCCGCAGTTTGCTACCAATCCTCATGAAATTTGGCACATCTTCGTATTTTGGGCCAGAGACAAGCTGTACTAAAATTGAGAAAAAATCGGTTCAGATTTAGATATAGTCCCCATATATATGTTCCTCGATTTGACTAAATACCCCCCTAGAAGTCATATGTAAATATATATTCGTGTACTTTTTGCTACTATACTGGTACTATTTTATACCACTACTATTTATTCTATTAATTTGTACTTATATATATTTCGTCAAACAACAAGTGTTGGTGTTAAATTTGTGTTTTCGTATTGGGGCGTACTCTTCCTGGGGGCATTGCTTAGTCAGTAAATATAAATTCAAAATTATTTCTTGTAATTAAGTTATGTGCCAATTTTCAGGAAGTTATCATATCAAATAACGAAGATATTAAGTAATAACTCTAGTACAATATGTACTACTTAACCTGTAAAGTGACATAGATTGACTCATAAAAGGTTAAATATCTCCAATCGGGTACGATTTTAGCAATGGTTTTTTTGAAATTGTTAAACGGACGTTCCGTCAATAATACAAAATTTTCAAAGTTTGAAAATTAAGCAAAAAATTAAGGTTTTAAAAAAAATTTATAAAAATTAGGCCTTTATAAAAAATATATGTATTTTTATTTTAATATCTTTGAAATTGTTCCTTAAATCAAGAGAAAAAAATTCATGGTTTTATTTCCAACCGATTTTGAACAAACACTAGTTTAGCTCTGCAATAATATTGATTCTTTTTTTTTTTTGGCATTTTTCATTCTTTTTCAACATAGCCCAACTTTGATCAGCTGTACAAACTAAACTATACGCTCAAAATGGATGCTATTTCAGAATTTGATACTTCAATCTGTTCTTAATTGAAAAATATAAACCTTTTTGGCCAGTCAAACAACTCGAAATTTGATTTTTGGCACGAGTTTTCATCAGATGAGCCACTGTGCGTCGTCTCATGGTAGTTACAGAATACCGAAATAGCATTGATGTGACGACGATGTTGAATCGAAGTGATGTTGATATAAAAACAACGACGATGTCGACGACGACTACGGGAATAGGGGTGATTATGTCGAAAAGTACTTTTGTTGTACCAATAAATACTTTTATTGCACTGAAAGGTAATTAGTTATATTGTACCAAAAATTACTCGTAATATACCAGAATTAAATTATTGTACTAAAATGTACAATTTATTTTACCAAATAATACATATTATTATTGTATCAGAATGTACTTTAAATGGGCCAAAAATTCTTTTAATTGTATCAAAAAGTACTTTTATGTATTAAAAATTTGTGCTGTGTATTGGACTGTGAAAAATTTACAAACTTTTTAATAGAAAATCTTTCGCTGCTATGACAAAGAGAAACTCCTTTCTCAAATCTATATATGATGAATTTCATATCAAAACCGATATTCATTGAACCCGACCCTCTCAGATTTTAATGAAATTTTGCATACAGGTATGTTTTACCTACAGAAACATAACCTCATTTTTAGAAATTGCATTTTTGAAAATATGTGGGCGTGGCAAGGTATCGAAATATTTAAAAAATGACGGTAATAGGTACATTTAAACTGCAATTACTATGGAACGACTTAACCGATTTAAAAGATCTTGGTGTCATTAGAAAGGTATATGAGTCAGCTTTCGAAAACATACACTGTAAAAATTTTATATTACACTGAAAAAATTTTTTTGCCAAAAATTAAAGTTTAAACTTAGAAAACACTTCGAAGATCAAGCCTTTTTTTGCAAAAAAAAATATTTTTAGATAGGCCTATTTAATATATATAACATATCTGAAAACAAAAATGGCGTTTTTCTTAGTTTGTTTTTAAAAAAAATTTAAGTAAAGTCTCTCTTGTTAACTTCCTTATTTTTTGATATTTTTGTGTGACAAACTGCAATTACTATGGAACGACTCAGCCGATTTGAAAGATCTTGATGTCATTAGAAAGGTATATAAGTCAGCTTTCGAAAACATACACTGTAAACATTTTATATTACACTGAAAAAAAAAATTCCCAAAAATTAAAGTTTAAGCTTGGAAAACACTTCGAAGATCAAGCCTTTTTTTGCAGAAAAAATTATTTTTAGATAGGCCTATTGAATATATATAACATATCTAAAAACTAAAATGGGGTTTGTCTTAGTTTTTTTTAAAATAATTTTTAAGTAGACATCTCTTGTTAACTTCCTTATTTTTTGATATTTTTGTGTGAAAAAAAGAATAAAATAGCTAAACTTTGGAAGTTATGCAGGTTTCTTTTTTGGGTACCCTTCTGGTACCTCCCATACCAAAGTTTAGCTACTTTATTCTTTTTTGTCACACAAAGATATCAAAATATAAGGAAGTTAACAAGAGATGTCTACTTAAAAATTATTTTAAAAAAAACTAAGACAAACCCCATTTTAGTTTTTAGATATGTTATATATATTCAATAGGCCTATCTAAAAATAATTTTTTCTGCAAAAAAAGGCATGATCTTCGAAGTGTTTTCCAAGTTTAAACTTTAATTTTTGGGAAATTTTTTTTTTCAGTGTAATATAAAATGTTTACAGTGTATGTTTTCGAAAGCTGACTTATATACCTTTCTAATGACATCAAGATCTTTCCAATCGGCTGAGTCGTTCCATAGTAATTGCAGTTTGTCACACAAAAATATCAAAAAATAAGGAAGTTAACAAGAGAGACTTTACTTAAAATTTTTTTAAAAACAAACTAAGAAAAACGCCATTTTTGTTTTCAGATATGTTATATATATTAAATAGGCCTATCTAAAAATATTTTTTTTTGCAAAAAAAGGCTTGATCTTCGAAGTGTTTTCTAAGTATAAACTTTAATTTTTGGCAAAAAAATTTTTTCAGTGTAATATAAAATTTTTACAGTGTATGTTTTCGAAAGCTGACTCATATACCTTTCTAATGACACCAAGATCTTTTAAATCGGCTAAGTCGTTCCATAGTAATTGCAGTTTAAATGTACCTATTACCGTCATTTTTTAAATATTTCGATAACTTGCCACGCCCACATATTTTCAAAAATGCAATTTCCAAAAATGAGGTTATGTTTCTGTAGGTAAAACATACCTGTATGCAAAATTTCATTAAAATCTGAGAGGGTCGGGTTCAATGAATATCGGTTTTGATATGAAATTCATCATATATAAAAATGAAATGGTCCACGTATGTCATACCATCACATGAGAACGGCTGGAGCGATTTGGCTGATTTTTTTTTTATTCGATTCGAAATTTTCCGTAGATTGTTTGTGTTGAAAAAAATCAAATCCAGGTGGCGCTAGGGTGGATTTATATCGAAAATTTGAATGCATGTACCAATTCAACTGAAATTTAGAAGGGATATTCGTTTGATCATGGGAAAACATTTTATGTACAAATGAACCCGGTAGGTGGCGCTGGGGCGGATTTATAACCAAAATTTTAACGAATGGACCAATTTAACTGAAATTCAGAATCAATGTTTGTTTGATCATCAGAAAAATGTGTATAAACAAATGGACCCGGCAGGTGGCGCTGGGGTGTATTTATAATCAAAATTTGAACGAATGGACCAATTTAACTGAATTCAGAATGTATTTTTGTTTGATCGTGAAAAACAATTGTATGTACAAATGGATGCGGTAAATAGCGCTGGTGTGTATTTATATCGGAAATTCTAATGGATGGACCAATTTTACTGAAATTCAGAATAGATATTCGTGTGATCATGATAAAACATTTTATGTACAAATGGACTCGGCAGGTGGCGTTTGGGTGCATTTTTAAACAAAATTTGAACGAATGGACCAATTTAACTGAAATTTAGTATGTATGTTTGTGCGATCATGAGAAAAAAGCATTTTGTTGGAATTATAATGAAAATGTTAACGAACCAACAATTTGTCTAAAATTAAGAGAAATAATATAATGAGAAATTTTTTTTTGTATAAATGGACCCGCTGTTGAATTGGTTGGAGGTGAATTATTTCGAAAATTTATATCGATTGTCCGATTTTACTCAAACTTAAAGTAAATGCATTTTTTGACATGAGAATTTTGGATATATGTTTGGATCCAGCTGCTGCTGTTTAGCTTATGATACACTTAATTTTTTGAAACTCATTTAGTCACCATTGATTACATTACATATAACCATTTTTTTACATCAAAATTATTGAAAACTCTTTATATATAAAATTAGATGTTCATTTTGATGACACCACTAATTGTGAAAACGGTTAAACTAAATTTTGACCAAAATTGCAGTAAAAGTTGGGGATGCGCTGTAGATGGTCACCCAGATCGCAAACGGCGCACTTCCTATAGAATTAGAGAGCTTCACAAATAGGTTTTTCGCATTTCTAACTTTAAGGGACAAACCCGAAAATGGAAAAAAACTGTTGCTATCACCCAGACCACACGGTTAATAGGGTTGTTGAGCCAAATGAAGGGATTTTTGGAAATTCGTACTCCGAGAAGGAGCAAAGTGTTATCATTACTCCAACGGAGAATTTTATGTCAGTCAATCGGCTTAAAAATTTTGTTTTAGAATATATGCCTATCAATAAGTAAGTTTTCATCAAATCATGGACGATACTGCTGATCCATTTTAACAATTCTTACAATAATATATAATAATCTTTTAGATATATGAAGTACAAAATTTGTCCGGAAAAACCTCGCCTTTTATATTGAAATACTTCAGAGATCAAAGTAATAAACCAATCGCTATTAGATTTCAACAGCAATCAATATATTTTACAACAATTTGAAGGCAGGACGAAGTCTGCCGGGCCAGCTAGTTATATGTATATTTTATTTAAATTTATTTTCATTATCAATAATTTAACATAAATTTTCTCTGCTTACAATCTAAAATTTCGTGGTTTTTTTTATTACAACGATAAAGATCTCTCTTACAAATAATAATCAAAAAAAAAAAAAAACTAATTAAAATAACAAATAATTTCGTAAAGCCAACAAAGTTGCATACATCAACACCGCACCACCACTACCACCGCTGCTTATAGAACTCCCCAAACTTCTTAGGGAGCTGGAACCGGTGAATACCGCTTTTGAGGCACCGGCCGAACGAGATTTCTTAAAACTTTCGTAATACCAATCCATGCCATCCTTTTGGTCCACCCGGTCAATAGACGAGGGTTGGTCATCCCTCTTCTGGGCATTTGCGGTAAGTTGAGGTTCTTCGGTTGCATGTTGATTTTTGGACCGATTTAGACTCGGCGTAGTTCGTTGATATTCCTCGGCTGTGGGCAAATGATGGGTGGATGGTGGTGAATGATGATGATTTAGTGATGCTTGAGGTGTATGAACTTTGGTTATTGTCGAGCGTGCAGCTCCTCCAGGCCGTGGCAAATAGGGCACTGAAGCCGGTGTAGTGGTTGTTAAGGGAGCTGGTGTACTGGTTGTGGTTGTGGAGGTGGTGATGGAAGTTAGTTGATAGTTATCCGACTCTTGGGACTCTCGACTTCTGGGTGTAGTGTGTAACCAGGATTGTCGTTTGATTTGTTCCACCAGTTCCTCGGGTGGTGGTATCAGTAAAATTGTTTCCGATGTAGTGGTTTTAATGAGAGGCGGTGGCTTCATCATTGTCACTGACTGGGCCTCAAGGTCGTCATATAGATCTGAATCAAAAGATTCGGAACCGGTCGTCGGTAGTTCGGTTGTGGTCTCGGTTGTGTCAGGATACGAGGCGGCGGTTGTAGAAGTAGAGGTTGTTATAGAGGGTTGGTATCTTCTTGGCGTTGGCATGGGCCGATAAGTGGTGGTTTCTTCCATATCCGCCTCGGTAACATAGTATGTTTGGGATTCAATCTCGGCCGACATGGAAGATTCCGTGGTACTAGTAGTGGTGGTGGTTGAGCTGGTTACCGGATAGGTGGCGGCCGCCAGTTTGTGTTTAAAGTAATTTTCTGGATTTCCGGTGATTTTGTTTAAACGATTTGTCTTGTCTACTTTCGATGCAGAAGTAGCCAAAACCTCCACGGTACCTCTCCTTTTAGCGGGATCAATCACGGGCATGAAACCGCCAATAGAATAGTCTGGTACGATGGGTTTGAAACCACCTCTTTCCACGCTGCTGGGTACCCGAAATCCTGTTTTGAATACACTAGAAGGACTTTCCGAACTGGCAGAGGTTTCGTCGGAGGCTATCTCCGTAAATCGCTTGCGACTATTAACATCATCATACTGGGATTCGGCAGCAGTCTCAGCCTTATCCTTTAAATACTTCTCAAACTCGGCGCTGTTTGGCTGATACATGCGGACCTTACCATGCGATCCTGTAAACATTCTGTGGGTAGCGGGCATATCGGTGGTGGTAGTGCTTATGGGCGACAAATTGTATCTGGCAGTACCTCCACCTTCACCACGATCTTTGCGACCCCTTTCATTGGCTCCGAAGAAACGACCCAAGCTAATGCTGGGTATTGGGTAACCGAAGAAGGTGAAGGGTGATGACGAGTGCGGAGAACCCGGTTTCTTTTTGAAGTAGTTAGTATTTAAGATCGTATTATTTAGATCTATGTTCGAGCTAACCGTTGAACTAGATACCGGCGATGGCTTCCTTTGGGTCTGCAGAACCGTATTACTTGTCGAAATATGTGAACCCAAAGCTGGGTTATCGTGGCCATGGTGCAACGATTCATTGGCCGGAGGGTAGTCCACATATTGGTCGTAGAAATATTCACTCTCTCCAGCCAAAGGTCTTTCGGCTGGTGGCAGTTCATAGGCCTCACACTCCTCGTGGAGTTCCCCATGAAGTCCCCTCTGGAAAATGTCGCCGTGTTCATTTAGCAAAGGTAAATGATTCAATCCTTCTTCTGTTGCACTGCCATCAAGGCCATCGCTGAATGGTCCACCATGACGTTGATTAGTATCGGCGTAATTATTGCAGAGATTTTTGTCTATACGTGATGAACGCAGCAATCTGCCATCTTGGCACTTGGGACCTGGATAGGGGAAGTTGGTCTCTTGCAGCCAAACCGACAGCCATTGCATTTCGCAGGAGCAATCGATGGGATTGCCTGTGGGGAGAAAAATGAGATGGAATTTTGAATTTATAAGAGCAAGTTCAAAAAAGGAATGGAACTAAATAGGTACAGCAGGAATATGAAACGAGTAGAAGAGGAATAAGAAAGAAATCGGAAATGAATGTAATATTGAAGAAATAGGAAAGGAATTTGAAAGCAATATGAATGGTATAGAAAAGCAGTAAGAAAGGAATAGAAAAAGAATAGGAAATTAATATAAAAGTTATAGGAAAGGAATGGGAAAAGAATAGGAAAGGAATAGGAAAGGAATATCAAAGGTATAGGAAAGGAATAAGAAAGGAATATGAAAGGAATATGAAGGGAATGGAATGAAGAGACAATAAGTAGGAAAGGAATATGAAAGGAATAGAAAATGAATGGGATTGGAAAAAAATAATAAATGAAGAAGTAAGCTATAGGAAAGTAAAAGGAAAGGGCTGTAATATGTAAGGTATAGGAGAAGAAAGGGAGAGGAATAGAAAAGGAAGAGTAAAGGAATATAAAAGGAATAGGAAAAGAATAGGAATGTAATAGGAAAGAAATAGGAAAGGAATAGAATAGATGAGGTGAACAGGATAGTAATAGAAAATAAGTAGGAAAGGAATATGAGATAAATAGATAATGAATAGAATAGGAAAGAACTAATATCTGAAGAAGAAAGCAATAGAAAAGAAAGAAGGGATAGGGAAGCTATAGGAGAAGAAAGGAAAAGGAGTAGGAAAAGAATAGGAAAGGGATAGGAATAGGAAAAGAATAGGAAAGGGATAGGAATAGGAAATAAAAGGAAAAGGAATAGAAAAGGAATAGTTAAGGAATATGAAAGGAATAGGAAAAATAGGAAAGAAAGAGGAAATCAATAGGAAAGGAGTATGAAAGGTACAGGAAATTAATAGACAATAAGTAGGAAAGGAATACGAGAGGAATAGAAAATGAATAGGATTGGAAAAAAACTAATAAATTAAGAAGTAAGCTATAGGAAAGGGATAAGAATAGGTAAGGTATAGGATAAGAAAGGGAAATGAATAGAAAAGGAAGAGTATTGAAATATGAAAAGAATAGGAATTTAATAATAAAGGAATATGAAAGGAACGAAATAGATGAGATACAGTATTAGGAAGAGTAAAGGAAGAGTAATGAAATATAAAAGGAATAGGAAAAGAATAGAAAATAAGTAGGAAAGGAATATGAGAGGAATAGAAAATGAATAGGAAAGAACTAATAACTGAAGAAGAAAGCAGTAGAAAAGAAAGGTATAGGAGAAAAAAAGGAATGAATAGTAAAGGAATAGGAAAAAAAAAGGAAAGTGATAGGAATAGGAGAGGAAATGAAAAGGTTTAGGAGAAGAGAAGGAATAGGAAAAGGACAAGAAAGGAAAGAAAGGGAAGGAAAAGAAAGGAATAAGAACTGGAAAGAAATCGGAAAGGAATAGGAAAGTAAAGAAAAGAAAAGGAAAGGAAAGGAAAAGGTATACAAACTGGAAAGAAATCGGAATAGGAAAGTAAAAGGAATCGAAAAGGATAGGATTAGGAAGGGAAAGGAATTAGAGTAGGAAAGGCATAGAAAAGTAATAGGAATTGCAGATGGAAATGAGAGTAGGAGTAGAATAGTAAAGGAACGATAAGATATAATAGGAAAGTAAGAAAATAGGAAATTAATATGAAAGGATTAGTATAAGAACAGATAAGGAATGGTATAGAAATAGGAAAGGAATACAAAGGGATAAAAAGTAATATAGCGGAATAAGATAATGATGGGGTAGGTATGAAATAAAATGGAATAGAATAGAAAAGAAGTAGCTAAAGAATCAAAAGGAAATAGGAGGTAAGTAGTAAGTAGGGAGTAGATTAATGTGAAATAAACAGGAAAGTAGAAAATGAATAAAAAGTTAATAGAAAAGGATTTGGAAAATAACAGAAAGTATAAGTATAAGAATACGAAAGGAATACGAGAAAGATACAAAGTAATATAACGGAATAAGAAAATTATAGGGTAGGAAAGAAATAGAATGGTTTAGAAATAGCTAAGGAATAGATACGGAATAAAAAAGAAAAATTAATAGAAAAAAAGGATAGAAATAGAAAAACCGAGAGTAGGTATAAGGTTGTAGGGATAGAAGCTAGTTAAGGAATAGAAAGTGGGGGAAAATAACAGTAAATAAAGGAATGACAGGGTTAGGACATAAACTTGTTAAAAATTACTCTCTGTTATTAAGAAAATCAACTTTTAGTAGGTAGGTTTAATTTATATTTCTATTATATTGTTGGGATCTTGAATAAATAATTAGCATTTTTTCATCTTTCCGACAACCACCACCACAACGGAAGAAGGAATCGTCTTTTCTTTCCATATAAAGAGAACTTTTCCTAGGACAGGCCATGCGTCATCGACCGAAGTAGGCAAAAGGAGCAATGGCTAAAAAAACGGCAAGTGATGTAGGAAAAATCACTTTGTCGTGCGTTTTTTCGTATACCGGCCGTTGTTGCTCAATCGTATAAGTTGTGTAGAATAGAGCTCCGTTCTGTATGTTTCATACGGTTTGAGCAGCTCGTAGTAGATCACGCGATAAATATTATACGCGATAATATTCTGTCCGGGTAAAATCCATGACTTGTTTCGCTTGGCGTTGTCGAAGTGGAACCATGCAAAATACTCTTCCTTAGTTTGAAGAACCGTTCTTCTTCTTAATTGGTAGGAACAACCGATTTTTATTCATCAATTGCTGCACGTAGAAAATAAATCTAAGCGCTTTGGTCTTTAGAGCTTCGTTGGATGGACCTTCCGCAGGTCTATCAAAAGAAGTATTGGTCGCCCCCTCTTGAGTCGCCCATTGAGTTTATAGCGTAAGACTTTTCAAGCTGGCGTATTTTCATATTTGGACACGCTTCGATACGTCGATGTCGTTATACAGCTTATGGTTCATACGACAATGGAACTCGCCGTTAGTGATGATGGCTCCAAATACTTTGAGAAGTAACATAAATTGATCCTCTTGATTAGTATTTGGTTATTGTTGGATCTTCGTTCGTCGAGAGAGCGCTTTGGGCAACTGCAGCTTTATTGTTCAAAAGCCGTAAAATATTCAACCTCATCTCGTTTTGGCTAGGTGGTGGACTTACTACTCAGTTCACAAGCGAAAAATCGCATTTCGCACGTCTTCAACTCATATGGCACCATTTTCCTTTCATGGCTTTTAGACGTTTGCTGATTGTGGAATCATCCACTCCTAATGATTCTGACAACTCCCAAAGCATTTGGCATCCGTCCACATAGAGTATTGATTTCAATTCTTCGTATCATAATTTTTTGGCTTTTTGTCTCGATCTTAAAATCATCAACGCGAGATGTTTTAAGATGATTGTACAGATAGAGCATGCTCGCCGTATATTTTAAGATTCAATGACCCTCGACAGCACTTTTCTTTATATTGACGTAATGAATGATACGAAATTGGACATGTTCAAGGCAAGTCGATGACACAAGCTGTCAAAAAAGCTTATTCACAATAGGTTTTAGCGGCAAGACATTGGAAACTCGAATATTAGTTCATGTACCAATGGTTGCCTTTTGTGTGAAACGCTCATTATTAATTCATGGTCCTATCTTAATCGCATATTATAAACTTACCATCCATATCAATTATGGCGATGTTGCCTCTCAAGTTCCGAAATGTTCTCTCTTTGATCGAACGCAAACGATTATTGCGCATCGATAGGACCCTTAAACGTGGCATGGTCTCAAAAGGCGCGCCCTGAAAAATAGAAGTAATTTCAGTAATAATTAACATTTTTCTGATTTTGTCTCCCTCTCACATATACCTGTATGCGACATATCTCATTGTTATCCATTTTTAACTCCACCAACCAATTGAGCACCTTCAATGGCATTGTGGACACGGTCCGTACAGCATTCGTAGATAAATCCAACACTTCCAAGTTGCGCATACTTCGCAGTCCTATATTTTCCATATTGCGGAAATGATTATTCGACAAGTTCAGGAAAACCATAGAGGGTGAATTGAAAAAGCTTTCCGATGATATGAATTTCAGGTTATTGTATTGGAAGTGGGAAGCCAAGAGATTGGGCAAATCTTCGAAGACATGATCTTTCAATTCGGCTAATTTGTTGTCTGCCAGCACAAACTCTTGTAGATCTGGCAAATTCTTGAGAGCTCCTGCATCCACATGACTAATTTCGTTGCTGGACAAATCGAGATATTGTAACCTGAGCAAGTTACGGAAAGTGCCATGTTTGAGTTCTGTTATCAGATTATTGGACAGACGGATTTCGACCACTTGATGCCAAGCCGACACAACTTCAGCGTTAATGAGGGATATTTGATTATAGCTAAGATCTATGTCTTTCAAACTCACTAGGTTAGACAAACTTATAGACATATCGCTTAAGGAATTTCCCGAAAGATCGAGATATTCTAAAGCTTTCTGAGATTCAAAGGCTGCGGGAGCTATGGTTCTTATGCTGTTGCGGGACACATCCAATTGTTCCAGTTTGGTGTTGTTAGAGAACAAATGATCAGTTATGGAATGCAATTTATTGGCTTGGAGATTAAGATTTCTAAGCTCGGATAGAGGCAGGAAACAGCGCTCGTCCATATTCATTATTTGATTCTCCTGCAAATGCAACAATTCCAGACGATAGGAACCTAAAAAGGCCGTATCGTCCAGAGATCGTAAACGGTTGTTGGCTAAACTTAAGACCCTTAGTTGAGGCAATCCTTGGAAAGCATATTTGGGCAAATGTTCCAAACGATTCAAACTCAAGTCCAACATTCTCAGATTGGGTAGATTCAAGGTTTTACTAGCCAACACGGGTAGTGTGGCGACCAAATTCCCTCTGACGGAAATGCGTTCTACTATTTTGGGCAAACCGGGTATCATTTCTTGCAATTGATTAAAACTTGCATCCACCTCAAATAAACGATCCAGATTACGAAAAGTAGCAGGGTGAACGATGTTCAACTCGTTGATAGAGATATTCAGGGTCTCCAATATGGCATTGTGTATAAAGGTGGTGGGATCCATTTTGCTTAGGCCGTTCTCACTTAAATCCAGACGCCTTAGAGAGGGCAGACCTGCCAGTAAAAATGAATCTACTATACGAAAGTTATTCAGTGACAAATCAAGGCCCTTCAAGCCGGGTAGGTTCCAAAAAGGCATTGCCAATTCATGGCTCAAACTGTTGTTGCGCATGCGTAACTCTCTTAAAGCTGGCATAGCCATTAAGGCATCCCTCTCGATATTTCTCAGCTGATTGTTATTGATATGCAGCTGCTCCAAAGTACCATGACCCCTTAGGGCGCCAAAGTGTATATCTCTTAGGTAATTATTACTTATATCGAGAAACTTTAAAGCCGGCAAAGCCTCCAGTAAGGATCTCAATTCTACGGT
Source organism: Muscina levida (assembly GCA_964034835.1). Classification (NCBI taxonomy): domain Eukaryota; kingdom Metazoa; phylum Arthropoda; class Insecta; order Diptera; family Muscidae; genus Muscina; species Muscina levida. The sequence continues at coordinate 120,263,014 of OZ035883.1, read as the reverse complement.
GTCGTCGATTTCATTGTTGTAGATGTACATAGTTTCCACACCGGAACCAGAAGCTTGCAGAAATGATTCCGGATGTATGCGCTTGATGTGATTATTATGCAGATACATAGTCTTCAACATGGTGGTTCTCAAGAATGCACCATATTCCAATTCCGTTATGCGATTGTCATTCAAATGCAACTCTGTCAAATGCGGTAAATCCACAAAGGAACCATCTTCGATGATATTGATAATATTATGATCCAGTCTTAGCTTCTTCAAATTCTCCAAATCCTTTATAATACGACCAACCATGCCCACATCACTGATTTGATTGTACGATAATTTCAAACTCACTAAATTGGGCAGGCGACTTAACGCCCTCAAGTGGATCCAATTTATACCATTACGACTTAAATCTATATTCTTTAGCGATATTAAACCATCGAATAGGCCCGACTCCAAGCGATTCAAATTATCGCCACCCGTTATATGGATATTTTGCAGCTTTGGCAAATGACGGAACCACAGAGGCTGCAATTCCATCAGCGATTTGCTTTGTACACTTAGATAGGTTAAACTTAGCAGCCCCGAGAAATCGGGCAAATGTTTCAATTCCTCACTTTGTATTGTTATAGCCACCATATTGATCATGCCATTTAAACTCTCCACAGGTATACTACGCAGCTGCGGTTCGACTATATAGATTTCCACCAGACTATTTTCCAATTCATTGAGCCAACCATTGGAGACTCTTTCGATACTGTTATATCTTAACATAAGACGCACTATTTGCAAAGTGCCAAAGAATCGGCCCGGTAAGGCGGGCAACTGGTTGTTCTCCAGCACCAGCTCATCGATGGGACCTTTGATGTTACGTTCAACGGCTTTCAGGCCGTCCATTATTTGGGGTAAGTTACTGTGGGAGCACCTGGTGGAAAGAAGAATACGTAAAGATAGAGGAGGATTAAAAAAAGTTATTGTAAAAGTTCAGGTTTTTAAAGATTTAACAAAAAAATCTCATCACATACAAATTGTTAATGAAAACCAAAAAATCTGTGTCTGAACAAAGTTTTTAAAAAAAATTTAAAATCTTAACAATCACAAGTTGAGAGTACAAGTCAAAAAATGTTTTCGTAGTATTATACTATCTATATCAAATTCTGTGAGGTGTTTTTGAAGTTGTAGCTAATTCTTGACATACAACACATAAGTTCATTCTTTGGACTGGGTAACGACATGCAGTGTAAATCAAATACTTATGTCTCTATTTTCTCTTCAACAGAGACGTTTTTGTACTTTGGAGATAAAGTCTCGCTGCACAGGCAAACGAGGCGTATCGTAATGATAATGGTTATAATTACTATATCCGGAAAAAAGGAAGACTGAACTCTTTGACTGATTGCATGACTCAAAAATATGGATACTAAGAGAGCAGTATGACTTGGATGAGCTGGAAAATGGTGAGTCAAAATTGATACTTGTAATGACTCGTAGCTCCAATTTTCACATTATGGTTGAATGTAAGCACTGCACGGTGGCCCATTTGCCTGAATTAGCGTAACGAAATTAATAACAAAAAAATAATAAAATTTTCGTCAAAAAGACAATTTTTCTAGAATAATAAAACAAAAAGGAATCAAATGAAAAAAAAAAATTTCACCAAAATTTTTTTTTTTTGGTAGTTTTTGTTAGATTTTCTTTTATTTAAAATTTTTTTTCTTAAAAATTTTATTTTTTAATTTTTTTTTTAATTTGTAGACGTATTAAATTATTTCGAGTCAACACTCCACTCTGACTCGGACTGCCATACCAAAAAAAAGTTGCAATTGCAGACCGACACGATGTCTAAAAATTGCAACATAGTGAGCAAAAGCAGCTCACTGTTGCATATATTGCACAGGTTACGATACATTTTTTTTGTAAACTACATACCTTTATATTTTAAAAAAATCCAAAAAATATTTACCAATATAAGTATTTCCAATTTTTCAGCACAATCTGCACAACTGCAAAAACGCGCTAAAACGTTTTTGTTGCAGCTGTTTTGACATTTGTTGTGTTTGAAAGCCTACAGTTAATTAATTATAGCACATTTGTAAATTTGGAAGTTATCGATTTGCTAAACGAACAGTTAGTTATCGTCGGGAAATAAAATCTTAGTAGATTTCGAATGTCGAAAATTTTAATTTCGTTACGCTAGATCAGGGAAATGGACCACTGTGCACTGGTTACTAAATCCAAGTCATTGAATTTTTATTCAAGGGAAGAAAAATGTTTCAATATCAGTGGCTATAGTAAATCTTGAAACGGTTGCTGAATGTGTAGACTGGTTAGTAATTCCAAGCGATTGACTTTTCTTTAGGAGTTCAACGAATAGTTTCTGATATGAACTGAAAGATACAGATATCAAGATAAGACCGAAGGTTAAAACAGATTATATGGTCCATTAATATGTCCATTGAGGCTAAGGTTTGGAATTTGGAAAGCAGCTTGGACAAGATTTAACCTCGACTCTGGCATACATCCTCGATAACTGGACTTACAGTTATCGAGGATCTGATTCCGCCCGCTCGATAATTTGTGTTATCCAATTCTATTGATTACTCGAATATGGATGACTAAATGAGAGAAGTGGAGGCTGTAAGTCCGGTTAACATATGACCAGTGGTTATTTGGTTCAATAAATAAATAAAACGTCGAACAATGGCATCAGACTGATTGATTTCTCTGCGGCAAGAAATGTGGTAGTTAGCAGCACTAGATTTGACCATAAAAATATTCATAAGGCAACATGGTTATCTCCAGATCAATTGACGAGGAATCAGATAGATCATGTGGTAGTCGATGGGCGCATCAAGTGTTTTGGACGTACAAATGATCAGGGGTGCGAACATTGACTCCGATCACTTCCTTACCGCAGTTAAGGTACGCACAAGGCTAAGCATGGCGAAAAACGTACGTAACCAGGCACAACGAAAGCTGGACATCGGTAAACTGCGGACCACAGAGGTAGCTGACGCCTACTCCAACCACCTAACTTAACTGCTGCGAAATGCTCCAACCCCTGACAATATAACCTCGCAGTGGCAAAATATAGCCGACTCCTTAGAACGGGCTGCGAGAAGCGTACTTGGGTACTCAAAGCCGTCTCAAGAAGATGCCTGGTACGATGATGAATGTCGCAATGCCACGAGAGAGACGGTTGCTGCATACAGGGCGAAACTGCAGCCAATGGCAACGCGAGCTGTTCGTGAACGGCACAGGGAGAAGAGACGACAGGCAACTCGTCTTTTTAGACGTAAAAAGAAGGAGCTGAAGAAGAGGCAGGATGAGTGCACAGAGTTGCTCCGAAACAGAGGCTAAGCCCGAAAATTCAACAAGAGAGTTAAGGCGAGAATGCGTGGAACATGGTTAACCTCCTGCAAGGACAGCGATGGTCAGCTAGTGGCGGACCCGGATAACGTTCTGAGGATATGGAGAAATCATTTTAAAAATTTATTGGATGCAGACACCACTCCTGAAGACCTCGCTCCAATCCATGACGATGTTGTTTATTGTCCGCCTCCGAGCCAGAGCGAGATACGTGTGGCAATCTCCCGCCTTAAAAACAACAAAGCTGCTGGATCCGATGGTCTCCCTGCTGAATTGTTTAAGGCTGGCGGGGAGGAGCTGATTAGGAGCATGCATCAGCTCATGGAGAACATCTGGCAAGAGGAGAGCATGCCCGGGGATTGGAGTCTCAGTCTGTTATGACCCATATACAAGAAAGGAGATCGTAGTGAATGTAAGAACTACCGTGGAATAAGCCTATTACCAATTGCGCACAAGGTCCTTTCAAGCATATTGTGTGAACGTCTAAAGCCAATTGTAGAAAAACTAATTGGACCATATCAGTGCGGCTTTAGACCTGGCAAATCTACGACGGATCAAATATTCACCTTACGACAAATCCTTAAAAAAACCCATGAAAAGCAGATCGACACCTACCACCTCTTTGTCGACTACAAAGCTGCCGTCGACTCTTCGATAAGGAATAGGCTTTATGAGGCCATGTCTGAGTTTGGTATTCCTGCAAAGCTGATTCGACTTTGCAAATGTACCTTAGACAACAGCAAATTCTCGGTTAAGATTGGTAAGGATCAGTCTGAACCATTCAACACGGAAAGAGGTCTCAGGCAGGGCGATAGCCTGTCCTGTACACTATTTAATATAGTTATGGAGAAGGTGATGAGAAAGGCTGGTGTCAACATGTCTGGCACCATATTCCACAAGAGCCACATGCCACTAGCCTATGCCGATGATATAGACATCATTGGCCGAAATCTGCGAGATGTTACTGCAGTTTTCTCATCACTAAAAAAAGGAGTCAGCAAAAATGGGCAACGAGGATAAAACAAAAATAATGATTTCGACGAACAAAGAGTCCTCTCGATGGGGACGCACCGTGAACGTTGACAATTATTGTTTTGAGGTAGTCGACGAATTTACCTACCTCGGATCTTCCGTCAACAAGAAAAATAATGTCAGCCAAGAAATTAAACGGAGAATAGCCAATAGATGTTTCTACGGACTTCGGCAGCACTTTAGTAACACCACCTTCTCTCGGAATACTAAGAAACAGCTATACCAGGTGCTTATCTTACCTGTTCTGTTGTATGCTGCCGAATCATGGGTGCTTACTACAACGGATATACAAAACCTGGGGGTATTCGAGAGAAAAGTACTCCGAAAAATATATGGACCTATCTGTGTCGAAGGCGAGTTTCGCCATCAGATGAACCATGAGCTGTATGAGCTTTACCACGACATCGACGTAGCTAAAAGAGTCAGAATCCAACGACTTCGATGGCTGGGACATGTTGCCAGGATGGATGTAAATGCTCCTGCGAGAAAGGTGGTTGAAGGCGAACCTGAAGGACGGCGCAGAGCAGGGAGACCCAAACTCTGTTGGAAGGACCAAGTGGTAGGCGATGTGCCATCATCTGGTAGGACTAACTGGAGAACGCACGCAGAAGACCGAAGCGTGTGGAATTCTTTATTACTTCAGGCCTCAAATTTATGAACTACGTTTCGTAAATTGTAATTGGCCATTTAAGTAAGTAAATAAATAAAAGATTGTCCAAAAGTTGGAATGTAGCGAATGATAAAACTGCGGCTGGAGAGTGTACCGTAGGTACGTTACAATTAGTTTTTACTACATAATGGATGAATTAGTGTCACTATAGATTTTTTAAGTGAGATTTATACTTAAGAGCATCATGGAGACCTAGGCAAAGCTAGACTGCCAACATACAAGGTCCCTTTTGAACTTTTGATTTGAGCACAATCGAATACCTATTTGGCCATTGTATGGCTCATTTACAAAGAAGACTGCATACTTAGCAGATTGTGTAGTTGGATGATATCAATAACGTGTTATGGCAAGGAATACTGTGATTTGCTGGTCTAATTTAAAAACCCTACAGACGGACAATGTGTTGAATGTAAAATGTAAAATGATAAGAAGAAAATTGAACCAGAACAGAAATTTGAGTCAGGTAAACTGTCTGATAAATACCATCACCCAATATAATATATTTTTTAAGTCTTGGGAGGTAGCAGAATGAGTGTGACAAAAAGTTACGTTTTCTTAGGTTTTGCCTCCTATCACAATATAAATTAACAGACCAAATTTCATTATCCCCCAGGTACCCGTTTGGAAGTTTTGGGAAGAATATTAATTTTTCAAAAATAGTTCATTTTCTAAAGGAGGTACCGAAAGGTACGAAAAATTTGACTTAATTCAGTGTACTTAAAAACCAGTAAGAAAGTTTCTGTCGGGCAACCCGACTTACATATACCCTCACCCTCAGTAAAACAACAAATTTTCAATTATATTGATATTATAACTCGATTTCTGAAGTGGGCGGAGTGGTACATTTGTATTGGAGGTACCATAAGGGGCGTGTCTACACTTCAAGATATTTTCTCCAAAACTTTATCCTGTTATAGCCTTACTAAATACAGAATTTAGGCACGATCGCGAGGTGTGTATTGATATTATTACTCCATCTCTAAAGTGGACGGAAAGGTACATTTGTATGCGAGGTACCATAAGGGGCGTGTCTAGACTTCCAACATTTTTTCCAAAACTTTACCCTGTTATAACATAACAAAATACATAATTTAGGCACGATCGTGTCGAGTATATTGATATTATTACTCCATCTCTAAAGTGGGCGGAGTGGTACATTTGTATGGGAGGTACCAGAAGGGGTGTGGCTATACTTTAAAATTTTTTTCCAAAACTTTATCCTGTAAAAGCTTTACTAAATATAGAATTTAAGAACGATCGAGTTCGATGTATTGATATTATTACTCGATGTCTAAAGTGGGCGGAATTGTACAATTGTATAAAAGGTACCAGAAGGGGCATGGTCATGTAGCCCATTTTCAATACCGTACGATGTTTTGAGGAAATATTAACTCGTGCAAAATTTCAAAACATTTGGTTGCGTCTAAAGTGGTTGGGTCTAAAGTCACTCCTTCTTTGTGTTACACTTTTGGGTCGTATCAAATGATATATACCCTCATCCCTAAGGGTGATGGTATTAAAAAAACAAGGGTGGGTAGAAGTAATGTTCGTTATAAATAGAGTGCAAACATATCTGTTTCAACGCAAATAAGAGTTTGTAAGCATTCTCTGTGTGTAAGGTATGGGTGCACACAAGTATACAAATTATGGGTATGTACTTACCCAGCAGCGGAAAGTCCGAGGCATTGTAAAAATAGGTCTACAAACATGCCTCAAAAGGCAGTTTGTTGACATTCGAGTACGCCTTCCTTTACCAGGCATATATGCAGGCGAGAGTAAGTCCTTAACTAAGCCTAACAAAAAATTTACCCCCATGCACCTGCAATGAGGCCTCCTACTATGGTGAGAAAAGATCCGGTAGACATGCCTTTTTTCCTTCTTAAAACTGTCCTGTTAGCAGCCCTACTGTGTACCCCACAAAAATTCCATAATATGCACAAAGGGCATGCAAACTTTCTTACCTTAAAAAGCCCTGTTGACAGGCCTACTATACCAGTTTACAAATCTTTATTTTTTGTCAGCTGCAGAGTTCCCAATAATTTTTTTCTATAGAGTTCGGCCTCCTTAAGACGAATATGAGATTTAAAACTTTTTCCTCTGATTAGTTTCAAGATATGATTTTTTGAATTATTTTGCAAATTTTTTATGAGGTGCATCAGCTTATTGGAGAATGATTCGTAAACGCGTCCAACGTTTTGAACATGAGTGGTCTCCAATTAAAGGTAATGTGCTCCTCTAAAACCTTTCTATACAAGCTTTTAACATCGGTTGGGTAGTTCTGATGGTAGGAGCATTTAAAGTTTAAAAAACTATTTTTTTTGTGCAAAAATCACTGTTTTAAATTGATAAAAAAATTTATATAAAATATTAATCGCAAAAATAAATTCAATTTCATAAATTGAGTATAAAGATTGGACTTTCCCGGGGAAAACAAGCCATTATATATAAAAATTGGTTGATAAGAGGGAGAGTTACACGTTATTAAAGAGGACACTACAAATGGTAAATTTTTTGATTTTAATCATATCACGGTAGACTTAAAGCTAAACTTTACGTTGCATGAAAATTACGTTAAAAAGTGGAAATGCCACTGTATTCTGGGTTGATCATGCATCACAAAAATGCTTAAATTGTAATCCTACCTGATCCTTTTTAGAAAATATCGATATTTTTCATTTCTGCCGACTGGACCAAAAGTCTTTTTACTTTTTAAACGATGACTACTGGTCTGCAGTAGCAATGCCTCATAGAAGGCCCTTGTATTTAGGGCTCCAAACAGAACTTCCTTGGCATGCCTACTGAACCGCCTTCAATAAGAAAGGGAATAAGCAGGCTGCATTTGCAGGGTAGGGTTTCTGACTGCCTTTGCAGGCCTGCAAGAAGGCATGGAAAGCCCCAATTGTTGCTGCTGGGTAAGTATACATTTATGCCGAGTACTTATTGTCATTCTCTGATGTGAACACACAAAATTGCAAACATTGGAGTGACACTCATCCTAAATAGAAGTTTTAAAAACCTCCTGCATCTACCCAAAATCACTGTTTGGGCAGCTTTGTTAGCAAGACATTACAGGTACATACTTTTTTGATGATCAAGGAATACACGCTGTTACAGTGAAGACAGAGCTGTATATAGTAAACTACGGATAAGTGCACATCGCATAAATGCAAAAACCGCATAAGTGCACTGGAACTTGAATCCATTATATATGGGTTTATCATTTTATACGAAAAAAAGTGTAACGCATTAAAGGAGACGAGTTATACCCCATGTATCTTAAGACCAAATTCGTTTCAGAACTTTTTAAGAAGAATGAGCTATGTCCGTCTGTCTGGCTGGCTGGATGGCTGGTCAGGAGGATAACTCGAGTAAACCTTAACGGATCGGTATGAAAATTTACCAGTATATATATGGGAGTGTAAAAGGGCAGAATAGACCCACCCCTTCTGGAACCTCCCATACAAAATTACCTATTTTTGGATAATTAATATTTCTTCCATAGCTGCCAAACAGACCATCGGAGGATATCTAAATTTGGTCAGATTATTTAACTTGCAATAGTAGGCAAACCCTTAGAATGCCGAAACCCTTGCCACACCCCTTCTGGTACCTCCCATACAAATGACCGAATTAACCTTTATAGTTTTACATACATATCTTTTTTGTAAGAAAACTGAGATCACTCAAATTTTGCGGATGATGTTCCCTTATGAAAATTAGACTCAGGTATGAATATGGACTATATCGGTTCACGCCTTCCGGTACCTCCCATACAAAATTAACTATTTTTGGAAAATTAATATTTCTCCCATAACTTCTAAACGAACACTTGTGGGGTAATGAAAATTGGTCGGTTAATTTATCTTGTGATAGGAGGCAAAACCTCAGAAAACCTAACTATTTGATACACCCCTTCTGCAACCACCCATACAAATGACCGGATGGACTTTTTTCTTCGGGGACACTTTAAAAATAAAGTTCATGTCATGTAGAATATTTCACGAAGCATCTGTGAAGCCGTCATTGAGAGTGTTCGCTCCATGTAGCAGCAGTGTCAAAATAATCAAGGATTCTATAACAAATAAACAATTTTTATCTCATTCACCTAATGGTTTTACTATCGTTTGAATAATAAGATGGTCTATTGTAGCGGTGCTCCAACTTCCTAAACGGTTAATGGCTACGTATTAAGATAGTTCCCTGTATTTGGCCGTTTAAATTCTCATTTAGTATTTTATTTCGAAATTTAATTGCACAAACACTTTCACTTACCATATTTGTATTTCTTTGCCTCTCAGCGAGCATCGACACGGTAATATGGCTTCAGATGGCGGACAACCTTCGGCCCTGGCGCTTGCTATTAGATAACATACAATAATCCCATAAAGCAGCCAACGATTATACAAATCCCGCCACAGACCATTGCCAATAGACCGCAATGAGTGGCTGCAGCGTCTTTTTTTCATATTGAGGAATTTTTTCCGTACGGATTGTGTGGAGTGGCTGACTTCAAGTCATCTGACTTGGGGCGGAACTATAAATCAGTGCAAACATTTTAGTGGTTTTTGTTCTTTGGTACTGGCCTGAAAATAAAACAAAAAGACAAAATGTAGGATAAATTAATGGACCCAAATCTATGGTAAAGATAAAGCTTGTACGTGTATACTCGGTTGTATATCGGATATCTCAGTGTCATTGAACAACGCATTGAAATGAGAAATCTTCAAATTGATAGCCCACCAAAAAAATCTACTTCATAAATTTTGGTTATATCATATTGTATGCCAAGGAAGTTTTAACATCGGCCGGAATACAATCGGTTACAAAGAAACAAACAAAATGTTATGTTGAAATCTCAGTTTGCTAGATTAGATGGTTTGTTGCGCATGCGCAACTTTACATTACACAGACGCCCCAGTGTTTAGCTTTATTTCAAATAGCAAACAATGAACGTTTTCGGTTTTTGAAAGTCGTTCGCTTGCTCGTTCGTTCGTTGTTCTCTTTATGGGTGGGTGGCTTTAGTTTCTTTTCAAATCCATATGGGGATTTTGCAATCGATGTTACCTATTATGTAGGGGGCTGGGGTCTGTAATTCATATGTTACCTGTGCGCATGCTCAAAGACAACAAACACCAACACCGACACCATCACCACTATCGCCGTCAGCTCATCATCATCATCGTCATCCACAAGTTCCGTTCTTTGTACTGAATACGTTTAATAACAATAACAACGCCAACAACAAAGAAATGAAAATATTATTAACAATTTTGAAATGTGCACGATTGCATCTAACGAACCTTGAAATGATTGTCATGTTATATGTATGTTCGTTTGTCGTCTTCATTATCATCGCCTAGTATAATTTTTTGTTTGGTTTCTTCTTCAACGCCGCCACTATCAAAGTTGCAGATAAAGCGTGTGCCTCTATATACACTAACATGCGGCAAACAACCCTCAACCTAATTCGCAAAGGTTTTCACTTGACTTTGTAACTATTCGTTTATGTTTTTGGGTATTTCCTAATATCTTTGGTAGCGAATCTGCGTAATTGTTTATATTTTGAATTTGGGGTAGAAATCTATTTTGTAATCTACAGAAACGAAAAGGGATCCACTGTTGCCGATGTTAATTGGGATAGCAGTTTAATGTGGTAAATGGAAATAATACAGGATGGGCCATAATTCTTTTTACTTAAATGATGGTTAAAAACTGTTTGTTTGTTATGAAAGAATACAAGTAGTGATTTTATTTTTAAACCAGTAAGAAAGTTTCAGTCGGGCAACCCGACATATACCATCACCCTCAGTAAAACAAAAAATTGTATTAGGTGTACAAATAAGTTTCCGCGATTTTTTATAAACAATTAGGAATTTATTGTGAAGGAACAGTACATTACGTTTTATTCAAAGTATTTTCCATCATTTGCCACTACTTTTCCCCATCTTTCTGGCAACATTCAGATACACCGTCGAAAAAACTCTTCATCTTTTGACGTTATCCACAAATCTACCCAATTTTTGGTGTCTTCATATGATGTGAAGCGCTGCTCAGACAGACCATGTGCCATCGACCGGAACAGGTGATAATCAGAAGGTGCTAAGTCTGGTGAATACGGCGGGTGGGGTAAAACTTCCCAGTTGAGCGTTTCCAAGTTTGTTTTTACCGGCGCCGCAACATGTGGACGAGCATTATCGTGTAAAAGAATAGTTTTGTCGTGTCTGGAGTAGTAATGGGCGCGTTTTTCCTTAAGTGCCCGACTCAATCTCATCAATTGTGTTCGGTAGAGAGCTCCAGTAATGGTTTCGCTTGGTTTGAGCAATTCATAATACACGATACCAAGCTGATCCCACCAAATACACAGCATAAGTTTTTTTCCATGAATATTCGGCTTAGCTGTCGATGTTGATGGTTCGCCGGGCTTCACCCATGATTTTCTCTTCTTTGGATTATCGTAGTGAATCCATTTTTCGTCACCAGTGACTATACGATGCAAAAAACTCTTTTTTTTATTCCTGGCAAGCAACATTTCACTCATGCATAATCGGCGTTCAACGTCTCTCGGCTTTAGTTCATATGGAACCCAATTTCCCGACAGTTCAGTGAGACAATCAAAGAACAATTTTCCAAAGAATTGCTTCCTTCTTCTATGAAGAGCTGGGCAATGGCATAACAAATGCTCAATGATCTCAATTTCCTCCTCATAGTCGCAATGTCTACAGTAATCCTTCTGTGTCGTCTGCCAGTTGGATGTAAATTCTCTGACGTCGCAGTGTCTCGTGATAACTCCAATTAGTCGTCTAATGGACCTCCTATCCAGTCTCAATAGTGATCTGGTTCGTCTTCCATCCAGTCTTGGCCAAATATCTCGTAATACCACACATTCGGTGCGATGTTCCCAAGATGCATTTGCCAGCCGTTCGATGTGACAATTCCATATATATGACAACATCGAGGGGGCCGGCATTAAAAGAAAATGTAGAGCCGGAGCCGGGAATCGAACGACGGACCTCCCGACAGAGTCGAACACTATTCTCCGGCAGTTTTGAGAGCGCCGTCCTACATCTGTACACTAATCTCGACTTTATAGCCTTTGATACCAAAGCCTTTAAGGCCGCTTGACTGTCCACATAGATTGTTACGATCTCCTTCAAATTCCTTGCCAATATTTTCTCCACAGATTTCATAATAGCGAAGATCAATCGTCATCCAATCGGAAGTGTTGCATGAAATTGAGATCCACGCTTAAAATACCCGATCCTATTTCCATTTTAGAACCATCAGTAAAGATGGACAGCCCCCTAAACGGTAAGGAATCTTTCAAATCTTCTCTATCAGGGATCACTACTTTCGGGCATGATGTAAAATCCAACAAAGGAACCGTATAGTTCGTTCCTTTGTTGAGTCCTTCTTTGCATTTATGTCTGCTGAACCATAACAGTATTGATGAGTGACCAGACTCCGTTTGCCGTCAACGGCCTGCTTCTTGTAACCTTATTGCACTTTAAGCCGCTACAGATAGTGCATGGTACCGCAGATTCTTCAGGTTTAATATCATGTCCAGTGCCACTTGTGGTGTGCTTCGTCTAGCACCTATCATACAAAGTGATGTCATTCGCCGTACACTACTATCAGCATTAGCTTACTTTCCGTTTCCGCATAAAGGAAAGTTTGCCTGATGATTGCAATTTGAGAATTCTATGTCCTGTGCTTAAGGGAATTCCAACCAATTTCCACGGAATCGGCCTTCTAATGTATTGCTTCTTCTGCCATAGCTTCCTTTTTTCTTGTATGTAGATTGTAACTGCTATAGCAAGAGCTGCGGCATCATAACTGTGATATATATGAGCATAGGGCGTCATAACACATAACTGTGAGATATACCTTTATTATCCTCAACAGCAAGTAAGATTGTTGCTTGTTTCCATCAAAAGCCATCGTTAGTTTAGAATCAAGTCATACTTTAGTTAGTTAGTTTAGAATCAAGTCATGTGTTGCCTTGGCTCCGCCCAAAACAAAAATAATAAGTTCAACCTGCAGATCAAGAAACGAGTCTTGATCGAAAGCCGCTTATGTTAACATGCGCTAAGTAAGCGTTTTAATGACAAAGCCCTCTCCCTCTACGCACAGAAACTGCGGTAATAACACAAGTGGGAACAGAGTCTTCGAAAGAAAAATACTACGAAAAATATTTGGAACCATCATCGTTAACGTAGTGTTCTGTCGTCGTATGAATCTTGACATCATGACATCGACGTAGTTCAATGCTCAAATAGACAAAACCTCAAAATACAATATATTTTTGATTTCTGAGCATTCTTCTTCTTTTTCTGCATTCTGTTTTGTATTTACAGTTTTACCATAAAATTAACCTTTTTTTTTGCCTCAAACTTTCTACGAAATTAACATGGCGAATCTGTCGTTTGTGTGTTGTGCCATGATTGTGATTAAAAAAACAGACATCCATTAGTTTTGCTCGAAATTTGTTCTATGTGAACCATATAAAAACCATTTTATTATGAAAATAACGTGATTATATTAAATATGTCAAATGTAATAACTTTATGTAGAAACGTGTTTGCTTTATTTTAAAATAAAAATTTAAGTCGAAACGAGCTTAAAAAGTGCAATGTGGGTAAACAGTGATTTTTAAAGATAGTAAAAAAGTTATTATTTTAGGCTAAAGGGGATTTCTACTAATAATAAATTCATCAACAAAAGTTAAAAGTTCAATACATTGTACAGAACTTTACTTAATTCGCACAAAAATTTCAAAAGAAATTATTATTTGTAAATCTTTGGAATTATAATTGCCATTTTTATGGGGAAATTAGAAAAAGTAAGTAAATCTGACGTTTCTAAGGTTTTGTATTTAAATTAAAAGTAAACTATTTATAACTGACTGAAGAGCTTCATTAATATTTTTTTTTGCAATATATAAATTTTCAGTATATTGGCTATTTTGTATGGGAAATTTTGCATCGATAGTTAGACGTTAGAGTGTGCCGCAAAAAGGTCAAAGTTCGATTTTGTGTTTAAATCAATTTATCGCCGCTAAATATTTTTCTGTTGTAGATAGATGAACTAGTAATATGCCGTCGATGTTTAACATAGCTACAAATACCTTTTTTTTTTAACGAAATTCCCAAAAACCCCGTATAAGGAACATCCTAGTGCTCGTGCAACAAAGATATTTATGTAAATGTGAGTTCGGTTAGAGGTACCAGAAGAGTGTGGCAAATGTGATGGAAGTGATGGGTTTAGACCTGGATATTTACCCAACGCTGGGTATTTACTCTTTTATACCCACCTTCATACCCGGTTATTTATCTCATTTCGGGTTATTTCGGGTACTTATTTGAATAACAAATACTCGTTGTTACGTAGAGTAAGAGAAAAGTGAACATTTTCAAATTTATTTTGAACATATTTAGTATAAGTGTATTTTGTTTATACATTTCTTGATGCGTTTTGCTCAGATAAGGCAGTTTTGACAAGGGTTCGTATTGGCTCGCTCGAAAGCCGCGCTTTTCCTGAAAATTGGCTCTAAGCTCGCGAGCCTGGAGCCACAAATTTCAAACGAGCTCTCGGCAGTTTTGACCATTGACTCTTAGCTCGCGAGCCAGGAGCTACAAAATTTAAAATGAGCTCTCGGCTTGCGAGCCAGGAGCCCAAATAAAGAGCTGGCTCGCGAGCCAAGAGCCCAAAGAGATCTGGCTCGTGAGCCAGGAGCCAAGAGCCCAAAAAAGAGCCAGCTCGAGAGCCCATTTGATATTATGTACCAAAAGTACTTTTTTATGGCAAAAAGTACTTTCATTGGACCAAAAAAACTTTGCTGTTGCACAAAGTATTTTTTTTTTTGTACAAGAGTACTTTTTTGTACCAAAAGTACTTTTAACGTACTTTTAGGCACAAATTTATTTTTTTTGTACCAGAGTACCTTATTGTACCAAAAGTACTTTTTATGTACTTTTCGGCACAAAGTACTTTTTTGTACCATAGTACTTTTTTGTACCAAAATTACTTTTAATGTACTTTTCGGAACAAAGCACTTTTTTTTGTACCAGAGTACTTTTTTGTACCAAAAGTACTTTTAATGTACTTTTCCGCACAAAGTACTTTTTATACCCTTCACCATTTGTAAAAAAGGTTGATAAACTGGTTATTTGCATTACAACTATATTTTATTAAACTTTGTACCACAGAACTGGGGAGTTGGTGAGAGGTGAACGTTACTTTTAGCATCACACATCCAGTTTTTGTCAATAATTTTTTTTTCTGAAATGTTTCGCTTAGATCGATAGCTCTTATACTGCGGCAGTAGTCCCGGAGACTGTCAGACGGACATGTTTACATCGACTCAAAATCAACGTCCCATCTCGGCTCATCTTACAACGTAAGCTCTTACTACTTACTTAATTTCCCTTTACACCCCATGAATTAGGTATGGGATAGCTTCTCGCGTTGTTGTGAATTAATACGCTTTCTATTTTTAGATTCACAACTAACGGCACCTACTTGTTTTTCAACGAAAGCGAACGTCACCGTTTGAGAATATTTTACTAGACATGCCGATTGACTCGACACTTGTACTTCAAAGTTGCTGACGACAACATCGCACAGTGGTCGTCCCCATTGGCCAAAAATAAAAAAATTCTGGGTAATACTGTGGCAACACTATCTCACAATAGATTTTGCTCTTTCAAATTACTTTTGTTTTTGCTTTATTCCACCTGTCCTCTTTAAGAATAGAGGACTATGAAAATAATTTTGTTTCGCAGCGTGAGTAACTTTCAAAGAAGGTCCAAAATAAAACGTAAAAACCCCTTTAAAAAAATTGCTTAAACAATGGAAGAATAAAATATTGTAAAGAAAGGTATTACCTATTATTTAAAAGAATTTAAAACTTCTTAGCATGTTGTGTCTATTTTATTAAATTAATTTATAATATGTGCCTATTTCAGTACAAACGGTGTGTAGACCTTAATTTCACATAGAGATTTAGTTGCGAAGTCGATCGAAGTTGACAACCAAATTTGTTGTAAAATGTTTACCAATATTTACAGATTATATGATGTAAATTTCAGCTGCAGATATTTGCGGATTGTTGAGTTATCTTTAATAGAACAAAGCCGCCTCGCCGTTTTCGGTGTCATTTTTTTAATTGTGTACTCTAAGAGAGGTCCTGGAATCCTTTGTCCGACATTGACCAAACTAGATTTAATCATAGATTGATGAAATCAATGGATATACCGGCTTTGGTATGACTACTATGAAATTTAAATTTTCAGGATCTAAGAGAGGTCCTTGAATCCTTTGTCCGACATTGACCAAATTTAAGATTTAGTCATAGATTGATGGAATCAGTCGATATGCCAACTTTGGTATGCCTACTATGAAATTTAAATTTTCATGATCTAAGAGAGGTCCTTGAATCCTTTGTCCGACATTGACCAAATTTTAGATTTAGTCATGGATTGGATATGACGACTTTGGTGTGCATACATTGAAATTTAAATTTTCAGGATCTAAGAGAGGTCCTTGAATCCTTTTACAGATTTGAACCAAATTTTAGAAATTGGTGTCATTTAAAGAGACTGTGAGATGTGCCAAATATTATTCACCTATGATAACTCCTTCTATTGGCCGCTCGATGCAACCACTGTTCATCGAAAGGGCCGGCAATGAAAGACAAATTAATTTTTTTTAAAATTTAAAATTTCAGCTCGATATTTCCTAAACTACGGCTATAATTGCGGAGGCAGTTAGGCGAACACCCCAAAAAAGGGGGAGTTTGTATGGGAGGTGGGA
Organism: Muscina levida; assembly: GCA_964034835.1. NCBI lineage: Eukaryota > Metazoa > Arthropoda > Insecta > Diptera > Muscidae > Muscina > Muscina levida. Next base: position 120,246,147 of record OZ035883.1, on the reverse strand, counting down.
GTAGTTTTTGACCGACCTTGCTCAATTTCAGCTATATACCTCTTAAAACACGGCTGCAATCGCAGAGAAAGACCCCAAAAAGCGAGAGTTTGTATGGGAGGTGAGAATAGTTTTTGACCGATCAGTCTCATCTTACTACTCAACCTCCGCTTAGTGTAGGAAGCTTGCATAATTTCAGCTTGTTTGCTTTAAACTACGGCTATAATCTCAGGGACAGACTCCAAAGTAGTTTTTGACCTATCGGGGCCTATCATCTTAGAACTTAACCTCCGCTTTGAGGATAGAGGCTTGCATTCCAAATTTTAGCTCGGTATCTCTTAAACTGCGGCTGTAATCGCGGGGACGGACAGACGGTCACCTTTAAATCGACTCAGATTTCGATGCTGATCATTTATATATAAAATTTATATATATAAAAGTGTTTTATCCACGACTACAATAGTACAATTTTTGTTTCTTACAAAATATTATTCAAAACAGCAGGTAACAATTTTTGTAGCTATTGTCAAGGTGACAAGGATTCGGAATACCGATTTTTAATTTTGTAACCAAAGTCGTTTATTTTAACCGTGGTGGCTATTGTAACCAAGTCAGACCATGGGCCACTCAGATTCCAACTATCAGGCATGAATTCTTTTAGTCACATCGTATTTATAAACTTGTGCATTCACGTTAACAGCTTATCGCCGCCGGCCTTAAAAATCTTTGCCGGTAATCCATCGTCACCCGTGCTGATCTCGTTTTGACTAAGTGGTGGGCAATATTCTCCGTCATCGTTGATTGAAGTGATTTCGTCTTTTGTGTGCCTTCGGAAGTTAACAGAGTTCAAATATCAGAATTTCAAGCGCTTCGGTCTTTTGCGCTCCGTAGAGAGTTAGTCACACCAAATGAAGATAACAGCTCTTTCACCTGGTCCATCTAAAGAAGTTTTGTTGCCCGCTCCTGTGCCGCCCATCGAGTTTATTGACGAAGACCTTATGAGCTGGAACATTTTTATCCATTCGTACAACGTGTCCAAGCCGGCGAATTTGGTCTATTTCAACAGCTCATATATCTTGTAGTTCATTCGACGACGATACTCGCCGTTAACGATGATGGGTCCAAATATTTTTTCTCTCGAAAACTCCCAGAGTAGATTGCTCCGCTTGTGTCATTACCCAGGATTCTCCGCCGTACAGCAAGACAGGTAGGATCAAAGTCAGGTGGACTTGGATCTTTTTCCTTCGAGAGAGCGCTTTGCCATTCAATCGCTAGTAGCACCGGTTTTCGATCAATACTCGTGTTTTGATTTGGAGGCTGATGTTATTATTTTTGTTTATGGCGGAGCCAAGTTAAACAAAATCATCTACCACTTCAATGTTATAGTTCTCAATGTTCACGCAGCGTCCCAGACGAGTAGACTCTTTGTTTGTTGAAAAAAATAATTTCCGCCGACTGCTTGTCAATGCTGGAAAAGGTCGCAGTAACATACCGCAATCCACGGCCAATGATTTCTATATCATCATACGCTAGCAACATGTCACTTCCGCATGATCGATGTTACAGAGATCGCAGGACAGAGTATCGCCTTGTCTAAAGCCTCGCTTGGTAGAAAATGGCTCAGTCAGATTTTTGCCAATTTTTACTGAAGACTTCGTGTCAGTCAGTGTCATCCCGCAAAGTCAAAGTAACTTCGTATGGATACCAAACTCAGTCATTGCATCTATCAATTTCTGTCGCATCGGACTGTCGAATGCAGCTTTGTAATCGATGAACAGATGGTGGGTGTCGATCTGCATTTCTTGGGTCCTCTCCAAGATTTGTCGTTCGAGGTTTTACCAGGTCTAAAGCCACACTGATAAGGTCCAATCAGGATCGTTAGAATGGGCTTTAGTCTTTCTCATGACACACTAGACAGGATCTTGTATGCGATGGGTAAACGGCTGATCCCACGATAGTTGGTGCACACACTTGGTTAGCCTTTCTCAACCACAGGACATAGAACACTCAGATTCCAATTATTGGACATGCAATCCTTGATCCAAATCGTGTTTATGGGCTGGTGCATGCTTGTTGCCAGCTCATCGCCTCCGGCTTTCTAAAGCTCTGCCAGCAGTCCTTCGACGGCTGCAGCTTTATAATTTTCATGCCGAGCTGATTTCGTTTAGGCTCGGTGGTGGACAATCTACTACGTCGTCTATGATTGGTGTGATTTCGTCACTTATGCTGCCTTCGGGAACGAGTAGAGATCGGAAGTGTTCCCTCCATATTTGCAGCACACTCCGAGTGTCCGGAAGTTTAATCCAATATCAATGTAAATTTCAAATGTTTCTAAAACACATATGGAATGCTAACAAAAATATAAAACCAGTAAGAAAGTTTCAGTCGGGAAAACCGACTTACATATACCCTCACTTTCAGAAAAACATAAAATTTTCTACCATATTGATATTATTACTCGATTTCTAAAGTAGGCGGAGTGGTGCATTTGTATGGGAGTTACCACAAGGGACGTGGCTAGACTTTCAATTTGTTCTCCAAAAGTTTATCCTGCTTGAGCTATCCTAAATACAGAATTTGGTTACGATCACGTTGGATCTATTCACTGATGGGTATGGGAGGTACCAGAAGAGGTATGGCTAGACTTCAATTTGCTACACTTTTACTGAATACTGAAATTGGGCACGGTCGCGTTGGGTGTATTGATATTGTTACTCGATTTCTAAAGTGGGCGGAAAGGTACATTCGTATGGACCTAACCATAAGGGGCGTGGCTAGACTTCCAGTTTTTTCTCCAAAACTCTATTCTGTTAAAGCTTTACTAAATTTAAAACTTGGGGACGATCGAGTTGGATGTATTGATATTTTTACTCGATTTTTAAAGTGGGCGGAATTGTACATTTGTATGGGAGGTACCAGAAGGGGAGTGGCCATGTAGCCCGTTTTCAATATCGTAAGTAGTTTTGGGGAAATATTAACTTGTCCTACGTATTGAAGGATTACGTTTTCAAAGGTCCTTCTTTAACATGTATGTTCCACTCTCTAAAAAAACAAGATAGATAGACCCCGTTGTCCAGTTTCCAGTATACATAATATCTTAATTATATCTTTAAAAATATCCTTTTAAACGCAAACTCGTCTAGAAATTAAAAAACAAAGTACACAATTGTGTTTCGTTTCTTGTCAGCTTTTAAAATTCCAAAGACATTTTCATGACCCAAAATAAGTGTGGCACGGTGTTATAAGCTCTTTTTTGAAGGCGTCGGAGGTAGAGTGAATTTGGCTAAATTTCTGTAAGCGTGTTGGGTAAAGTGATGATTCAATACGTTTATTTTTTAAAATATTTTTTGGTGTGCAGGATGACGCAATCGTCTTAATAAATTTTTTGTAAATTTTTGATTTATATTTTTTGTTACATTTTGTGTTGAATTTTAAGGGAAAACCCATATTCTTGGCTTTTCTTAAAGATTTTAATTTTTTGGCTGAAGTGCAGAAAATGGGGCGGGAGCCCGATTAAAAAATTGTCTTCGTCTTGTACCCCATAAATCGGAATGGTAGGTCAATGGTGGCGCTCAGGCCCATGGGGCCCCTTTCGGTTCTATTATGACCCCCCAGGTGCGGGTACTCAAATGAAAGATATTTTCGAGACGAATCCAACGATGTTCAAAAATCGCGCGATTTTTTTAAAAAAAATTGCAAATGCAACCATCTTAACCGTTACAACTCTAATTTAAAAAACAAATTATATTTTAAAGGGATATATAAAAAAAAATAAATATATAAATACAATACATAGCTTTTTTTCAAATGTTTTTTAAATTTTTCTTCATTTTTTCCACTTTTATCCTTTTTTTAATCAATTTTCTTCTTTCAAATATTTCTCTTTAGACTTTTTCTTGAATTTTTTTTAAATATTTCTTGAAATTTTCCTTTAAAAACCTTAAAAAAATCAAACAAATTTAAAATTTTCACATATTTTTGATGACATTTAATTTTTCTATGGAATTTTCCAATTCATTTCCTTAAATTATTCGAATTTCCCATGATTTGCTTTAAATTTTTTTACGGGTTTTTCAGAAAAAATTAACAGCTGTTTTCATAATTTTTTTACTTACAATCCTTAGTTATTGAAGATTTTATTACAATATTGAAAAATATTTGGGTATTTATTTCCAAGTTATCCTGTTTATATCCTTTTTGTAAAAAAATGTTATCACTGTACTCTGTTTTCAACAATTTTAGTTGCTTAAAATTTTTCTCAATTTTTTATATAACATCTACTTTGTTTATTTTCATTCAAATCATATAGAAATCTTTTGCATTAACACAATCTCACAAAATTCATGGCATGTTTAATAGATTATGCCATCATATTGAAAAGAAAAATTGGGCTAATTGGTTATTTGTTTATTTTTGTTTTTGTTTTAATAAAACATTGCATAAATTAAACGCTTTAATTAATTTATATAACACACAAAATGCACTTTCATCGATTGATATGCAACAATTCGTATTGCAGAGCGATAAAACAAAACCGGGTTAATGAAAACGAAATTATATAACTGAATTCAGTTGGGTATCCAAATATCCTTTTCTTTTGTAGTGAGCAGTTTATCCACAGGTAATCCTTTTAATACTTGGTTGCAACTTTTTATCCGTTTAGTCGAACCGTTTCGTTTGATATCCAAGCCGAGACTGTAGATGAATTTAAAAAAATATGCGCAATTATTACTCAAGACAAAAATTGGTAACAAAAGCGTTTTTAGTTTTGTTTTCTTTTTTTTTTCGTTTGGTGTAGAAGACTACAACTCTTCACCCTTTTCCATGTTCAGTATGTAGTTACATATGCCTAGCACCTACATGCGGCTGCTAGTTTACGAAATTTTTAACTTTAAATTGAGATCGCTTCCAAGCTGTGCTGAGCTGTGTCTTCCGTTACGCTCGGTTAATTTCCACTCAAATGCTATTGGAAGTGTTACACGAGCCACAGTAGTCAAAACGTAGAAACACCTTGTTTCTATCTTACCACCTGGGTTGTTGGTGCTTCTTTTTCATTTCTATGGCTCGTGCCCAAGATTTTCCAGTTTTCCATTGTAGGAAGCAATTTTGAAGCACACAATACAATTGGAATCTTGGTGATCACTATTGCAACTTGCATAGCCGCGTCTTAGACTGCCGTGGTGCATCTACTTGACGCAGTATTTGTGAGTTCCTCTTTGCCGTATTAAGGTATTTTTGTTTTTTTTTTTAACTTTGTTTTGTCGTCTTCTGCTGCTATGTGTCAGGTACGTAATGAAATCCTTTCATGTGTGACGACCTGAAAGTCATTTCGGTGGTGGTTAAGTTGTCTTTTGTAGTCTATACCCTACAATCGGATTAACATTATTGTCAGCTGGGCGACACGCGGTCTGAGTTCAAACGGGAGCTTTGCAAACATGTACAGAAAAGTTTAGAACAACATCAAATTTCAGTTAGGTAAACTGACTGGTAATATCCTGACCCTATGTTCTTCCTTAAAATGTGGGTGGATATTGTTTAATTTATAAAGCTATGGATAATGTTAATGATGTTGGACCGGCCGTGGCATAGTGGTTAGAACACACGACTACCATGCGGGAGTTACCGGTCATCGACAATTTTCTTTCACTGCCGGCCCCCTAGATGTTGTCGACAGCAACATCGAGATAATCGGCATGTCTAGTAAAAGCTTCTCAAACAGTGGCGTTCGCATTCGTTGATAAACAAGTAGGTGCCGTTTGTTGTGAATCTAAAACGGAAAGCGTGTTAATTCACAACAACGCGAGAAGCTATCCCATACCTCATTCATGGGGTGTAAAGGGAAATTATTTTAATTTTTTTTAGTATGGATGATGTAACACAGGAATGTGTAAGAGAATCCGCCGACAAATGTGACAAGTTCCATATAATATCTCTGGGCGTATGATCATTTTGTATTGGGGCACCGATCGTGTCATTTACATTGTCTTCTTCTCAGTTGGCAGCTGTAACAGAAATTAATTTATCAGCAGCCGTACGTAAATAAGAATTCCAAGCGTTTCGGTTTTTGCGCTCCTTAGATAGTAAGTCACACCAATTGTAGATAACAGCTCTTTCACCTGATCCATCCAACGAAGTTTTGGTCGCCCCTCTCCGGCGCCGCCCATTGGTTTACGATCAATATTCGTCTCTTGATTTCCAGGCTGATATTATTATTTCTTGTTTATGGCAGAGCCAAGGTACACAAAGTCATATACCACTTCAAAAGTTATAGTTGCTAAGCGTCTGGACTCTTTGTTCGTTAAAAGAAAGAACTTGGTTTTGTTCTCATTTATTACCGGACCCTCTTCCGCCAACTGTTTTTCAATGCTCTAAAAGGCCGCAGTAACATCCCGCAATCCACGGCCAATGATATCTTTATCATCGGCATACGCGAGCAGCATGTGTCCTTTGTTGAAGATGGTACCATTCCTGTTTACTGCAGCCTTCTGCATGATCATCTCCATTACGATATCAAAAAAATCGCCAGATCGCCTTGTCTAAAGCCTCGCTTGGTAGACAATGGCTCTGTCAGATTTTTACTAATTTTTACTAAAGACTTTGTGTCAGTCAGTGTCATGTCGCAAAGTCGTATCACCTTCGCGGTGATACCAAACTCAGCCATAGCATCTAATAGTTTCTGTCGTATCGGACTGTCGAATGCAGCTTTGTAGTCGATAAACAGATGGTAGGTGTCGATCTGCATATATTGGGTCTTCTCCAGGATATGTATTAGAGTGAATATCTGGTTGGTCGTGAATTTACCAGGTCTCAAACCACACTGATAAGGTCTAATCAGGTTCGCCAGAATGGATTTTAGTCTTTCAGATAACACATTAGACAGGGTCTTGTATGCGATGGGTAAAAGGCTAAGTTGGTACATACACTTGGATTGTCTCTCTTAAGCACGGAACATGGGACACACACAATCATCGGGCATGCACTCCCTGAGCCAATTGGTGTTTATGAGCTTGTTCATGCATGTTACCAGCTCATTGCCGCCGCCTTTAAAAAGCTCTGCCGGAAGTCCATCGGCTCCCGCAGCTCTATAATTTTTAAGCCGTGCAATTGTCGTGCTGATCTCGTTTTGGCTCGGTGGTGGACAGTCTACTCCATCGTCGATGATTGGTGCGATTTCGTCACTTATGCTGTCTTCGAGAACGAGTAGAGATTACAAGTGTCCCCTGCATATTGGCAGCACACTCTGAATGTCTATGACCAGATTTCCGTCTTCGTCCATACAGGTGGGAATCCCTGGTCCAAAACCTTTGCTTTTAACCCTTTGGTAGAACTTTTGGGCCTCACCTCTATCACCGTAGTTTTTGCTATCCTGGCTCTCTCTTTTCTTCCACAGTCGCTTTATCCGCATGAATAGCGGAACGAGTAGAGATTGAAAGTATCCCCTCCATATTTGCAGCCCACTCTGAGTGTCTGTGACCAGATTTCCGTCTCTGTCGTTACAGGTTTGGGTACCTGTTATTTTAACCCTTTGGTGGAACTTTCGGGTCTCACTTCTATTCCTGTATGGCTCTACTTTTTCTTCTACTTTTTCCGCCTGAATAGTCGTTTCACCTCCCTCATTTTCTCATTATAACGCTCCGTTAACGCGCTCATCGCCGCCTTTAAAAAGCTCTGCCGGAAGTCCTTCGACTCCCGCAACTTTATTATTTGTAAGCCTGGCAATCGTCGTGCTGATCTCGTTTTGGCTCGGTGGTAGACAATCTACTCAGTCATCTATTATAAGTGTGATTTCGTCACTTATGCTGCCTACGGAAACGTGTAGATGTCGAAAGTGTTCCCTCCAAATTTTCAGCACACTCTTAGTGTCCGTAACCAGATGTCCGTCTCTGTCCTTACATGTGAGGATCCCTGTTCCAACACCTTTGCTTTTTACCATTTGGTAAAACTTTTGGCCTTCACCTCTATCCCTGTAGTTTTCGATATCCTGGCTGTCTCTTTTCTTTTACAAACGCTTTTTCTGCCTGAACAGGCGTTTTATCTCCCTCCATTCTCATTATAACGCTTTGTCACTGCAATCGTTGCCATTGACTGTAGTTTTGCCTTGTATGCAGCATCCATTTCCTCAGACATTGCGTGACATTCCTCATCGTCCCAGGGCTTGTCTTAGCGTGGTTTTGCGTAACCCAGTACGGTCGTTGCGGCAGTGGTCATAGAATTCGCAATATGCTGTCACTGTGTGATGGGAACATCCGAACTAGGGAGGTTTGTTTGAAATAATTGAGAGTTGGTTGGAGTAGGCATTGGCTATCTCGGTGTGGTATGCAGCTTTGTGATATCTAGCTTCCTTTACGTTTGCACGTACTTCCTTTACGTGCGTACCTGGGCTGCAACTAGGTGGTGATCCGAGTCAATATTTGCACCGCGCATCACACGTACGTCCATAACGCTTGAGACTTGCCTTCAATCAAGTACCACGTGATCAATCTGATTTCTTGTATTTTGATCGGGAGATATCCAGGTTGCCTTGTGGATATCTTTATGCGCGAATCTGGTTCCACTCACAACCATGTTTCTTGCTGACGCGAAACTTACCAGTCTGAATCCGTTATCGGAGGTGTTGTTGTGTAGACTGAATTTTACGACTGCTGAGCCAAGAGCATCTTCCCTTTCTACTTTAGCATTAAAATCTCCCAGAACAATTTTAAAGACATGTGCGGGCCAGCGGTCTCCTCCAGGCGCTCATAGAATGTATCTTTAATGACATCATCTTTGTCTTCCGTCAAGGCGTGTACACAAATCAGCGTACTGTAAAAATATTTCGCCCCTATGCAAAAAGTGGCTATTCGGTCACTTACAGGGATAAACCACGAGACTAAGTTTCAAAGTCTCTTGCCGACTATAAAACCACATCTAAATTCTTAACATTCTGCACGGCAGCTGTAAAAGATGTCACAGTTCTTTCGTCTGGAGCATTCCTGTCCCGTCCATCTCATTTCCTGTATGGCGGAGACGTCAGCCTTGTATTTGTCGAGAACATCCGCCAGTTAAATAGAGGCACCATCTCTGTATAGAGTTCGGACATTTCAGGTGCATATACTTAAATCATGATCCTTATAATGTTGGCGGGAAGGGGTTCTTGTTTTTTATTTTCTTCGTGTTTTCATTATAAAAAATTTAACTTTCCTTTACATCATATGAATGAGGTATGGGATAGCTTGTCGCGTTGTTGTGAATTAACACGCTTTCTATTTTTAGATTCACAACTAACGGCACCTACTTGTTTATCGACAAATGCGAACGTCACTGTTTGAGAAGCTCTTGATAGACATGCCGATTGACTCGACACTTATACTGCGAAGTTGCTGTCAGCAACATTCGAGGGTAGTCGACAATGAAAGAAAAATTTTCTTTTAAGATGACTGGAGCCAGGAGTTGGACCTGTGATCTCCCGCAAGGTAGTCGCGTGTTCTAACCACTATGTCACGGCCAGTCCCATTATAATAGTATTTTATTTAAGGAGAGTGGCTTATTAGGCCACCGCGTCCGATCCTAGTTTTGTTGGGGGCTGCCAAAGCAACTAAGAAGCCACTGTGTTGAGCTTCAGTAACTTCTGTTACGTACTTCCTAAGACGCATTGGTGGTAGCATGCCGATTAGGTTACTCAACATTACGCCTTTACGGTAAGTACTAAAGAATTAATCTCGTTGTACAGTATCCCAGTGAGGGAACCCTCACTGAGGATATAAATACTAACATAGCCTATATATATACTAACATAGCCTACCTACCCTATCGACCATTGCCATTTTAACTATAGCTCAATCTCAAGTTCTTGGCTTAAACTATGTTCCCTAAATCACCTTTTAACTACAATAAAACGTCAATCATATCCAAATTAGGAGGCCGGTGGTGGTGGCTTCTTTTCTTCGCCTTAAACCAAGCATTGAATATGCGAGTGTTGTTTCTGTTTCTGCGAGACCATAACAAGAAATAACTGACTCTAAGTAGTAAAAGTGAGCAATGTGTGCGCCATTATTACAATAATATATTGAGTTTAACTTTTAGTTAAGTGTCCAATTAACTGTTAAGCATCATTAAGATTCACTCGTTTGTTGTTGTTGAATAGTTGATTATTTTCAAGTGTCATTATAGATCATTTTACAATTACATGTATTAATGTTTAAGACTTGTCATAAGTGGGAGGAGGTCCTCAAGTTTCTTTACAATTTGATGCTACTTATTGAGGTAGGGTAGGTAAGGTAGGCACTACTTGCCTGTGAGTTCGAACAGGTGCCACATTGTTTAAGGTTAACATGATTAGAGAGTTTAATTGTATGGAACCTTAAGACAAAGTTGTTGGCAATCGTTTAAATACAATACAAATTTGAAATGTTGTCTCCAAAATGTCACAAATGACAAAATGTCAAATTACGTACATATGTGATATTTTGAAGACGGAAATTAATTCGTGAGAAGTGTGGCTGGGGGTGGTGGGTAGGTCTGCTTCTTTTAAAAACCTTTATGACATAACTTCAACGAATTTAAGTTTTCTCATAAGATATCTAATGTGTAGTACATGATGTTGGGGATTTGTTTTTTAGTCGAATTTGTCGCTCACCTTTCGTTTATTTGCGAATACTTTTCCATGAGGTGGTACATTTGTTGTTATTTTTCCATGTACTTATTTTCCACATTAATTATGTTTTTAATAATAATATCAAATATTTACAAAGTCTACATTGAAGTAATGACCCTTGCACACGTAAGGGGGAGAGTGACGAGACAATAACTCAGCCCAGTTCTCGTTTCATTATAGTGGCCAAAGAGAGTGACAACAATGACATTGTATTTAATAAGACGAGTAACTTAGACTTTTTGCGTTATTGTGAACTAACACGCTTTCTATTTTTAGACGTACAACAAAAGAAACCTTCTTGTTTATAGAAGAATGCGAACATTAGCTGTTTGAAAAGATTTTACTAGACATGGCGATTGATTCGACACTATAATGCTACAACATATCGCTGGGGATCGCTGATGAAAAAAACTACAGTGGACTGAGACACAAATTTTATCATGGATCTTCCGTATGATTGTCGCGTGTTCTAACCATCATGCCCTAGTATTACACTTTTCTTTGATTTTCTTATGAAAAGACTCATTTTATTCATAACAGATCTAACTTCACGATCAAAGTGCATAACTGATCACTTTCTGCGGTAACAGATTTTTTTTTATTAATTTGGCTGAATTTAAGAAATTTGGCTGAAATGTAATTCTTAAATTACATAAATCCGTGATTTTTAGAATTTTTGGTATATTAACTGATAAAGTCGGACAAATGGCTCTTGTGTTATGCTATAATCTACCAAACAATCTTTTCATAAATTGAATTTTTTTATTAAATAACACAGGGGTGAACCAAACCAATATTAAACGAAAGCATTTGACCTCAGTAACAAAACCTTAAACTCCATTTTGCTCCACTATGTCACAATTTTTTTCTATAGTGATTTAAAATTTGATATTTTTGGTTAAATGTCGAATCAAAGAATATGAAAAATCATGTGTAACCAGTAAGAAAGTTTTAGTCGGGCAACCCGACTTACATATACCCTCACCCACAGTAAACCATAAAATTTTCTATTATATTGATATTATTACCGATTTCTAAAGTGGGCGGAGTGGTACATTTGTATGAGAGGTACCAGAAAGAGCGCGACTAGACTTTCAATTTTATTTTCTCCAAAACGTTATCCTGTTATAGCTTAACAAAATACAGAATTTGGGCACGATCGTGTCGAGTGTATTGATATTATTACTCGATTTATAAAGTGGGCGGAATTGCACATTTGTATGGGAGGTACCAGAATGGGCGTGGCTAGACTTAAAATTTTTTATCTAAAACTTTTTCCTGTTTTAGCTTTAGTAAATACAGAATTCGGTTACTATCCCGTTGGGTGTATTGATATTATTACTCGATTTCTAAAGTGGGCGGAATGGTACATTTGTATGGGAGGTAACAGAAGAGGCGGGATCATGTAGCCCATTTGCAATACCGAAAGTAGTTTTGGGGAAATATTTGGTTGCTTCTTTCCAAAGTTATCGTGCGTACCAGTCGGATAGACAGACAGGCGGACATGGCTCAAACGATTAAAAAAGTCATGAACCGAATTTGGTTCAAATAAAACTAGGGTCTAAAGTGACTCCTTCAAACGGTGAAAGACCTTTATCATTGGACTTCGCAAACTTTTAAGACCTCCAAAGAAGACGCTGACGGCTACAATAAAACAAAAGAAGAGATATTTTCAAGGTATAACCAGTACAGAAATTTCAGTCAGGTAAACTGACTGATAAATACCATCACCCAATATAAGATATTGTTTAAGTCTTGAGTTATTAAAATTAATAGATTTTTAAAATAAAATTACTTATGTTTGTAATTTTTTATATTTGTACACAAGGTACAATGGGACAGCACAACGTGTCTGACTTTTTTCGTATGTAAAAGGGGAAATATCCCATATATTTATATAGGAGGTACCGGAAGGGGTGTGCCAAATAGTTTGGGCTTTGCTTCCTATTACAAGAAAAATTAACTGACCAAATTTGATTATCCCCCCAGGTGCCGGTTTAGAAGTTTTGAAAGAAATATTAATTTTCCAAACATTTGTATGGGAGGTACCAGAAGGGGTAATGCGATATAGTCCATATTAATTTCTGATTAAAATCTTCATAACCGTACACCTTACGCAAAATTTTGCTGAATTCAGTGTACTTACAAAAAAGATATGTATGTGAGACCATGGGGGTGGGTTCGGTCATTTGTATGGGAAGTATCAACAGGGGTGTGTCAAATAGTTAGGTTTTCTGAGGTAATGCCTTCCATCTGAAGTTAAATTTACCGATCAATTTTCGTTACCCCCCAAGTGTCTGTTTGTAAGTTATGGGAGAAATATTAATTTTCCAAAAATAGGTTATTTTGTATGGGAGGTACCAGAAGGCGTAAACCGATAAAGTCCATGTTCATTCCTGAGTCTAATTTTCACAAGCGAACATCATACGCAAAATTTGAGTGAATTCACTTTACTTACAAAAAAGATTTGTATGTGACACTATGGGAGTGGGTTCGGTCATTTGTATGGGAGGTACCAGAAGGGGTGTGTCAAATAGTTAGGTTTTCTGAGGTTTTGCCTTCTATCTGAAGATAAATTTACCGATCAATTTTCATTACCCCCCAAGTCTCCGTTGGGAAGTTATGGGAGAAATATTAATTTTCCAAAAATAAGTAATTTTGTATGGGAGGTACCAGAAGGCGTGAACCGATATAGTCCATATTCATTCCTAATTCAACTTTTCATAAGCGAACTTCACACGCAAAATTTTAGTGAATTCAGTTTACTAACAAAAAAAGATATGTATGTAAAAGTATGAGGGTCAATTCGGTCATTTGTATGGGAGGTACCAGAATGGGTGGGGCAAAGGTTTCGGTTTTCTTAGGGTTTGTCTACTTTTGCAAGATAAATGAACTGACCAAATGCAAACATCCTCTGGTTGTCCGTTTTCAAGTTATGGATGAAATATTAATTTTCCAAAAATAGGTAATTTTGTATGGGAGGTATCAGAAGGGGTGGGGCTATTCAGCCCAATTACAATCCCATAAGTTCGTTTTGAAAAATATTGATACTGGTACATTTTCATACCGATCCGTTTAGGATTACTCGAGTTATCCTGCTGACCAGCTATCCTGCCAGCCTGCCAGCCAGCCAGCCAGACAGACGGACATAGCTCAATCGTCTTAAAAAGTCCTGAAACGAATTTGGTCTTAAGATACTTGGGGTCTAACTCGTCTCCTTTAATGCGTTACACTTTTTTTCGTATCAAATGATATATACCCTCATCCCTAAGGGTGATGGTATAAAAATGCTAATACTATAACAGGAACTCAAAGCTTCCATTCTTTTTTTTATTATTATTATTAGCCTTTAAAACAACATGACAACATATATATTTATATCTTATTGTCTAAGTCAGAGGCCAAAATGATTAGAGATTTCCATTTGCTTCGATCTTGTGCGCACCGTCTTCAGTCAGTCCTACCAAGCAGCGTCAGTAATTCCTCCGCCTGGTCATTCCAACGTAGTCGCGGTCTCCCTCCTTTGCGCCGTCCTTCAAAGTCTTGATAGAATACCTTTCGCGCTGGAGTTTCCTCATCCGTTCTCACGACATGGCCTAGTCAGCGTAACCGTTGCACTTTGATTCCCTTGACCACATCAATGTCGTGATATAACTCATACAGCTCATGGTTCATCCGAATCCTAAACTCGTCGTTTACGCAAATGGGAGTATTTTTCTCTCAAACACCGCCAGATGAGCTGCATTCGCCTGTGTAAGCACCCAAGATTCGGAGGCATACAACAAGACCGGTAAAATTAGTACCTGGTACAGTTGGACTTTGGTGGTTCAAGGTAGGGTGGTGTTTATGAAGTGCTCGCGTAGTCCAAAGAAACACCTGTTGGCGAGCACTATTCTCCGTTTTATTTCAAAGCTGACACTGTTGTTTTTTTTCATGGCGGATCCGAGGTAGATAAATTCATCCACTACCTCAAAGCAATAGTTTTCAACGTTCACGCTGCGTCCCCAACGGGTGGACACTTTGTTCGATGATACCATTAACTTCGTCTTGTCCTCATTCACTGCCAAACCCATTTTCGCTGACTTCCTTTCAACTGATGAGAAGACAGCTGTTACCTCTCGCATCGTTCGACCGATAATGTCAATATGATCGGCATATGCGAGCAGCATGTGGCTCTTATTAAATATGGTGCCAGACATGTTAACCGCTGCTTTCCTTAACACCTTCTCCATCACTATGTTGAACAGCATACATGACAAACCGTCACCCTGTCTAAGACCTCTCGTCGTATCGAATGGTGCAGATAGATCCTTGCCAATCCGAACAGACGATTTGGTATTCGTAAGGGTACACCGGCAGAGACGAATTATCTTCGCAGGAATACCGAACTCAGACATGGCTTCGTATAGTCAATGCCTGATGGGACTATCGAAGGCAGCTTTGTAATCGACAAACAGGTGGTAAGTGTCGATTTGCATCTCATAAGTTTTCTCCAGAATCTGCAGTAGTGTAAATATCTGATCCGTTGTGGATTTGCCTGGTCTAAAGCCGTCCTGATAAGGTCCAATCAGGTTTTCCATAATAGGCTTTAGACGTTCACACAGTATGCTAGACAGGACCTTATACGAAATCGGTAAGAGGCTAAATCCACGGTAGTTTTTACATTTACTACGGCGACCTTTTTGTAGATTGGACATAGCACACTGAGATTCCAATCCGCTGTCATGCTCTCCTAAAGCCAAATATTCTCTATGAGCTGTTGCATGCTTAAAACAAGCTCATCTCCACCCACTTTAAACAACTCAGCTGGAAGACCATCAGCCCCAGCGGCCTTGTTGTTCTTTAGGCGGGATATGGCAGTTGTTATCTCAGCTTGGCTCGGAGGTGGACAGTCGATGTTATCATCTCGGATTGGTACACAGTCTTCATCAGCCGAGTTTTCAGACATCAATAGGCTGCAGAAGTGATCTTTCCATATTCTCAGTACCATCCTTGTCTTTACAGGAGGGAAGACCTGTTCCATGTACCCTACCATTTATCTTCTAGTGAAATTTTCGGCCTCACCTCTGTTCCTGTAATCTTCAATACACACATTATTCTGCTACTTAAGCTCTCGTTTTTTTCGCCTGAAGAGTCGAGTCGCCTCCCGCCTCTTCTACCTGTATTTTTCATGAGCATTCAGGATACATGGTTGTAATGCCTTCTAACTCTAGCTAACTTTTAAGCGGTTGCTGTAAAGTCATTGCCCGGGTAATACTTGGTCTAAGACCGGAAGTAGTTAGCTGCTTGTGAGTGAGTAACAATCAGTAACTTTCCACCCCTGAGCAAAGTCCCATTCCCACATTCTTTTATACCTTCAGATAAAACTTCACTAAATGTTAGCAAATATTCCGAAAGTCAACAGTATTTCTTGCGCAAAATTTATCAAGGTTAAGTCCATATTTTTGGGGGTGTCTGAAAAATGTTTTAATCTATTAGAATTACCAAAAAAATCTGTATAACTTCCAAAGTTTAGCTACTTTATTCTTTTTTGCCACACAAAGATATCAAAATATAAGGAAGTTAACAAGAGACGCATTAACCTAAAATTTTTTAAAAAAATAATAAGAAAAACCCCATTTTAGTTTTTATATATGTTATATATATTAAATAGATAATGATCTTCGATGTGTTTTTCAAGTTTAAACTTTTATTTTTGGCAAAAAATGTTTCAGTAGAATATAAAATTTGTACAGTGTATGTTTTCGAAAGCTTAC
Organism: Muscina levida; assembly: GCA_964034835.1. Taxonomy (NCBI): domain Eukaryota; kingdom Metazoa; phylum Arthropoda; class Insecta; order Diptera; family Muscidae; genus Muscina; species Muscina levida. The sequence continues at coordinate 120,229,779 of OZ035883.1, read as the reverse complement.
TCATATACCTTTCTTCCGGGGTCCGGGGTCCAGGCTTAAATGAAGCAGGAAAAGCTAAGGGTGGTGCAAATTAATTTGCATCACTGTCTGGCCGCCTCTGTCGATCTTTCGCTCTACCTCACTACTAAGCAGGCGGATATAGCTCTCGTGCAGGAACCATACATAGTGGACAATAAAGTCCACGGCTTCGACGTAGAAAACACCATCATATACGCACCCTGCACGGGAGAAAAGGTAAGAACTTGTATTGTTACTAGGAAAGATCTGTTTTTTATAATCTCTCCAAAATACAGCAACGGAGATATCACAACAATATACACGGATACACTACGGGGCACTACTCTTTTGTTGTCATCCGTGTATATGCCATATGAGCAGGAGGACCCAGCCTCTGAAACCGTGCGGCAGTTAGTGGACTATGCTGCAAATAAGAGGGCAAATTTGGTAATGGGATGCGATGCAAATTCACATCACACTCAATGGGGAAGTGCAGGGACAAACAACAGAGGTAAGAGATTATTAGAGTATGTATTACTAACTAACCTTAAAATCTGCAACAGAGGAAACTCCCCCACTTTTCGGAATAGGGTATGTGAAACAGTAATAGATATCACTCTAACGAATATGGACATATCTAGGATAGAGGGTTGGAAGGTATCTAATGTATGCTCTTTCTCGGATCATAATAGAATACTTTTCACCATAAACGTAGTAGGTCACAGGAACAAACCGTACAGGAATCCACGAAAAACAAACTGGTCAGAATATCAACGTCTTGTAACGCCGGAACTACTGCGGACTCTCAATAGTTGCCATTCGGTTACTGACATAGAAAACCTGGTCCAGGAAATGACGAGGATACTGCAGGCGGGGTTTAAAAAGTCGTGTCCTATCACCTACCCAGGAGGAAAATCTCAGCCAGTGTGGTGGAACGAGGAGCTGAGAGAAAAACGGAAAAGTACGAGGAAGCTGTTCAACAGGGCCAAACGGTCTAAAGAGCTAACGGATTGGGACGCATATCGTATAAGCTTCAATGAATATAAAAGGGAGCTTAAACGGGCTAAATGGTCTTCATGGGTTAATTTCTGTGAAGCTATTGAGGGCATAAATGCGGCAGCTCGTTTCAGGCGTTTACTCTCGAAAGACCCTAAAGTACTCGGATGCGTTCAGAAATCAAACGGAGACTGGACTGAGTCTGCAGAGGACACGTTGGAGATTTTGATGAGTACACACTTCCCGGAATGCGAAAATGTAGCTGAACATGGGATGTTGTGGAGGCCGCCCGAAACGCTGGATTTAGTACATGGAACACTTGTGAACGACGTGATTAATGAGGAAAAAGTAAAATGGGCTTTGGATACCTTTAAACCCTATAAGTCACCAGGGTTAGACGAAATATATCCAGCTATGCTACAGCAGATATCTTCTGTCATTGCACCAATCCTAACGGAACTTCTAAGAGGGTGTCTACGGCTATCTTATGTTCCCATTTCATGGAGGGAAGTGAAGGTAGTTTTTATACCCAAAGCGGGTAAACCAACACACTCACTACCAAAGGATTACAGACCTATCAGCTTATCATCGTTTCTTCTAAAGACTTTGGAGAGGCTAATTGATCTACACCTGAGACGGAACCTGGACCATAGTCTCATCAGTGGGGCGCAGCATGCATACCATAAGGGGAGATCTGTGGACAGTGCTCTGCACGCGGTGGTCGGACATGTGGAACACGGTTTAGGAAATGGTTTATACACATTAGCGGCTTTCTTGGACATCGAAGGGGCCTTCAATAATGTTACATCCACAGCCATAATGGAAGCATTAAGGCAGACTGGAACACCTCTTTTGCTTAGGAACTGGATTGGTTCTATGCTGTCAAACCGTATAATCAACTCCACGCTTGGCATGAGTACTGCGAGGAAGCTGGCGATAAGGGGTACACCACAGGGTGGAGTTTTATCCCCGCTGTTGTGGCTACTAGTGGTAAATGGCATTCTTAAGACTTTTGAGGGGAATGGAAGGAAGATTGTGGCCTATGCGGACGACGTCGTTATCTTAGTCACAGGTAGGTTTGCTCCAACTTTGAGCGACCTCATACAGGATGACTTACGATCTTTAGCAGAATGGGCCACTAGCTGTGGTCTGAATATCAATCCACAGAAAACGGAGCTAGTACTATTCACACGCAAATACCTCATTGAGAACTTCAGGCTGCCGGTAATTGATGGTGTAGAATTGAAACTCTCATCTGAGGCGAAATATCTAGGCGTCATTTTGGATAGGAAACTAAACTGGAGACGCAATACGGAGGAAAGGACGAAGAAAGGACTAAATGCCTTATACGCCTGCCGGAACTCTGTGGGGAAAAGCTGGGGACTACAACCTGCAATGGTATATTGGATATACACAGTTGTAGTGCGTCCCATAGTAACTTACGGATGCCTTGTTTGGTGGGGGGCTCTTGAAACGGAAAATAAACTGATGCTGGTAAGTAGTGTACAGCGAATGGCATCACTGCGTATAACAGGTGCTAGACGAAGCACACCACAAGCGGCACTGGACGTGATTTTGAACTTAAAGAACCTGCGGTACCATGTACTCTCTGTAGCGGCTAAATGTGCGATAAGGTTACGAGAAGCAGGCCTCTGGCGGCAAATGGAGTCGGGTCACGCATCAATACTTTTATGGTTCAGCAGACATGGATGCAACGAAGGACTTAACAACGGAACGGACTACATGGTTCCGTTGTTGGATTTTACATCATGCCCGGAAATAGTGATCCCTAATAGAGAAGTTTGGAAAGATTCCCTACCTTTCAGCGGGCTATCCATTTTCACTGATGGTTCGAAAATGGAAATTGGAACAGGATCGGGTATCTTCAGCGAGGATCTGAATCTCAGGCAACATTTCCGACTGGATGACGACTGTAGCGTGTTCCAGGCGGAGATCTTCGCTATCACGAAATCTGTGGAGCAAATACTGGCAAGTAATCTGGAGGAGATCGTCACAATTTATGTGGACAGTCAAGCGGCCTTAAAAGCCTTGGCATCGAAGGCTATAAAGTCGAGATTAGTGCATAGGTGTAGGACAGCGCTCTCAGAACTGCCGGAAAATAGTGTTCGGTTTTGCTGGGTCCCCGGACACAGTGACATATCAGGAAACGAGGAAGCGGATGAACTGGCGCGGAAAGGTTCAGCACTGGAACCCGACCTATCGGATGGATCAGTGCAACCACCAATGTGTCACGTATACGGAATTGTGACCCGTCACATTGAACGGCTGGCAAATACGTTCTGGGAACATCGCACCGACTGTGTGGTGTCACGGGATATTTGGCCAAGGCTGGATGCAAGACGAACCAGATCACTGTTGGAGCTAGATAGGAGGTCCGTTAGACGACTAATTGGAGTAATCACGGGACACTGCGACGTCAGAGCATTCACATCTAACTGGGAGACGACACAGGAGGATTACTGTAGGCTTTGCGACGATGAGGAGGAAATTGAGACCGTTGAGCATTTGTTATGCCATTGTCCTGCTCTTCATAGAAGAAGGAAACAATTCCTCGGAAAATGGTTCTTCGATAGTCTCACTGAACTGTCGTCTTGTAACATGGAGAATCTGGTGAAGTTCACTGATGGCTTGATCTGGCTTAAGGGCAAAGGACCATAGTGTTCGCACGCAATCTCACTACTTGCATATACGTATATATATATATATAGTTGAAGGAGAGAGCTCATCGGAATTATCTTTTTAGCACTTTCTATCTCTTTCCACTATTTATTTTTTCTGACCTTTTTTCTGAACTTATTACTTTTGTATTTTTATTGTTAAACATTCTTCCCCCTTATATTTCTTCTATTTAAATTAGGACAATCACAATGGACCATAAGGGTCTCCGAGTGTTGTAACGGCATGGTACTGTGCTGTGCCATTACTTGTCCTCAACCTAACCTAACCTACCTTTCTAATGGCACCAAGATATTTCAAATCGGTTGAGTCATTCCATAGTAATCGCAGCTTAAAAGTACCTAATACCGTCATTTTTCAAATATTTTGATACCTTGCCACGCACACATTTTTTCAAAAATGTAATTTCTAAAAATGAGGTTGTGTGTCCGTAGGTTAAATGTAACTGTATGCAAAATTTTATTAATATCTGAGAGGGTCGGGTTCAAAATGTACCTTTTTTATAGGTTTTGATATGAAATTCATCATATAATTTCAATACAATATGGTTTCATGTCCAGTCCAATTGGCATGCTCTGGCAAAACATTATTTTCGTAATGTCGAATGCATCGTAAACTAGGCTTAGTTGTGTTTATAAAACAAATACATTTGTATATTATTATGAATTAAAACTATGAATGCAAAGCATCGAACCGTTAACTAGTTGCAATTATTTGAATGATTGTGCAGAATTTTATCACCTAAATTAGTTTTTTTGTTTCAATCGCTTAGATAGGTAAGTTAACCTACCTTCTGAACGTTTCTAAATACATACATACAATTAAAAATTAATTCAGCATAGCGCCAATATTAGAATAAAGCAATTATAATCATTATATTGACTATATCAAGATGATACTATAGATAAGTGTAAATTTCCGTTAAAAATTGCCTTTGTCAATAGTCGTCATACAACTATGATTCTCAACGGACAATTTGCAAATGATCGCATTATTGTGTGGCTGCTGTTGTGCTTCTACGCACTTACCGCCGTCCAGGGGTTAAAGTGGAAATTTACCAAATTGGAATGTGAGGCACACGAGTCTTTTGGCGTATTCAAGCAATGCTTTCTAAAAGCCTTAGGCCGAGACACAGTTGCCTTGAATCTAGAACTGAAAGTGACTCATCTACCACTTACTACTATAGCGGTAAGGGATAATATGCGAATCGACATTGCATTTATTTTAACTTTCGTACTTTTAGGTTAATGTTGCGATGTTCCGTAGAGCTAATGGATATCGACCCTTTATGTACAATGATTCCATGGATTTTTGTCATTTTTTAAAAAATCCAAATCGTTTGATGTTTTGGAAAATTTTGTATATGAACGCCTTAAGACCTTACTCGAATATCAATCACACGTGTCCTTTTAATGTAAGATATTAATTAGTATTTTCTTTAAACTATAATAGTTGGTAATACTGTTCGTTGTTGTCTTATTTTTCAGCACGACATAAATATTGAGCGGTTAATATTGAATGGTTCAATGCTTAATCTTGTTCCATTTCCAACAAATGATTATTTGTTCAAAATAAAAGTTGGCACAGACGCCAATTACAAAGTGGAAGTTAGTGCTTATGTCAGAGTCTACGACTAAGGAGGGGTAAAACGCGGCGAGGAGATCCGATGTGATGTGAAATGTAATCGAAGTTCAAAATAAATGTAAATTTCTAACACACATTTTCGGTCATAAGTTTTGCCAATGGCGGCTGAAAGTACAACCAAAATACGTTTTGCCAATGTGGCTCAAGTTTTTGAGCGATAAGCATCGTACATTTTTTGGTTCAAATGGGAATTTTTAGCACTCTTTTTATATTACAAAACTTTTTAAATTAAAATCCCTTTACCATCTCAAATCATGCGTTCAAAAACGTTATTGTAATAATAAAAAAATATATACACAATTTCTTCCCGTAGAATCTGTTCCTCGACAAACAAACACTTTCAATTTCATTTTGCATTTCTTGCCTCTCTTGCCTAATCTAACACATTACTGTAGTTAGCCCATTTTCTTAAATTCATTATAATAAAAGTTTCACTTTTATTTTAAACTAACTAAACTGTCTGTTTTCCTCTGTGAATAGTACGAAAAACAAAACAAAAAACAACGAATTTATTACATAAAACTTCCAAAAAATATACACAAAACTAAACTCATGCGTCAAATAATGAAAAAATCACAGCCGTAAAACGTCAAGACGCGTCATTTAATGCGCTCCGTTGATTCCTCACTATATACAGCACAAGAAGTAAAATGCGTGGTGAAAATTGACTGAAAAGTCAGTAATGCGTGCACAGCAATACTGGGAATGTTATTTTACTTTATACGTATTTTCAAAACATTTTTAAAACAAATATTTTAAGACAAGTGAAGAGGGAGGGCCATACTTGGTGATGACTGTTAATATTTTGTTTATGTGACTTATAACTTGTTACTAAGATGGTTATCATAATCTGAAGTCCATGAGAATCTGGACGATTCTATCTTTTGTGTCCACTTTTTAAACAGTCGTATCCCATGGATACATACGTAGGCAAGAGCTTGTGTGGATTATGCTGGCGTGTGATCTTCGATGAGGTCTTTTTTGCACTGGGGTGTTTTGTTTCTCGATTGTTTCATGGAGCTTTTAACACTTTGTAAAGATAATGGTGGAGAAGTCACAACTAGTGATGGCAAATTATAAAGAATAATCGATTAATAAATCATATGATTAATCTAAACGACAAATAATTAATCGCCATTGATTGGAAACAATTAATCGATTATTCGATATTTTCACCTAAAATTGAGGCTGAAGTGCAGAATATGGGGCGGGAGCCCGATTAAAAAAAATATGCCATTGTCTTCGTCTTGGTCCCCAAACATCGGAATGGTAGGTCAAAGTTGGCGCTCAGGCCCATGGGGCCCGGGGGTCAAAAAAAGGGCCCCTTTCGGTTCTATGATGACCCCCCATGTGCGGGTACTCAAATGAAAGATATTTTCGAGACGAATCCAACGAGGGTCTCCTGGGTGAAGTTAGAGCCATTTAAATTTCCGGGATATACCAAAAAAAAATTATTTTTAAAAAAATAGAGTAATCAAATAATGGTAAAGCATGATGCAGTTGACGAAAAAAAGGGGGGGCGGGCGCCCCCCCCCACCCCTCAATGGAATCGCTTTGCAAGTAATGAAAAGGTTTGGTGTTTATTGACTACCTACTTGGACCCTAATGTGTTCAAGTCAAAAAACTAATTACGGCGTATGCGGCGGGGGGCGCACAGTGGCATTTCGGTGGAAAAAATAGGGGTTTTCAACTTTCCAATTTCAAAATTTTAATGATTGGGTTTTGTAAAGAAATATTTGGATAAGAAAAATTCAACATGGTTTTTTTATGAACAAGGAAATTTTGTAGTTAAAAAAAATAACAGAAGTCAACGGAAATTTATTCTATGAAATTAAATTAAAATTATTGTCCAAATAAAGTACTTTTTGTGTATGTACGTTTATAGCTATGACTTTTGTTTTATTTTTCAGTGAAAATATAGCACTTACTCTTTTATAAGAAAAAAAAATATTGAAATTGGAAAGGTATACTAATTATTATAATTTATCAAAAATTATACTAAAAAATATCAACTTTTCACTTTTTGATGAAAAAAAACTTTATGTGCTTTGCCTTGCTTAGCCCTCTAACTATAAAAAAATGAAAGGTCCGAGTCTGTACTTTCAATTAAGAAAAAAAAAATCACCGCCAAATACCGTCCCTTTTAGTAACATCGATTTTAATGCATGCATTTGTGCGATATTTTCGGTGTATTTGAAGGCTAATACCTTTCGCAGAGGGTTGTTGGGGATATTCTCTTCTTTTGTATGGAGACAACACATGTTGACGTTTGAATAAAAATTAAAATTTGTTAACTTATATGAAATTTTCATATGATTCTAGACAGGGAAGAAAAACACCTAAAATCTACAACTTTCGATGGGCGTAAAATCTAAAGTAGGCGTGGCATCCCCAATATGTTTAATTTTTTTCATAATGAGAACTCAATTATGACGTGTCCCTAGGTCCAAAAATAAAAATTTTGGCACGTGCAGTTATATGGGAGGTGGGTGTGGCAGTAGGCGGTTTGCCAAGATTTTTTCAAAATTTCTAAATTAAGGCCAGAGAAGTGTTTCTGCAAAATTTCATTGCTGTACGACTACTCCTTCTATTTTTTCCAACAAATGTATGGGGCGGTGCCACTGTGGGGCGTGCCCCCCACCGCATTCGTCTTGGACCATAATGTGTTCGAGACAACGAAACTAATTACATTTTTCTAACTTTTTCAAAGATTTTTTAACTTTTTTCGTCTTGGACCATAATGTGTTCGAGACAACGAAACTAATTACATTTTTCTAACTTTTTCCAAGATTTTTTTCACTTTTTTCAAATTTTTTTTTGGTATATCCCGGAAATTTAAATGTCTCTAACTCGGCCCAGGAGACCCGTAGGAACTTCAAAATACCACCGTTGGATTCGTCTCGAAGTATCTTTCATTTGAGTATCCACCCTTTTTTTGGGCCCCCAGGGCCCCGTGGGCCTTAGCGCCAACTTTGACCTTGATTTTCGTGTTTCTGGGCGTATTTGGGGGGAGTGGCGTTTTTTTTTTTTTGAAAATTGTCATTAATAAAAAAAAAATTCTTTAATTAATTACAAAATGTTCTGTTTATTCAATTTATTAAAACAGAATTTATTTGTTAAGTACAGAATTTAAAAAAGGTAGCTTTGAAAGCCGTTTCGTGGTTAATCTGTTCCGTTTTTCCGTTACTATTGCACCCGCTTTGAAAAAAAAGCAGCTCTGATGGTACAGATGTACAAATCAAAAAGCTATATTTTTGTGCAAGAGAGTACAGCTTAGGGTAGACTGATTTCATTTCTTCCCATGCGTCTATTACATTGCGCTTTAATTCTAGTACCCGGAGCTTCGACAAAGATAGTAGTTCATCTTGAGGAAGTATTGAGTTATTGTCCTTCTTTCTACGTGTGCGGGCTAAAGATTTGTGGTGCGCTTATAAACCAAATTCAGCATCACCCGCAGAAGACGTTTTACTGCCGCTTCCAATGCTGTTATTAACTAGGGTTGCAGTTCTAGGTCTTTCGTCGTCAGCCGTCAAAGCTCAATGAATACACTTGGCGGCAGGCGACGTGTTTTTTTGTTCCTGGATGCCTATCGATTATTATTTGGAATAATCGATTATTTCAATTAATCGAAGGAGAATTCACGATATAATTAAATCGCTAATTGAAAGTAAATAATCGATTATTACCAATTTTTCGATTAATCGTGCCATCACTAGCCACAACAAAGGGTGCTGATGAGATAGTTTGTCAACTATCGAAATAGCTATACGCTCAATTTCACACAACTCTTGTAAAACAAATTCTATAAGTAACAATAGAAAATGGTACAGATATTTCAGTCAGGTAAACTGACAGATAAATACCATTACCATATATAAGATATTGTTTAAGTCTTGAGTTATTGAAATTAATCGGTTTTAATTAAAATAAAATTCTTCTTGTTCTTTAACGGCAGCAATAACAGCAAATTTATCTATCAGTAGCCGCACGTAGAAAAGTATTCCATGCGCTTCGGTCTTTTGCGCTCCGTAGATAGTTCGTCACACCAAGCTTAGATAACAGCTCTTTCACCTAGTCCATTCATCGGAGTTTTGCTCGCCCCCTTCTGCGCCGCCCATCGAGTTTATTGCCGAAGACTTTTGGAGCCGAAGCGTTTTCGTTCATTCATGCAACGTGTCAAAGCCAGCGCATTTGGTCTATTTTAACGCTGTCGTTGTCGTCGATGTTGTTGTACCGCTCATACAGCTCGTGGTTCATTCGACGACGATACTCGCCGTTAACGATGATGGGTTCAAATATTTTGCGAAGTATTTTTTCTCTCGAAGACATCCAGAATAGATTGATCCGTTTGTGTCATTAACCAGGATTCTGCGATGTAGAGCAAGACAGGTAAGATCAGAGTGTGGTAGAGTTGGATCTTTGTTCTTCGAGAGAGCGCTTTGTCATTAAATCGCTTGCTTAGCGCATATTAGCAGCGGTTTGCGATCAATACTCGTCTATTGATTTCCAGGCTGACATTATTATTTTTGTTTATGGCGGAGCCAAGTTAGACAAAATCATCTACCACTTCAAAAGTTATAGTTGTCAAGCGTCTGGACTTTTTGTTCGTTGAAACAAATAATTTCATTTTGTCCTCGTTAATCACCAGAACCACTTCTGCCGACTGCTTCTCAATGCTCGAAAAAGCCGCAGTAACATCCCGCAGTCCTCGGCCAATGATATCTATATCATTGGCATACGTGAGTAGCATGTGACTTTTGTAAAAGATCGTGCCAGTCGTGTTTACTGCTGCCTTCCACATGATCATCTCCATTATGATGTTAAAGAGATCGCATAACAGACTATCACCTTGTCTGAAGCCTCGCTTGTTAGAAAATGGCTCTGTTAGATTTGTGCCTATTTTCACTGTGTCAGTCAATGTCATCCTGCAAAGTCGTATTAGCTTCGCGGGGATACCAAACTCAGCCATAGCATCCAACAATTTCGGTCGTATCGGACCAGTGCGGCTTTAGACCTGGTACGACGGATCAAATATTTACTTAACGACAAATCCTGGAAAAAAAACTCATGAAAAGCAGATCGACACCTATCACCTCTTTATCGACTACAAAACTGAAAACACCAAATCCTCGGTTAAGATTGGTAAAGATCACTCTGAACCATTCAACACAGAAAGAGGTCTCAGGCAGGTTGACAGCCTGTCCTGTACACTATTAAATATAGTTATGGAGAAGGTGATGAGAAAGGCTGGTGTCAACATGTCTGGCACCATATTTCACAAGAGCCACTTAGTACTAGTGCGGTATATAATCCACTGGGATTGCATAGAAGTACCAGCTAAGTAAGTAAAGTAAGTACTTAGTACTAGTCTATGCCGATGATATAGACATTATTGGCCGAAATCTGAGGGATGTTACGGCAGTTTTCTCTTCACTAGAAAAGGAGTCAGCAAAAATAGGTTTAGCGGTCAACGAGAACAAAACAAAAACAATGATTTCGACGAACAAAGAGTCCTCTCGAACGAACGTGAACGTTGACAATTATTGTTTTGAGGTAGTCGATGGGTTTACCTACTTCGGGTCTTCCGTCAACAAGAAAAATAATGTCAGCTATGAAATTAAGCGGAGAAAAGTGCTAGCCACTAGATGTTTCTACGGACTTCGGCAGCACTTTAGTAACACCACCTTATCTCGGAATACTAAGAAACAACTTTACCAGGTGCTAATCTTATCCGTGTTTTTGTATGCCGCCGAATCGTGGGTGCTTACGTCTATGGACATGCAAAACCTGGGAGTATTCAGAGAAAAGTACTACAAAAATCATAGGGACCTTTCTGTGTCGACGACGAGTTTAGCCATCGGATGAACCATGAACTTTATCATGATATCGACGTAGCTAAAAGAGTCAGAAACCAACGACTTCGATGGCTGGGACATGTTGCCCAGGATGGTTGTAAATACTCCAGATAAAAAGGTGTTTGAAGGCGAACCTGAAGGACGACGCAGAGCAGGGAGTCCCAAATTCGTTGGAAGGACTAAGTGGTAGGCGACGTGCCACCATCTGGTAGGACTAACTGGAGAACGCACACAAAAAACCGAAGCGTGTGGAATTCTTTAATATTTCTGGCCTCTTATTTATAAACCACGTTCGTAAACTGTAATGAGCCACTTAAGTAAGTAAGAAATTATATATACTCTCATTGCTATGGGTCTACAATTTAAGTTTGCTAGAGTCACCACAGAGCAATAATATAAAGTGTATCCAAGATTCCAGGCTGTTAAATGTTGTGTCATAAAATGTCTGGAAAACGAGATGCTAGCGAACTTTTGTAAACAAACTTCCACGAGAGTTGATAAAAAATAGTAAGTTTGCGATGTTTTGTTCCACTGAAATTAGTAAAATAGTCTTCAACAACCTTTTTTATCTATGTTAACACCCTGTAGTTCGCAAGCACCTAAGATGTTATTAACAGAGCTCTGTACGGTAGTGGGTGGAGTCACCAACAAAAATTTTTTATTGTGTTAACTTAGAAAATGTTTTGTTTTTGTTAACCTAATTTACGTATTTCAGAAGATAAAACTCTTCCTGGTACATAATTGTACGCATTGCCAGCTAAAACATGGCCACCCTAAAGTTAATTAAAACATTTTACGCCCGACTGATTTGGAAAAATGATGTATAAATAAATACTATGTTACGCGTTGTAGTGTCGTTTGTTCTGAATCATATTCAATTTATTTTCATTTTTGCGTGTAGATCACGCGATATCTGCGAAAAAGACATGTTTAAATTAGTTGTGTTTGTTTTAAAAGAAAAAAAAGTACGTTGTCATTTTTTTTTTTCAATTTATTTATTTACTGCGAATTTTCAAATCGGAGGCCTAACATGTTGATACGCCATAGATTTATTGATGTAATGAGTTTACTCGTCACATTTACGCATTGTTTACTACATATATTAGCAGCGGATAGATGAAGTGCATTTGTTGGAAGCATCGTAGCTGACTGACGACTTGAATATGACGTATGTATGCATAAAGGCGGATGACAAGGGAACTGTTGTTATATAAGGCATATTTTTAAAATGGGATTAGAATGATCGAAACGTTTTTTTTACAGGGTTTAACAACAAATTTATCACTTAAATCATCTTTGCTCGTGAGCAATATTTGTTTTCGTCTTTCAACACTGAAAATAATTAAAAAATTTTTATTTATATCAGCTGTTTATAAATTATTATTATTAAATTATTATCATTTTAATGATATTCAAATTTCCCTTACGAAAAATTGTTGCATACCGCTTTAATTTCGCTACCTCTGTTTTGTTTTTATTTAAATTCTATTTTATAACTACTGACAATTCGCTTGCGGTTTTTAAATAAATACATTCTAGAAAATCGTAACGTTTTGTTTGTTAAGGAAGGAAATTATAATAATTTCATTATCATTATCTACAAAATCCAGGGGGGGTCAATTGATATTTGATTTACCAAAGCTATATGCAAATACCCTAATATAAAATCACAATATTTATTAAAACGATTTGTATATACTGTAGACACTAGTGTAGATACGACAATCAATTGATAACGACTAATTATTATTTCGTTGCAAAATCAAAACTATTTTGCAATTGTCAGTTGCTGTTGCAGTTATATTTTTAAAGTATGGGAAAAATATTTTTGTTTCTTATGAAAGAAAATTGATAATGCGAACACGTTTCTATATAAAAAAAAATAAAAACTAAAGTAAAGTAAAGCAAACACATTGGGATTCGATTAGAAAAAAATCGCGATGAATGTGGTAAATGCAGTTGAACAACCTTGTACACTGTGCCGAAACATGATGCAAACAAGTTATTTGATTACATTTGAAAACAATAATAATAATAATAAAAACACTTATTTGTTTTTATAATTTTCTTACTCTGTTTTTAAACGGCAATAGTCTAAGATAATGATTTTGTGTATGAAATGAAGTCTACGGAGGTCTCGGTGAACTATAATAGCATATATTTAAAAAACCTATAAGCGCTTATGTTAAATATAGACATATATATTTCTTTAACATTATAATATATTTTAAAATGTATAGTTATAAGTTAAAATGTACATAAGCAAATACAGTGAATCTGCGCCAAAATGCTTCATTAATTTAGTTGTCAACTTTTGTTAAATCTTTATTGACAGGTTTTTTTTTGACAGATAGATGAAAAATTATGACTTTTAATTGATGGGAATAATCAGAACTTATTAATAGTTTATATGCTATTTTCAACAAAACGTCTGTTTACTTTGAAGTGCACTAACACATGAGTGAAATGTTATTAATAACATTGGGCCTTTTTGGAATTGCAACACTGCATTTCATGTACTGCGCATCGCATTCGTAATTACAACACTGCAAGCGTCAGATGTTTTAAAAAGCAACAATCAAACAGATGTTGCGCAAACGTACTAAAAACGCACAGTATTAAAATGGCTGATGCAGTGAATGAGTTCTTACTTACATAAGTGGCCCATTACAACTTACGAACGTGGTTCATAAATTAGAGGCCTGAAGTATTAAAGAATTTCACACGCTTCGGTCTGCGTGTGTTCTCCAGTTAGTCCTACCAGATGGTGGCACGTCGCCTACCACTTGGTCCTTCTAACGGAGTTTGGAGGTCCCTGCTCTGCCCCGTCCTTCAGGTTCGCCTTGAAACACCTTTCTCGCTGGAGCATTTACATCCATTCTGGCAACATGTCCCAGCCATCGTAGTCGTTGCATTCTGACTCTTTTAGCTACGTCGAAGTCGTGATAAAGCTCATGGTTCATCCGATGGCGAACCTCGCCGTCGACACAGATAGGTCCATATTTTTTTCGGAGTACATATTTTTCTTTCGAATACTCCCAGGTTTTGTATGTCCGTTGTCGTCAGCACCCATGATTCTGCAGCATACAAAAACACGGATAAGATTAGCACCTGGTGTTAGATAAGGTGGTGTTACTAAAGAGCTGCCGAAGTCCGTAGAAACATCTATTGACGAGCATTATTCTCCGCTTGATTTCTTGGCTGTCATTATTTTTTTTATTGACGAAAGATTCGAGGTAGGTAAATTCATCTACTACCTCAAAACAACTATAGTCGACTCTTTGTTCGTCGAAATCATTACTTTTGTTTTGTCCTCGTTGACCGCTAAACTCATTTTTGCTGACTCCTTTTCTAGTGACGAGATCATCCCGCAGATTTCGGCCAATGATGTCTATATCATCGGCATAGGCTAGTGGCATTTGGCTCTTGTGGAATATGGTGCCAGACATGTTGACACCAGCCTTTCTCATCACCTTCTCCATAACTATATAAAATAATGTACAGGGCAGGCTATCACCCTACCTGAGACCTCTTTCTGTGTTGAATGGTTCAGACTGATCTTTACAATCTTAACCGAGGATTTGGTGTTGTCCAAGGTACATCTGCAAAGTCGAATTAGCTTTGCAGGAATACCAAACTCAGACATGGCCTCATATGGTCTATTCCTTATCGGAGAGTCGACGGCAGCATTGTAGTCGACAAAGAGGTGGTAGGTGTCGATCTGCTTTTCATGAGTTTTTTCCAGGATTTGTAAGGTGAATATTTGATCCGTCGTAGATTTACCAAAGTCGCACTGATATGGTCCAATTTTACTAAAGTCGCACTGATATGGTCCAATTAGTTTTTCTACAATTGGCTTTAGACATTCACACAATATGCTTGAAAGGACCTTGTACGCAATTGGTAATAGGCTTATTCCACGGTAGTTCTTACATTCACTACGATCTCCTTTTCGTATATGGGACATTTGCCACACGTTTCTCGCTCTGGCTCGGAGGTGGACAGTTAATACCATCGTCATGGATTGGAACGGGGTCTTCTGAAGTGGTGTCCATATCCACTAAATTTCTGAAATGATTTCTCCATATCTTCAGAACGTTATCCAGGTCCGTCAATGACTGACCATCGCTGTCCTTGCAGGAGGGCAACCCTGTTCCACGTATTCTCACCTAGACTGTCATGTAGAATTTTCGGGCTTCCCCTCTACTTCGGAGCAACTCTGTGCACTCATCTTGCCTCTTCTGTAGCTCCTTTTTTCCGTCTTAAAAGACGATTTGCCTCTCGTCTCTTCTCCATGCGCTGTTCACGAACAGCTCGCGTTGCCATTGTCTGGAGTTTCGCTCTGTATGCAGCATCCGTCTCTCTCGTGGCATTGCGGCATTCATCATCGTACCAGGCATCTTCTTGAGACGGCTTTGAGTACCCAAGTACGATTCTCGCAGTTCATTCAATGGAGTTGGATATATATTGTCATTGTGAGGTTATATTATCAGGGGTTGGAGCATTCCGTAGCATTTAAGTTAGGTGATTCGCCTACGACCGCTACCTCTGTGGTCCGCAGTTTACCGATGTCCAGCTTTCGTTGTGCCTGGTTACGTACGTTTTTCGCTATGCTTAGTCTTGTGCGTACCTTACCTGCGGTAAGGAAGTGATCGGAGTCAATGTTCACACCCCTGATCACCCTGATTTCTCGTCATTTGATCTGGAGATAACCATGTTGCCTTATGATTATTTTTTTTGGTCAAATCTAGTGCTGCTAACTACCATATATCTTGCCGCAGAGAAATCAATCAGTCTGATGCCATTGTTCGACGTTTCGGTGTGCAGACTGAATGGTAGGCTCAAATGCGGTATCCCTGTCTATTTTAGCCCTAAAATAGCCTAGTACAATTTTGATGTCATGGCTTGGGCTACTGTCATTACCATTTTCTAGGCTCTCGTAGAACTCGCCTTTGTCCTCATCTCTCTGCTCTTCTGTGGGAGCATGGGCTTATGTGGAAATACTTTGTTTTGACTCTTATGGTGGCTATACGTTCGCACACCGGGTTGAACCTTGAGACTAGGTGTCGCAGTCTCTTGCCAACCACAAATCCACAACCAAACTCGTGCTTGTCCGCATGGCCACTATAGTAGATGTCGCACGTCTTCATGCGCGAGCACCCGTGTCCCGTCCACCGGATTTCCTGTAAAGCGGTTATGTCAGCCTTGTATTTTTCGAGGACTTCCGCTAGTTGGATGGTGCATATCCTCAAATCATTGTCCTTAATTCGTTTGCGGTGGTCGTTTCATTGCAATCGGTTATACGTCAGTGGCGGGTTGCAAGCCCAGCGCACCACGTTGCAGTTTTCTCCTCCTGCCAGGATTTTATTGCAGCCGCCCATTCTGATTCAGACGCTAACCAGGGTACCGCTCACTCTGAGCTGACGTGCCTGGGTTTTAGGTTTCGCCCCTCACAGTTAACCGTGCTCTGACGGGTGTCAAAGGCACGTTTCCAGGCGTCACTACGTGTAGGTACTCGGTCCGCAGTAGTACCACAAATACGGAGCTCTGTGAGTAGACTTGAAGAGCAATTGGCAAGGATCCCTCTGGGCTCCAATGCCCACAAAAATCATAATTGGTTTTTAAAAATTCTAATAAATTAAAAAATCAAATAAAATATGTCAAAAATTTAACAATATAAGAAGTACTTACTAGTGTTAGTTTTTGTTATTGGATAATTTTTTTTAACAGCAAAAATATAGAGGCTATGAATGATTAGAAATTAATGTTTTAAAAAATCAAAGAGTAAAGTTAATAGATTTGGTAAATGAAGCATCCATATAATCCTTCTAGTGATAAAATCTCATAGTGAAAATAATTGGTTTTACAAATTAGGCAATTATTAACATAAAATAACAAAATATCTGACTAACCATTAATGATCGTTCTTTCCCTCATACACTGTCGTTTGTTCATATTACAAAGTAAATCATTTACTAACATCAAAGTTTTGAAATTTTCCAATCATAATCAAATTGTAAAAAACAATTGTAGTAACTCACGCTCTTTCGAGCTAATTCAAAATATGCTCGCACATTTAGAAATTCTACATAATTGTTTACTGCGCTAAGAGGTCAAAGAACTCTATGCCGTGCTACAGTCAGTTTGCAATTATAGACATGTGTGCAAACTCAAATTAGAATTTACATGTATTTCTCTGCTCTGATGTGAACGCTTAATATAATGCCAAAAATTCACATTGTCTTTGATAATGGTCACTTTAATGGCCTCAATTGAATTAACCTTGAAATTGTGAAAAGTGAAAGCAATTTTGTGGTATTTAGTGTAGATTACCAAAAAAAGAGGGTTGCAAGTACATGTGTGAGAACGATGACAAAAGAAAGCGATTTTTGAATTTAATTTCAATAACATTGTTGGACTTTAGGCGCCTATGGTCTTAAATTCAAAAAATCATACCATCTAATGTTAACAGAGTGGCGGTCACAGCTGCGCTGAAAGATTTACATTGTGAAGCCGTGACAACGGCCATAAGAGGCTATCGATGTAATTAAGTCCTAAACGAACACCCCTCAGTAATCAATCCGAGTGAAGGATAACTGCCAAGAAAATCAAGGGTAACCCTGGCGCAACATAGCGCCGGGTTGATCAGTACCATTAACTGCTACTACGAAAGACTAATCCGCGGCACATTAAACAGATGTCCCCAATGTCACCCAAACGTAACATAGCGCCGAGTGGATCAGTACCTTTAACTGCTACCACGAAAAGTTAATCCGCGGCACATTCAACAGATGCCCCCTATGTCACCTAAGCCCTTACGATACAGTGCATTTATTTAACTGCTCGCATAGCTTCACACAGTTGCGCCCAATTGATCTTTGGTTGAAGCCTATTGAGGTGGCGCAATTCCTCCAGATTCCAAATCCCCTGTGACAACATTTCCCCGTAATTTTATATATTTTCTTTAATTTAAGGGAAGGAATCCCGGACACGGCCCAACCGTTACAACAACAACCTCTATTTATACAAAATATGGGAGACAGAAGGGTTGACAGAAGAATGGTTGGGGGCAAAAAAGACAATCTTAGTCAATGTCAAAACTACAGAGGTATTATGCTGCTTTCGATCCCATCAAAGTGTGTGTTAACTAAGATTCTATTTAACTGCATAAACGAGAAACTGGACTCAATCATTCGCAGACAACAGACCGTTCTTGTGTCTATCACGTAAATACATTAAGAATAATAGTAAAATTTTTGTGGAATTCAGACCAGCCCTCTAACTGTTATTTCTCGATAATAGCACAGCGTTCGACAGCATTAACAGGGACCCTGTATGAAACGCTTTGATACATAGAGAGAGAGAGAGAGAGAGAGAGAGATTGCACCAAAACTTAATGACTTGCCAAGGCTCAGTGCGATGGCTTCAAGTACAGATTGTTATATAATGGGCGCTTATCAGGGGACTTCAATACCATCTCCGGAGTACGACAAGGTTGTCTTATGTCACCTACGCGGGCAATAGACGGGAAATATCGTGGTGTTACATGGAACCTCCAAAACCGATTTCAATATCTGGCAAGCGCAGATGACTTATATCTACTATCAACAAGACATGCCGATATGCAAGATGAAATCGCCGCCCCTAGTCTCTGAGTCTATAGAAGTGCTGGCCTAAAGTTTTATTCAGCGTAGACCAAAGCACTAAAAATAAACGCGATCAAACCCTGCCGCTACTTTTGCAGCTGTAGATGACTGGAGATACAGAATGTCTACTCATTTAGCGATCTGGAAAGCGTTATTACCTCAGGTGGTGAAGCAGCATACCTAAAATTTTAGCAGAATATCAAAGTCTTAAGATGCCTTTGCACAGCTGTGAAAAATTTGGAAATCGTCATCGATCTAGGTTAGGTTGTGGTAATTTAACCAGATCACACTTCACGCCGAGATCTGCTGATACATTGTGTTTGAAAAAGTAGAAAACTTAGGGGAGGTGAAAGATGGAGAGAGGAGAGGGAAAGAGAAATAAGTGAGAATTTCGTGGTCGTAAATTGCAAGCTCGAACTGAGGAGAGAGACTCCAGGTTTTTTATGTAACTTTTCCCGAAGTATCTTAGCTTCCTACGGGCTAGAGCGGGGCATCTACAAAGAAGATGTTCCATTGTCTCGGACTCCTCCTCGTACTCACACATACATTTGCCTACCTTAAAAACTTACTTAATTTCCCTTTACACCACATGAATGAGGTATGGGATAGCTTCTCGCGTTGTTGTGAATTAACACGCTTTCTATTTTTAGATTCACAACTAACGGCATCTACTTGTTTATCGACGAATGCAAACGTCACTGTTTTAGAAGCTCTTAGTAGACACGCCGATTGACTCGACACTAAGACTGCGAAGTTGCTGTCAACAACATTCGAGGGGAGCCGACAATGAAAGAAAAATTTATTTTTTTTTCTTTTAAGATGACTGGAGCCAGGAGTTGAACCTGTGATCTCCCGCATGGTAGTCGCGTGTTCTAACCACTATGCCACGGCCGGTCCCATTTGCTTATCAGGTGCATGATATTACAATAACCTGCTATAATTCCACAGGCCAGTCTCAGATCACTCTAGCACAGGCTAACAATGTACGCCGATTATAAAGTCGATTCTGGAGATCCGACTTCCGCTGGCTGTTTTGCACATCCAAAGAAAGTTATGATCAAACATAGTACAGCCTCCTCTGGAAAATATATCTGCTGATTCATTACCGCTAATCTCGCAATGTGCTGGGACCCAACAGAGGCTAATATGCAGGGGCTTTATTCTGTCCAACTTTTCCTTACAGTTCCTCACTAACTTTGATTTACGAAATGTAGAATTTATCGCTTTTATTGCATCTTGGCTATCCGTGTGCTAACATCAATTCCAAATCCCATAGCCTCCGGGGCTTTCTGGATGGCCAGTACCTCAGTCTGAAAAACACATCATTTATTATGTAGCCTGAAAGAGAGGCTAAGCTGCAGGTCTTCGCTGTTAACACTAGCTCCTGTGCACTGTTTCATTTTTGAGCCATTAGTAAAGACAGAATTGGAGTCACCATAAGGTGTCCCGCGGTCATACCATTTCGATCTTTCCAAAATTTTAACTTTAACTTTACGGAAATCCTCATTTATTTTTAAACGCATTACGAGGTGGCAGATGAAAAAAAACGCCATTAATCAAAACCCATGTATGGTTTGATGTCAATCTCCAACATCCCTTAGGTTAGATTAGGTTAATTCGGCAGCCGCATTCAGCACAGCTCACATGGGTCCTAGTATGATTGTCGTTGTGATACCATTTCCAAATTTTTGCACTAATAATTGCTATTTTGTTTGGTCAAGGCAAATCGCCTACTAAAAGACAGGTATTGTCCACAAGTGTCCGATGATTAAGCTTATTATATCTCAGGTCACTAAAAGAGGGGCAGTGATATAGAAGATGATCCATGTTCTTCTCTTATTCCCCATCATTGCAGCTTCTATCCACTGTATTTCCATTGTAGGCCAAATTTGTATGTTCGCTGTGCAAGTGGTTTCTCTCTCCCATCTATCCTTAGCAGTGAGGTTAAATTTCCCTGCAACTAGCTGTTTCCTTCTTATGAGAACAGCAATGAGACCTTAAACTTCGCCCGAGTTCACGGTGATGTCCATAGGTAATAATTGGCCGGACTACCCCAGTATACAGCCACATTGTAACCTTTTGGCTGAGTTCCAAACTTTTACCTATAGAGGGTATTGACACCCCTATTTTAGCTTTCCTCGATATTCCTTGACCAATTTAGCTTCTGATCAAGTACAACAACTATGTACTTAATCTCCATTGAGAGCTTCAGTTCCTCCTTAACTTTATATATATAGTGTAAAGAGAACCATTTCCATTTTCTGAGGTTTCACCCCTAGACTACAGCCCCTGGTCCATCATAGCTGCTTTTCAAGGGTCACACATCGTAAGTAAAAATTTACCACCTATCAAGATAACGACATCGTCCGTATATGTCATCGATCTATATCAAAATTTAACTACGTATCTTGAATTTCAATGTAACAAATGCCTAAGGAAAATTTGAAAGATCTGTTGGCCAAAACCCCTATCCAATAATCAATTTCTGTAGAAATGCAACCAAATTCCGATACAAAACTAAATCAAGAAGAGACGATGGAACTGAATTCTTAATACATACTCAATATTTTATTTACTCTATAGTAGTAGTATAGTAGCAATAAAAACTTAAAAAACTTAATTTCCCTTTACACCCTATGAATGAGATAGATGATGATAGCTTCTCGCGTTGTTGTGAATTAACACGCTTTCTATTTATAGTTTCACAACTAACGGCACCTACTTGTTTATCGACGAATGCGAACGTCACTGTTTGAGAAGCTTTTTACTAGACATGCCGATAAACTTGACACTTGATACTGCGAAGTTGCTGTCGACAATATCGAGGGGGCCGGCAATGAAAGACCCATACCTTGAGGAGTTAGAGGGTTAACATATTCTACAAAATTGTTCTCCGTAACAGTTTACATTACTTTGCTGAACACACTATATACTTTAAACATAAGGTTTACTCGATTTTATATTCTGATTGACAATACAAAATTTGCATTTGGGGGAAACTTTACCTCCCCTAAAATGTAACCCAGATGTAAATTTTCAAAACACGGATACACGTGTTATTTTTTTTCTCCTCTTTCAAAATTTATAGGTAGGACCTTGTAATTTTAGAAAAAAAATTAATTTGTCCTACAGTGTAATCGTCTGTTTTTGCATAGAAAAACAGCTGATTCTTGACAGACATAATATAAACATAAAACAAGAGCAAAACACATACTGGTTTACATGTGTAAATAGCAAATACCATGTAATTTTTTTTCTTTAAAAAAAACGTGGCCTAACACACCCACCCAATTTTCTTTGCACGTGCCACTGATACTTATTAAAAATCCTCAAATTTGCATCTAAACACATTCCCAAATAGAAATTTGGCACAGTCACCATGGGGATCGAAAAGTGTTTGATCGATAACATTTGCTCGAGACATCACAGCAATGAACAGTAAAATACATGTATACCTAAGTCATATATCTTATGTGTAGTACATAAAACTGTCATGTACTACTATGCCTGCCAACGCAAATGCTGTACTGAACGGGAGACGGGCCCCTTATTATGTGAATATGTTCTATACATACGACAAGCATGAACGGACGATGCCACACAAATATCGTATGATTTAATAAATCAAGTGAGCAGATGAACTTGCCAAAAAAAACTTGCCGAAAAACGACGAAGAAGAAAAAGAAAACACTTTAATTCATGTTTATTAATTGGTTCACTTAGGAGCAACAAATATTTTTGGGCGGTTTGTCATTTAAACGGGTGTTGGGAGTTGCCAGATGCACGAAACGGATATTGATAGGTATTTCAATGTTCAAATCTGTAGATATTTTAAAGAAAGAAAATACGATAATCTCACTTCTGTAAACGATTTTTAATAGAATTATTCTTATAAATTTGTGTAAAGATACATAAATAAAAACAACAACATTTCATATCTTTTTCATGTTATGCGAAGTTAGTATAATTAAACTAACCCGCGTAAGTCTTTGAGTTTTTGACTACAACGGAAAACATTAATATTTTCTGACGAAATAATGATGACCGTTACCGATAACTGCAATAGCAATCGTTAATTAACCCATAATCCATCCGCATTTTTCTATGCAACATGTGGCAGCTCATTGAGACACTAATTTGCCCCTTAATAGAATAAAAGAGTCCACATCGACATTTCCATGTTTGCGACTCATTTATGTGCTACCAGGGGGGTAAGTGTGACATGTCAGACACACAAGCACCGTCAGTACCACTAAGGGAGGTAGGTGCTGGTAGTGGCGGTACCGTTTGACGATGCTACTGCCGGCTGACGACGATATGCCCACAATAATATACACTACTTCGAACAAGCGTCAGAACATTTGCTGCCTGTCATATTCCCTGAAAAAAAAAACAACAGTACTCGCACTCGGCATCTGTTGAATACTACATACATATGTATATAGACAACAACAACAAACAAAATACATATATCAATAGAGGAAAATTTGAAAACCGCGCACAAAAGTGAAATCAGTTGATAAACATACATCGCCGACATCGGTTGGTGAAGTATCCTCCTCACTAGTAATATTAAATAAAAAAAAAGGAATTCAAATTTTAACGGTTACAAAGTGTGAAAGCGAAATTTAAATAGTGGATTGCTAAAAAAAATTTACATTTGAAATAATTTATCCACATAACACACAATGTTTAGAAAGTGTTTAACGTCCCTGGTGCAAAGCACTACCAGTGTGGGCAGTTTAACGCCCAAAGCCCGAGAATTTGTCAGACGCTCGGTGCACAATGGAACTTTGGGAAGGCCACCGAAAATTTTGATAACTGGTGGGTTTAACTAAATGAAAAAGGAAACTAGTGTTTATAAAAAAAAAACATAAAAGTTAATAAAGATCATTGTGGTGATAAAATCTATAGTTAATAATAATTTGTAATACAATTGCTGATAAATACGTTTAATGTAAAGGATGTGTGTTACTAAGCGCTGAAATCTATTCGTCTGTAATACAGCAGATAATAAGAAAAACGAACTTAATATTGAAAAACACTGAGAAAAATTATAAATGACTAGCAAGCACTATTCGAGTTGAAACCATAAAAAATACATATATTTTATGTTTTATTATCTGAATCTGGTTTTCGATCGTTGGCAGCATTAAACTTTGAAATATATTTTGAAGTTGCAAATATAAATAAACTACTATGTACTAGCTTTCCCGGCTCGCGTTGCTTCACCCGTACTTTAAATGAACCTTTTTATGACTTTAAGCAATACAGGTTAAAAGTCAACGCTTCATAAGACGAACGAATGCCCAATCTATGTGATTGTAGCTTTATCCAATTGGTCTGAGCGATTGTACCGCTTTAGTCCTTTTTTATCCCTAAAAGTACGAATTTTAAAAGATATTTTCGTATCGCACAACTAAAATGGACCGGTACTCCCTCTAACTAAATAGGAAATATGTCCATAAACGATTATAGCTTTAGCCGTTTGTTCTGGGCGATGGTACCAGTTTATCCTAAGTATTCGAGTTTTGAAAAACCCCATTTGACAGCTCTCTAATTCTGTAGGGAGAAATTCTATATACATTTTCGTAAATCTACCTTTTGGTATTTGATCTGGGTGATATCATCAGTTTTATCAATTCAATTCAATTTGATAGTTAGCATTTCCTTATCAAATTCGCGATTATACCATTAGGCGATTGGTTCAGGTGATGATACAACTTTTATCCCTTTTTGATAATTTTTAACCCAAAAAAGTACGAGTTTCCAAAAATCCGTTCTTAGCTATTAATATGACGGACATAACGATTGTTTCAAAAGGGGCGTGGCACTGCCCATTTCCTAGAGATACGCAATCCCCCATGTACCCTTTACATATGTAGCAAATCTCATCTTCATACCTTTAATGGCTCGCGAAATATGACCGACTGAAATTTTTGTTTGTGTGGGCGGTGCCACGCCCCTTTGTCTAAGGACGTTTTCATGCAGCCTATAATAGAGACCCTAGGGATAGTACTACACAGTGAAAATTTAATTGCAATCGGTTTATTCATTTCGCCCAGATAACGATATTTTCAAAAGGGGCGTGGCACTGCCCATTTCCCCCCTGTACCCTTTACATATGTAGCAAATCGCATCTTCATACCTTTAATGACTCGCGAAATATGACCGATTGAAATTTTGGTTTGTGTGGGCGGTGCCACGCCCCTTTGTCTAATTATGTTTACACGTAGCCTATGATAGAGGCCCTATGGGCAGTATCACACATATTAAATTTAATTAATTAATCGGTCCATTTATTAAGCCAATATTACCATTTTAAAAAAAGGGGTGTGGCACCGCCCACTCTACAATCAAATCTCGACTTCGTGCCTATAATGGTTCAAAAGATACAGTCATTTTAAAATTCCAGTTGTATGGGGCGCGGTGCCACGCCCATTTTTCCCCCTTTCAGTCCGAATTTCCAAAAATCCCTTCTTAGTGCGCTCCTACGTCATAAAAGAAAACTACATTCTAAATTTCACGGTTTTAGCTTTTGCCGTTTGTGCTGGGGAGTGATCAGTCAGTCACCCAAGCCTTTTATATATATAATATATCAAAACCTGTTTTCATGCATAAACTTTGTTAAAAAGTTTACCCTTAGTGCATAAACTTTAAACTAAGTTTCTTGATTTAATGAAATTCATAGGCCAGTTTTTGGAATATGGAATAACGTTATACGCGGTTTAACATAGTTTGAAACTGAAAGAAAACTATTGACTTGTGGTTTATTTTGCTCCAGATCCCTTCTTCTTCTTTACTGGCAGCAACAACAGAAATTCATCTATCAGTAGCCACACGAAGAAGAAAAGCATTCCAAGCGCTTCGGTCTTTTGCGCTCCGTAGATAGTTCGTCATACCAAGCTTACTTAACAGTTCCGTCACCTGGTCCATCCATCGGAGTTTTGGTCGCCCTCTCCTGCGCCGCCAATCGAGTTTATTGCCGAAGACTTTTCGAGCCAGAGCGTTTTCGTCCATTCGTACAACGTGTCCAAGCCAGCGCATTCGCTCTATTTGAACGCGCTTGACCACGTCGATATCGTTGTACAGCTCATTATTCATTCGACGATGGTAATCGCCGTTCACGATGATGGGTCCAAATATTTTGCGGAGTATTTTTCTCTCGAAGACTCCCAGAATAGATTGATCCGCTTGTGTCATTACCCAGGATTCTGCGCTGTAGAGCAAGTCAGGTAGGATCAGAGTCTGGTAGAGCTGGATCTTTGTTCTTCGAGAGAGCGCTTTGTCGTTAAATCGCTTGCTTAGCGCATAGTAGCAGCGGTTTGCGATCAATAGTCGTCTTTTGATTTCGAGGCTGACATTATAATTTTTGTTTACAGGTGAGGATCCCTGTTCCAAAACCTTTGCTTTTAACCTTTTGGTAGAACTTTCGGGCCTCATCCCTATGCCTTTTCGATATCCTGGGTTTCTCTTTCCTTCCACAGACGCTTTTCCGCCTGAACAGGCGTTTTATCTCCCTCCTATTCTCATTATAACGCTCCGTCAACGCACGCTTCGCCTTTGGCTGCATTTTTGCCTTGTATGCAGCATCCATTTCCTCAGACATTTTCCGACATTCATCATCGTACACCAGGGCTTGTCTGAGCGTGGTTTTTCATAACCCAAAACGGTCGTTAGTGGTCATAGAATTCGCAATATGCTGCCCCTGTGTGTCGGGTTTGGTTTAAGTAATTGAGAGAGTTGGTTGGAGTAGACATTGGCTATCTCGGAGGTATGCAGCTATGTGATGTCTAGCTTCCTTTGCGTTTGGTTACGAGCGTTTTCTGCACAACTTAACCGTGTGCTTATATTGGCTGCAGCTAGGCGGTGATGCGAGTCAATATTTGAACCGCGTATTACACGCACGTCCATAACGCTTGAGACATGCCTTCCAGCAATTACCACGTGATCAAACTGATTTCTTGTATTTTGATCGGGAGATATCCAGATTGCCTTGTGGATATCTTTATGCGGGAATCAGATTCCACTCACAAACATGTTTCTTGCCGACGCGAAACTAACCAGTCTAAATCCGTTATCGGGGAGGTGTTGTTGTGTAGACTGAATTTACCGACTGATGAACCAAGAGCATCTTCCCTTTTATTTAAGCATTTAAATCTCCCAGAACAATTTTAATATCATGTGCAGGGCAGCGGTCATATATCTCCTTCAGGCGTTCATAGAATGCATCTTCAATGTCATCGTCTTTGTCTTCCGTCGGGGCGTGTACACAAATAAGTGTAATGTAAAAATATTTTGCCCGGATAAGAATAGTGGCTATTCGGTCACTTACAGGATTAGACCGCGAGATCAGGTGCCAACTATGAAACCACATTCAGATTCGTGTCTTTCTGCATGGCAGGAGATGTGACAGTTCTTTCGCAACCCTGTCCCGTCCATCTCATTTCCTGTATGGCGATGATGTCAGCCTTGTATTTGTCGAGGACATCCGCGAGTTGGATAGGGGCACCATCTCTGTATAGAGTTCGGACATTACAGGTGCATATTCTTAAATCATGGTCCTTATAAGGTTTGCGGATGTCGTCAATATAGGGGGTTCTTGTTTTTTCTTCTCTAAATTACAACTTTAAATGTTATGTGGCAAGTACATAGTCGTTTAAAATCAAACACCTGCTTGCTAAAGCTGCCATTAGACGACGTGTATTTTACACATGGCTTGTCATTTCAAAAATCGATATGTAATTCTGCATGTCTGTCAATATGAGCGTGTACATTTGGTTTATAATTTTTGCGTTCAAACGTGCTTGTGTATGTATACACGTGTTTATCATGAACAGCTGACTTTGCTATATCTTATCATCGCCAAACACAGCTTTATTAGCCCAATTTAACTAAAAATATGTTGAAAAACACTCATTAATTGTTCTATTTACGTTTTGAAATAAAATACTTATCCTTTTCAACTTTTTGTCAGCAAACGCTTTGTTGTTTTTCAAAAACAGCTGATTGCCGATATGTATTACATGACAAAATAGAACACGTTCTAAATGAAATGTATACATATGTTATCTAACACATTGTTTTACACAAGCAGTGTTTAAAAGGTGTTACACGGCATGTATAAATTTTACACTGGGAAAACTGACATGTCATATGTAAAATACACGTCGTCTAATAGCAGCTTAAGTGTGCTTGTGAAACATATGGTGACAAATTTATTTTGCTCATCCACATATAATTATAAGATGTAAAATTATGTTTTTTAGTTGTAATGTTGTTTGCAAAAAAAAAAAACAAAAAAAAAATTTTTAAGGCAATGCATTCAAAAGGAAGAATAGATGATAATATCCACAGAAGATATAAAGATATTTTAAATGCGACTGAATTTTCCATTGACGTGCAAATATTTGACTTACTTACATGTATCATTTTTATTTATATTAAACACAATACTTGTATTTGTTTTATTTGCTCAATTCGTAGATATTTTACAAAAAGCAAAGCTAATGTACGAAATCTGATTTTTTTACATTATATTCCTACAGATCTGGAAAGCTTGTCGCAGGAGATGAAATAATCAAATAAAATTATTTATCTAAAGTCTTTTTTTTACTAAAATTTATAAGACATATATCAGGACGACAAAAAAGAATTTAATATGTAAAATGTCCTTATATCAGCTGAGATGTCAAAAATGCCAAATAATTTTATATTTCATATAAATACTAGGTACTGAGCTTGATGAGGCCATATGAATTTAAACAGTATACAATTTACTTCAAATATTTACCTTTTTACGGGGTAAAAAACCGCCCCTTCTATTATGGTTGATTTCCCTATATCGGATGTTTAATAACATACGAGCGAATTTGAACTTTTCAGTATTTCTCATTTATACCAACAATTTGTTTGCCTTTAATTTAATATTTAGGAAATCTTCTCTAAGTTGCAAAAACAATTTTTGGCAAAAGTCATAACAAATGTCTGCTGAAAATTATGCGTCAAGGCCACTGTAGTATTTGTGTGTTCAAACATATATACAGACATATTACTATAGAGATATGTATTGATACCAAACACGTTTGCATGGCTATATTTAATAAGTTTTAGCGTGTATAAAATGTGATAGAAAAAATCTATTTTTAACAGGTACTTTGACATGGCAACAAACCTCAAAGTATGGTGGTGTATAAAGATGTGTAATTCGTAACAAAAATAAATAAAAATTTTAGAATTTTTGTTGCCGTATAACGGCCTTATTCATAAAAAATTATTAGAGATATATAAACCATTTTTAAAAAAATTTGGAGAAAACAATATTCATAAACTATTTACATTTTCAATAAGTTAAAGTAGGATTGTCTCTACTTTAAGCATGCTATAACTTAACGTTTGTGCAATTTATTGTATATTTATGAATTTTAGGTTATTATTTTTAGTTTTTCGAGATTTTTCCTATTTGAAAGATTTGTTGCACGTATTCATTGTGTAGAAAATTTCTTCTTAATCATTGCGCACATAAAAAAGTATCTAATTAGACACATTTAATTCATGAATACCATTTTGTAAAATATATTTCCCCATAATTCTTCAAAAATAATTTGTAAAAAATTAAATTATATTCGTGATGTATAAACAATCAAACAAGTAAACAATGTAATCGGTATCCGTTTAATATTTCAACATGAGGAGAAGAAAATAAAATTTTTTAATATAATTTTTACTTTAACGTCTTTCTTATTGTCATGAGAATCGTAGTCAATGAAGTGGAAATACATGTTTGGTATCCGATTAGAAAGCTTTTGTATCCGATTATAAAGCTTGTTTTTATACATCATTAACGACCAATAACAGTCGGCGTTGCCACCGGAACACATTTGTCTAAAGGACTGATAACAAACGTTTGTGAATACAGTTTCTTATTAAAGGTTTTTTAGAGCAAAATAATACTTTAGCTAGATAACGCTTCATATCCACTTTAGAAATTTTTTATGAATATGGCCGTAAATCTTTTATTCATCAGCGTTGTGTTTGTGTCAATGACTGTTAGTAATTGGCTTCAATTTCCAGAACAGGTTAGAAAGGTTTTAGTCGAAATATTAAAAATAAAAGTTTATTGGTTTTATTCAAAAAAAAAAATATTTTAAAGTGGATGTAAAGCGTTCTTTAGTTAAAGTGTTCTTTAGCTCTAAAAAAAACTTGAATAAGAAATTGTATTTATAAATTTTTGTTATATCATTTTCTGAGAACTGCACTTGAGAGTAGGCCCAAAAAGAAGAAGTTCTGCATCATTCGTTTTGTCAAGTTACATGCCATATTTATTTTGTAGCAGTTACAATAAAACTGTTGTTTTCCGTGGCCTATGATTTACGTGGAATATTACTTATGCTAATCATACGCCACAATAATTTTTTGAATAATATTTATGTTATATCAAACAAAAGAGCCTAAAACGTGACAAATTCCCCTATACGATACTTACTAACTTCAAATCGATATTAAATTATTATGGCATGTAACTCGACAAAAAGAATGATGCAGAACTTCTTCTTTATGGGACTACTTTCACGTGCAGTTCTCACAATTGAGTCCCAAAATCATGTGTTGTACTGTGTAATTTTTCATTAACACACAGTTAACATGAAGGTAAGAAGCAGTTTAAAGTAAAAATTTTCATAAAAAATTTTATTTTCTTTTCTCATATTTAAATAATAACACTATGCAACAAATGACGACTTTTTGAAAAATACAAAAACGGGATAGTATAGGTTCGATTCTACTATCGAAGGGTAATAAAACCCTATACTCAGTTTGGCGAGATTGGTGACCAAAGAGTTGTTTTTACTTACTTCAACTTTGATTTTATCATAGGGTACGAAAGTTGCGTCCTTCGGAAAACATGAATAACTAAACTGTTTGTTAACCGATTTTTACAAACAAATATGCGTTTAACTCGTGATAGCGTGCACTTTCTGAATAAAATAGTAAACTTTAGGGTGTCCTTATAAAATAGTGGCTACAAACTTCCTCAAACTAAAAAAATAGTGAAAGTCACAAATGTTTGCAATTTCGAGGCAAAAAATAGACAGACATGACAAGTTATCAATATAACTATATATATCGTTAGAAAGGCCGCAGTCTCTTCTTTCTAAATCCTTTGAGAAAATTAAAATCGGTTGATATTCAACCACGTTACTGGCTTATATGTGCGTAAAGCTACGAAAAACCGGTATCATAGTGGACTTTATGAGCTATTTAGGTTGCCTAGACACGTTCAGATTGTATTGATATGTTCACGAAACTTGTTAAACTTTACCATGGCTACAATTTTGGCGCACATTGTTAGTGAAAAATTTGGACTCCCTCAAAGAAATGGTAAAAAAGTGAAAAAATAATAATTTCTTCTTCAATTTTTTTTGAAAAAGTGCAGGAATAACCAAACTTTTTGACATAATTTGTTAATAAAGTTAGTGCGCAAAACTCCCAGCTACATTATTGCCGAATATAGTTTAGCGCTACCACCAAGTGGTAGTAAGCTGTTGGACAAAAACTGATGACTACTTTTTTCATGGGGCTCACTAATTTTGAGAATCTTTAGGGGCCCATAAAAAAAAAATTGGTCACCAATCTAGCCAAACTGAGTATAGGGTTTTATTACTCTTCGATAGTAGAATCGAACCTATACTGTCACGTTCTTGTATTTTTTTCACTGTTGCACTGTGTAATCGGTTACCGATTACACTATTTCCTTGCTTTGATTGTTTATACATCACGAATGTTATTTAATTACACAAGGGAACAAAATTTAACTTTTTGTGTTAACTAGAACTTTTTACCAATTTTTTTAATAATTTGAGGTCGCTGATTTTAAATCTAATCTCAATTTTTCTAAATCAACTCAAATTTTTAAATTATACATACTCAACGTTTTTTTTCAAAAATTAAAAGTTTTAAAAAACCAAATTTTTAGTTAAAATCGTTTTTTTTACCATCACCCTTAGGGATGAGGGTATATATCATTTGATACGACCCAAAAGTGTAACACATAGAAGGAGTCACTTGAGACACTAGGTTTCTTTGGACCAAATTTTAAGTTGTTTGAGCCATGTCCGTCTGTCTGCCTGTCAGTCCGGCTGCTGCGCACGATAACTTTCGAAAGACGCAACCAAATGTTTTGAAATTTCAAGAGTTAATATTTCCCCTAAACTACTTACAGTATTGCAAATGGGCTACATGGCCAGCCCCTTCTGGCACATCCCATAGAATTACATCATTCCGCCCACTTTAGAAATCGAATAATAATATCAATACACATTAGGGCGTTTCACCAAATGGGTTTTTTGCGATTTTTGCAACTCTTGAAGCGGAATATTAAGGCTTGTGATCTAAAAGAATTTCGAAAAAATTTTTGGATTTTTTGAAGATGGGTATGGGGTCGCTGAAATCGATTTTATCAAAAAAATTAGGTTATGGAGAAAAAATTTGTATATTATTTTTTTCTGTTGCTTATTGTTCATACAACTAAACAATTCTCTTAGTAAGCATCCGATCCCACTACAAAAAAATTATTGGTGTGAAAAATTATTATATTATGGACCACTTTGATAGTCTTAAAAGTGAAAAAATATTTTTCCTAGATTTCAAACCTCGATAACTTGAAAAATTTTCAACATTTTTTCAAGATGTAAAATGCGTTGGAAAGGTCTTTAAATTACCTTTCATTCGGTACATTGATTTATTTTTACTTATTGGAAAAATGTAAGAAAAAAAATTAAAGTTTGAGAAATTTTTTTTTATTTATCAAATTTTATGAAAATTAAAAGAATTTCATTATGTTTCGTTCTTGGTTAAGTAAAAAAAATCCTCTAAAATACATTGCTTTAATAAAAATATCAAAAACTCAATTCATCAATATATTTGTATTCCCATACAAAATCAAAATATATTAAATAAACAAAATCAACATATTTAATGAACAAATTAAAATTAAAAAGTAAATTTGTATCTAAAATTACAATACATTAACCATTAAATGTGGAACAACTGTGGAAGTATTTTCAAATTCGTTTCTTAAGAGCTTTTTCAATGACATTTTTGTTAACATTAGATATAATTTTTTGATTGTTATCAACTCTAATCAATAAGTTTTGAAAATCATCCTCATTCTTTGTAATTTTTTTGTTATATATTGTAGCCGACGCCACGCCTCTTTCTGATAAATCATTCACAACACATAGTTTTTCTAGCTTTTTCTTCGAAGAAACAAAATCATCATCATTTTCCCATAAAAGTGTATCTTTCGAAAAAAAGGAAGTGGGCAACTTTAATTCATCAAAAACCCTTTTACTGTTTGAGGTTACAAAATTATGCATTATGAATTTTGTTACATTTTAAAAAGGGCCTATTTCAAATATTTTAAAATTCAAATAGTGTGAATTTAAAAATAAAAAATAATTTTTTTTGTCTATTTTATATTTTTTGCAACATTTTTCACAAGTAAGATATAAACTTGTATATACCAAAATAAAGGTATCTAAATTATCTTTCTAACGCATTTTACATCTTGAAAAAATTTTGAAAACTTTTCAAGTTATCGAGGTTTGAAATCTAGGAAAAAAAATTTTTCACTTTTAAGACTATCAAAGTGGTCCATAATATAATAATTTTTCACACCAATAATTTTTTTGTCGTGGGATCGGATGCTTACTAAGAGAATTGATTAGTTGTATGAACAAAAAGCACCAGAAAAAAATAATATAAAAATTTTTTCTCCATAACCTAATTTTTTTGATAAAATCGATTTCAGCGACCCCGTACCCATCTTCA
Organism: Muscina levida; assembly: GCA_964034835.1. NCBI lineage: Eukaryota > Metazoa > Arthropoda > Insecta > Diptera > Muscidae > Muscina > Muscina levida. The sequence continues at coordinate 120,196,115 of OZ035883.1, read as the reverse complement.
AAAAATCCCAAAAAATTTTCGAAATTCTTTTAGATCACAAGCTTTAATATTCCGCTTCAAGAGTTGCAAAATTTTTTTAGTGAAACGCCCTAATACACATAACGGGATCGTAACCAAATTATGTATTTAGTAAAGTTGTAACAGGATAAAGTCTTGGAAACAAAATCTGGAAGTCTAGCCACGCCCCTTCTGGTACCTCCCATACACATGTACCTTTCCGCCCACTTTAGAGATGGAGTAATAATATCAATAAATCCAACGCGGTCGTACCCAAATTCTTTATACCGTAAAGCTATAGCAGGATACAGTTTTGGAGAAAAAAAAAACTGTAAGTCTAACCACGCCCCATCACCCATAAAAATGTACCGCTCCGCCTATTTTAGAAATCGAGTCGTAATATCAATATAATAGAAAATTTTATGTTTTACTGAGGATGAGGGTATATGTAAGTTGGTTGGCCTGACTGAAATTTTCTTACTGGTTTTTTAAGTCCTCAAATGTTTTGGATTATTATTTTTTATAAATATTATTATTACATGTCAAAATTTTTTAGAACATTTATTAAATTATTTTATATTTCAAAATGTTTAATTATTTCCATTATATAGCGAAATTTCGGAAAAATCTTTAAAAAAAATAACGTCCAATTATTATATTATATTTTTTTATATATACAGAGGTTGATTTTTTAAGTTATTATCTTTTTGGCAACACTGGTTTAAACAGCTGACGCACGTTTCGTCTTTTTTTTCACTGTCAAACATCTTCAGTTTGGTCTATAATTTAACCATGAATCGTCTTACAAATGAACAACGCTTGCAAATTATTGCGTGCTCTGTTAAGAAAGTTCATCGCGCGCTTTTTCGAAAAATTGTGTTCAGCGACGAAGCTCATTTTTGGCTCAATGGGCACGTTAATAAGCAGAATTGTCGATTTTAAAGATTGAAGATCAGCCAGAAGTATTGAAAGAGCTACCAATGCATCCAGAAAAAGTCACAGTTTGGTGCGGTTTATGGGCTGGAGGCATCATTGGACCGCACTTCTTCAAAGATGATGCGAATCGTAACGTAACTGTGAATGGTGAGCGCTACCGTGAGATGATATCCAACTTTTTTTTGCCCAAAATTCAAGAACTTGACTTGCATGACATGTGGTTTCAACAAGACGGTGCCACATGCCACACAGCACGCTTAACAATGGACTTATTGAGAGGCGAGTTCGGTGAATATTTTATTTCACGTTCGGGGCCGGTCAATTGGCCGCTTAGATCGTACGATTTAACGCCTTTAGACTATTTTTCATGGGGCTATGTTACAGCCCATGTGTATACACATATGCCCGCTTCAATTGACGCATTGGAAGACAACATTGAAGCATTTATTCATGAGATACCGGCCGGAATGTTGGAAAGAGTATGCCAAAATTGGACTAAGCGGATGGACCATTTGAGGCTCAGTCACGGTCAACATTTGCATGAAATAATCTTCAAACATTAAATTATATGGAACGTACTATCGATTCAAATAAAGATTTTATGCATTTTTCTGAATTTTATGTGTTTTTTTTTAACTTTCCTATAGCTCTTAAAAAATCTCCCTTATATTTTCAATTTTTGTTATTTATTTAGTTTGAAACTTGCAAAGACAATTTACTTTAATAATTAAATTTGTATAAAAAAATCTCTTGTAGTTGGCCCACAAATAAAAACAAAAATATTTGATGATCTGAGCACGCGATCAGACCATAACTACTCAACGTTTTGGGGTTGCTGAAACCGAATCGAAAGTCTATTTTATTCCACCACATCCATACCTTAACAATTTTAATTTCTTTTTTCAAATATTGTCAATTTTTTTCTATGTTCTAAACAATTGTTTATTAAAACTAAATCATACGAAATTTTTGTAATTCATTATTTGACATTAAACTTGTTCACACTGTCCAGTATATTTAAGTGCATTTGTTATACCCCTTCCTGTTTGAAATTCAATTTGAATTTTATTTATTATTAAAAATAACATTAAACAATATATTGTTTTTTATTTTATTTCAGGTGGTTTGGGTCAATTGGGCATTGAATGCGCCAAACTTTTGCGGTCACAGTACGGCAGTGAGAATGTGATATTATCGGATATCATCAAGCCTAGTCAGGCCATATTAGACAATGGTCCTTATATATTTGCTGATATCTTAGATTTCAAAGGTCTACAAAAAATCGTAGTAAATCATCGAGTCGATTGGGTGATACACTTTTCGGCACTGCTAAGTGCAGTGGGTGAACAAAATGTACCGCTGGCGGTAAGGTATGTATATGTGTAATAAAAACCAAAAATTCCGTTACAAAAGAAATATGTATTACTTTCACTAAGTTGTTGCAGTTATTAATGTCAGTCAACTATAATACGTACATACATACAACAAGCAATTGAATAATTTCATTAATGATTGCGTGCTAGCAAAGAATTATGTACTCGTTGGTGTATTTCCTTATACAAAAAAAAAGTCGATATTTTGTCACACAAAACTTAAAGAAAAACTCTTGTGTATATGTTTCTTTGCAGAGTCAACATTGAGGGTGTTCACAATGTCATCGAACTTGCCAAGCAATATAATTTGCGCATATTTGTACCAAGCACCATTGGCGCTTTTGGACCCGAAAGTCCCCGCAATCCTACACCAAATGTTACAGTAGGTTTACACTCGAAAGACATTTCCTGTTACATGACATAGTTTATCTAACGTTTTTTTGCTTTTGTTAATTGCTGCAGATTCAACGTCCCCGTACCATTTATGGTGTTTCAAAAGTTCATGCTGAACTAATTGGAGAGTATTATTATCATAAGTTTGGTTTAGATTTTAGATGTCTGCGTTTCCCTGGTGTTATTTCCAGTGATCCGCCAGGTGGTGGCACTACTGGTAAGTAGAGTGATATTTGGACAATATATATTTACAAGAGTGATTAGCATATGAGTACTTCACTTGGCAAATCGAGTAACTCTACAAAACATTAAATTATAAAAAATTTATTTTTATTATAGAACAAGAATTGTTTTTAATAGCAGAAATATGGAATCTGTCTGTGATTGGGAATTAAAAACAAAAAAAAATATTAGTAGAGTTAATCGATTTGGTTTTAGAGACGTTTGTATAAATTATTGCCACAATAAATAATGTCACGTTTACACTGCTGCGACTATTTTTCTATGGCTTTAATATTCGTTTAACATTTTCAGATTATGCCGTTGCCATTTTTCATGAGGCTTTGAGAACAGGCAAATACAACTGCTATTTGAAACCTGATACACGTTTACCCATGATGTACATAGAGGATTGCCTAAGGTGAGTTGAATAATACAACTATAATTCAATCTTTAGATTAAGAACAAATTCAATCATCTTTCCAGATCACTTTTGGAATTCATGCAAGCCCCTTCGGAACAACTAAAACGCCGTGTGTACAATGTTACCGCCATGTCATTCACACCAGAAGAGTTGGTGGATAAAATCAGACATTATGTGCCCAATTTACATGTCACCTACCAGCCAGACAGTCGACAATTGATTGCGGATTCATGGCCCCAAGTATTTGATGATAGTGAGGCACGCCGTGATTGGAACTGGCAGCACAAATACGATTTGGACAATCTGGTGGACTTTATGATTAAGGATGTCCAAGAGAATTATATTAATGTGGAAAATGGTGATGCCAGAGCCTCAGCTGAAATTTAGTTTGACTGAATTTAAAGCCTACCTTATGGCGTTCATTTTTCAATTATATTAGTATTTTAAAGTGCATTTTAAAAAATCCACATAAGATTGTAATGCATTTATTTAATTGTTTATAGTAAGTGTTATTTTATTTTACACACACACCCCCCACAAATATATATAAATATATGTATTTATTTAAATATTATTTCTCTCCGAACTATATGCAATATTCATATAGTTTGAGATAAGAATAAATAAAGACCCCCGATCCCCGATGTATCACTTTATCTAAAATTATACTTACGGCCTTATTCATAAAAAATTTCTAAAGTAGGTATGAAGCGTTCTCTAGCTAAAGTATTTTTTTGCTCTAAAAAACCTTTAATAAGAAATTGTATTCATAAACGTTTATGTTTAGCTTTATGTGTTCCTGTTTCAACGCCGACTGTTATTGGTTATTAATGATGTATAAAAAAGGCTTTATAATCGGATACAAAAGCTTTATAATCGGATACCAAACATATATTATAATAACTATGAACATTATTTTAGCTCAATTTTTCATTGACTACGATTCTCATAACGATAAGAAAGACGTTTAACTAAAAATTATATTAAAAAATTGTATTTTCTTTTCCTTATGTTGAAATAATATCCGGATACCGATTACATTGTTTCCTTGTTTTGATTGTTTATACATCACGAATATTATTGTATTATTTACAAATTATTTTTGAAGAATTTTGGAGACATTTTTTTAAAAATGAATTCCATGAATGAAAAGTGTCCATTTAGATACTTTTCTATGTGCGTAATGATTAAGAAAAAAATTTCCTACACGATGAATACATGCAACAACTCTTTCCAATAGGAAAAATGCCGAAAATCTCAAAATAAAGATCTCAAATTCATAAATATACAATAAATTGTACAAACGTCAAGTTATAGCATGCTTAAAGTAGAGACAACCCTACTTTAACTTATTGAAGATGTGAATCGTTTATGAATATTGTTTTCCCGAAAATTGCTTAAAAATGGTTTATAAACCTCTTATAAATTTTTATGAATAAGGCCGTTAGTTTTGGAATCTTTTTAATATTATGTCTGCACTGAAAATGTAAGTACAGCGGTTGTTTTTATATCCTCACGACCCAAAAGTGTAACACATAGAAGGAGTCACTTTAGATCCTAGGTTTCTTTGAACCAAATTCGATTCATGACTTTTTAAGTCGTTTGAGCCATGTCCGTCTGTCTGGCTGTCCAGCTGGTGCGCACGACAATTTTCGAATGACGCAACCAAATGTTTTGAAACTTTGCACGAGTTAATATTTCCCCAAAACTACTTACGGTATTGCAAATCGCCTTCATGGTCATACAAATGTACCATTCCGCCCACTTTAGAGATGGATCCAACGCGACCATGCTCAAATTCTATATTTTGTTAAGCTATGACAGAGAAAAATGTTTGAGAACAAATTTGAAGTCTAACAACACCCCTTCTGGTACCTCCCGTACAAATGACCCATTCCGCCCAGTTTAGAAAGCGAAAAGTAATGTTTATACGCTGGACACGATCGTGCCCAAATTCTGTATTTTGTTAAGCTATAACAGGATAAAATTTTAGAGACAAAAATTGGAAATCTAGCCGCGCCCCTTCTGGTACCACTCATACAAATGTACCACTCCGCTCACTTTAAAAATCGAGTAATAATATCAATACACTATAAAATTTGAGGGTGAGGGTATATGTAATTCGGGTTTCCTAACTGAAACTTTCTTTTATATATATACTAATTTTTTAATCGAAATCATGCACCATGGAAACATACTATAATGTTAGGTCTTCACTGAACACGATAGCGAAATTTAATGATTTTGGCTGTTACATCGGCAGTTTTTTATGTACCAAAAAAGTACATATACTCTACCAAAAAATATTTTGTTGTACAAAAATTTGCATTTACTGCACTAAAAAGTAAATTTTGTGTACAAAAAAATATAGTTTCTGTACCTAAAAGTCCTTTTTTATTGTACCAAAAATATTGCTTGTTATACAAAAAAGTACCATTTTATACCAATAATTACATAGTTTACACCAAAAAGTACTTTTTGTTGTACCAAAAAATATATTTTATTGTACCAAAAGCAGTTTTTATTGCACCAAAAAGTAACTAAAATTTACAAAAATGTACTGCCAAAAAGTACTAAATGTGTAAAAAAGTAATAAATTTACGGTACTTAAATGTACTTTTTATTATATCTTAAAGTTCTTTTTATTGCATCAAATGAAATAACAAAAAGTACTTTTTTAAATACCAAAAAGTACATTTAAAATACCAAAAAGAAGTTTTGTTCCACCAAAAAACACATTTGTTGTACAAAAAGGTACTTTTAGTGTAAAAAAATATTCATTGCACCAAATAGGACATTTACCGTCTAAAAAAAGTACATTTACTGTCTCAAAAAATACTTTGTGTTCCAAAAGGAACATTTACTGTACTAAAAATTACTGTTTATTGTACCCATTTTTACATTTGGTTGTACGAAAGTGTACTTTTATTGTACCAAAAAATATTTATTATTGTACCAAAAAGTACAATCACTACACCAAAAAAGTATTTTTTACACTAAAAAAGTCATTTAATGTACAATAAAGTACATTCATTGTACCAACAAATACTCTTACAAAAATTACTTTTCATTGTAGGGAAAAGTACATTTACTTTACTAAAAAGTACATTTAGTTTACCAAAAAGTATATTTATTATACCAAAAAGCACATTTATTGTACTAAAAAGTACTTTTAGTGTAACAATAAAATGATTTAATTACACTTGAAGAAAATTTAGTGTAACAAAAAATTATTTAATTACACTAAAAGTACATTTTCCGTTCCAAAAAGTACATTTTCTTTACCAAAAAGAACATTTAAAAAATAAATTTTCTGACCCATTTACTTCATAGTGCACCAAAAAGTACTTCTTATTTCAACAAAAAGTACTTTTTATTGTACCAAAAAGTACTTAAAGTGTACACAAAACTAAATGTGCTGTACCAAAGAGCATTTTTTTGTTGTCACACAGTTCTTTTTATTGTACCTTACAGTACATTTTATTGTCCCAAATAAAAGCACATTTACCGCACCGAAAAGTAATTTTTATTGTCCTCAATGGTACTTTTAATTGTAACAAATACAAAAAAAGGCGTTAACAATATTTTTTGCAAATTCGTCACACTCAACAATTGTAAATGGTTTAAGATAAAAAAGAAAATGTGTGCCTTCCCAAAAACACCAATCAATCACTTTTCCTATCATATTTTTCGTTCAAGTCAAAGACCATTTAAGGTCAAATTCGATAAGGACATGTTATCACATGACATATTTATGATGTCACATAAAGACGAAGGCAGGAAGTTCATACGCTTTCGGTTCATTGAATGTTTAACAAACTTAAAATGAAAACAATCACACAAACAATAGACAATCAGTAGGACACACACATGTCACACAAAAAAGTTAAGCTCACCATGACAACCCACAAATTGTATCCTTGAAAAATGTCATAAAGTTTATCCTTGGCATTGGTTGCATGACATTAATTGCTGCCCCAACTTCTCACAGTGTTTGTGTAAAACATTTGTGTTTAAGCAAAACCTGTTTGAATCTTTTCTAAATGTAACGGATAAAACTGACCATACCCAATAATGATGCCGTTGATATAATGGTTGCCGGCATAGAACTCTAGTACAGAGTTGCATATTAAGCATAACGACGGCGTCATGGAGAGTTCTTCGCTGAAGGTGCCATCACGTACATACATAGGAAAAATTGCCAACAATTGAATACTTCGATTACTTAATACAACATAAAGGTGATATAGTTTTTTAAAACTTGTTAAACTATAAAGTCCAAAATTAAATGAAGTAATAAATGTAGTGTTAATTTTTATTTTTAGACAGTTTTTTTAATAAAAAATATATAAATCTTTTAATAAAATTAAAAAAGAAAAACAAATGGTGAAAGAAAAAATTAAATAAAAGCTTATCCGGACTGCTGGCGAAATTGAGTAATTTCGGTTAAAATCAAAAAATATATATAATTTGTGTAATTAATTTTGTTAAACGATTTTTTTTAATATTTTGAATGTTCAATTTAGATAAGTACTTCATTATAAAAAATAATACAAACATATGAATAAAATAAATTTGTAATTAAATAATAAAATTAGAGTACAAAATTCATAAACGAAAATCGACATTTTAAAAACTTTTGTAATATTTCTCAACAAAAAACTTAAATCCCAATGATTTATTTGTTCTGTTACTATTAATCAAGATGAATAATGGCTACATTTAGGCTTTTTATTTGAACTTAATGAACGGCAGGCCCTAAAGGACTCTTGGGTTTTATGATGATACCCTATAAACATATTTTCGAGGCGAAACCATCGATCGTAAAAAAAAAACTTAATTTCCCTTTGCACCCCATGAATAAGGTATGGGATAGCTTCTCGCGTTGTTGTGAATTAACACGCTTTCTATTTTTAGATTCACAACTAACGGCACCTACTTATTTATCGACGACTGCGAACGTCACTGTTTTGAGAAGCTCTTACTAGACACGACGATTGAATCGACGCTTAATACTGCGAAGTTGCTGTCAAACAACATTCGAGGGGAGCCGACAATGAAAGAAAATGTTATTTATTTTTTTCTTTTAAGATGACTGGAGCCAGGTTTGAACCTGCGATCTCCCGCATGGTAGTAGCGTGTTCTAACCACTATGCCACGGCCGGTCCCATCGATCGATAGGAATTCATTTTTATGGGTCACTATCTATAGAATGTTAATAATCATTCTGAACGCAATTTAAATAATATAAATTAAAAATTTCCTTTTTCACTTTTAAATTGTAAAATATTGGATGGAAAATATGTTTTCTCCCTCATTTTGACCACTTTTTCCCAGTGTAGACCAATTATATTTTTACAACATTGCATAAAAATAGTCTTTTATTTAACATTCCGCATATAGTGGGTCATCGTAGACCCCAAGGCGACGCATTTTTGTATCGCAAGTTTGCCCTTGTTTTTCGCATTTTAATGCAGTTTTGGGGTCGTGGGATTTTTAATTATTTTGCTAGTCTTCCCATACTATGCATTTTTGGCAAATTAGGGTCCAGGCCACAAAAACATGTTTTGAAATTTACACTACTGGATTTACAATACAAATTTCTTCTATTTATCTACCAGCACATAGGGGGTCACAGTAGACCCAAGGTGTCCCACTTATGGCTCCCAAGTTCGAGATTGATTTTCATATTTTAGGGCATATTTTTTTGGATCTCCAACATACTCTGGACTTTTGCCAAATTTATTTCTTTAAAAAAAAACGAATAGTTGCCCCAAGGTTTTCCATTTTTGGCTCCCAAGTTCGAGCTTGATTTTTGTATTTTAGGGTATATTTTTTTGGATCTGCCATATACTCTGCACTTTTGCCAAATTTATTTCTTAAAAAAACGAATAGGTGCAATTTCGTGTTTCCATTTTATTATTATTTGTTATTAATTTTATTATGAACAAATTATTCCAAATTTTCTCTCAAAAATACATGAAATAAACCAATCTTAAATATTGTTTTCTAATTTTTGTTTTAAACAAATTATTTAATAATTTGAAGAGAAATTTTTTGTATTAATCTTATAAAATTAAATTATAAGAGTTTTGTAATAAATATTTAAGCTCATAGTTTGATCTATGGTTTCTTTTAGAATCATTCCCTAAAGAAGGTATTGAATGAACCAAGTGTTAAATAATCTAATTTAACACTTTTCTTTAAATAATTTTAAATATATAGACAATTTTCAGTGAAACGTATTCGATTGAAAAACGAAAACAGTTACTAGCAAGTTTTTGGTATTATTTTTTTTTTTGCTGTAGAAATCGGTTGCTTTTATTGCCAAATCCATAAAACATGAAGCTGATATTGTTTTTTACAACTCCTTTTAAATTATAGAGTCAATGAAATAAAGCAAACAATTTAACCATGTATGAATTTTTATAAGTGTTAACTTTTACTATTAGATACATTCTTTAATAGAAAAAATATGGAATCTATATGTGATTTGGAATTACAATTTAAAGAAATCTATTAGTGAAGTCAATCGATTTGGTTTTCTATAGCTATAAGGAATTAGTCGGTTTTATCGGTTAATATGGCATACACTTAATGTGTTATCGATAGCATTAATTAAAACACAAAGAGAAACGCAAATCCCACTTTTTCATAAATTTCTCAATTGAACTTTTGCAGTTAAATAATTTAATAATTTCCTTATAATATGTATTTCCTTTTTTTAAAAACTGCAAGCGAAAGCAGTGAACTCTGCTATGTATTCTGTAGTAAATGCCTTGGCAACCCATAACACAACTATCGATTACTAATGTATCCGTCGTAGCACCCATCTCTAACAGTCGTTATCGCTGCAGAAAAACAACTGTGCTGTGTACTTTGGCAAATGTTGGCCTAGACGGGACATTATCTTTTTCAATTTCTTTTTATTTGTCTTCTTTGTTTTCGTTTGTGATAAATTATAAGACAAGAACAAGTGCGAGAAGAACGAAAAAAAAACTACGGAACAATGAGTCAAACCGATATTGAAAGAATAATAATTAATTAGTGTTTAGAAAAATTGCACGGAGGGCAAAACACAATAAAACGAACGCATAGCGTATACGAAAACGACGGGGAACGGAACGCGACGCAAGATAACGCGGCGACGGCAACGACGACAAGAATGTCACATCTACCAACACCCTTGTATGGATTCGCAATATTCTTCCTGATATTTTGGTGCGGTACCTGGTGTGTGCATCTCTTGGCGATTTGCTATGGCAAATTTAAATTACATAAAAAGTCATGTAAATGTCCCAACGAGACTCCACTGCCGGGCGTGTCGATACTTAAGCCCCTGATGGGAGTGGACGCCAATTTGGAGCACAATCTCGAGACGTTTTTCACAATGGATTACCCCGTGTACGAGCTGATGTTTTGTGTGGAGGATAAAAGTGATCCCGCGGTTAAAATTGTGGAGGGGCTAATAGAAAAATACCCCCTAGTGGATGCGTCACTGTTTTTGGGAGGCTCGAATGTGGGGGTGAACCCGAAAATCAACAACATGAATCCGGGCTACGAGAAGGCGAAACATGAGTTTATCATGATTTCCGACAGTGGCATTAAAATGAAAGACGACACCCTGTTGGACATGGTTCATCACATGGGCGAGAAGTACGCACTGGTGCATCAACTGCCCTTCACCTGCGACCGGGAGGGCTTCGCGGCCACCTTTGAGAAGATCTTTTTCGGCACGGTGCAGTCGAGGATTTACCTCTCAGCCGATTTGCTAGGAATAAATTGTCACACGGGCATGTCGTGTCTGTTGCGCAAGTCAGTCATTGACAGTTTGGGCGGTTTAAAATCATTCGGTTGCTACCTTGCCGAGGACTTTTTTATCGCCAAGGCGATCACGGAACAAGGTTGGAAAATGCGCATAAGTAATCAGCCAGCTTTGCAAAACAGTGGAACCTGTGATATTGGAACATTTCAAGCGAGACTTATACGTTGGGCCAAACTGCGCGTGGCAATGGTGCCTACAACAATTCTGCTGGAACCTATGTCCGAGTGCATGGTTTTGGGTGCTTTAGCTTCCTGGTCTGCCACCATAATCTTCAAGTGGGACCCCCTAGTCTTCTATTTGGTTCATATACTAACATGGTTTCTATCCGATTGGCTAATGCTGACCATCGTCCAAAACGGATCGCTGACATTTCACAAATTTGAATTCGTGATCGGTTGGCTGTTTCGCGAACTAAGCGGGCCCTATCTATTCCTGCACGCATTGTGGAATCCCGCCATAAGATGGCGCACACGTACCTACAAGCTGCGTTGGGGCGGCGTAGCCTATGAACTGCCGGAGTCAAGCACATCATTAATCACGAGTAGTTGTAGTTTCGAAGCAAGTCTCAGTAGCAAGCGCCTACTGGTCACATCGTAGCATAAGGTTAATAAGATCTTTTATTATACTATATCACTTTGATTACTCACGCTCCAACACATACCACACACACTCACACTCCCATACCTTCATACCCAAATAAGAGACAGACAAGGGTACGTACATAAATACATACGACAAATTAGCATTTTCTTGTCACCATCCAAGCGGGGTGGGGGTGAGTGAAGTGCACAGCTTCATTTACGATCCGTCGAGAGGGATTTGAATATGAACCGAGAAGATGCTGGTGAACAAAAACAACAGAAAAACAGACTAATTTTAGAGCTGATGCTCTTTTCTAACGGCAAACAGTGCGATAAGAAATGAAACAGTCAGCCTGGTAATGTTTTAGATTGTATAAATCACACTTAAATGACGTAGCACAGTGACTATTTTTAAAGGCGTTACTAAGAAATGTAAACATTTGCAATAAGTAATTTTGTTCTGTGGTAAATTTTCTTTAATTATAACTCAGATGCAAATGTGCTATAAAAAATTCACAACAAGCTTGCAGTTATTATTGCTTGAATTCCTCAAAGTTGTACACAGAACGTCATATGAATGTAGCGATGTTTTGCATTTCTTAAGTTATCTCTAAATACACAAAAATGAGTGGAAGTTTCGCTTATATTAATAGTTTATAAAAGAGACGAAATCATTGTCGATAAACATTGTAACTGCTATATTATTGTGTTTGCAAACAATAATTGTTATTTAAGCTTTTATATGTTGTGTCAAACCACAGTCGGTTGTAACTATGGTCATGGTTGCCTAAGGTGTGGTCTACTTTTTAAAGTGACAAAATCAGTTTGGTGCTGTTGATCTTTTATGAGTAAAAATTGGTGTGTTTTTGATGTTATCATTAGATTTTTAAAGCGGTTTTCCATTGTAATTAGATCTTTTCTAAAATGAAATTTTGCCTAAGACAAAAGTGCGATTGTTATTAAATTTTAAACAACAACAAATTTGATAAGATCATTACTTGTTTTCATATATTTTTTTCTATAAGAATAACTCAAAACTTCAAATTTCCTAATATTTTCGAATAAAAAGCTTTTTCACAATGCTAACTTTTCTTTAAGAATCTTGACCTATTGCAATTTTATAGAATAATCTTCCTCTAAACCTCCAAATAAGCACAACAGTTTACATTTTTTTTAGATATTGATATGTATATATCTTCAAATATCAAGATATCTAAAAAGTATATAATTTAAAGTAATTTTTGAAAAACAAAATTTACATAAAATTAATATTAATAGAAATAGGTTTCAATTAAGATTCATAACATATTAAATAATACTTGTGTTGAATGTCTAAATTTATCAGTAAGTACTTCAGAAAATCTTAACTTCTGAAAAGTACATTTAATGTGTAAATTGTAACATTTACACCAATCCTACTATTCATTTGGACAAAAGATAATAAAATTATGACTGCAACAGCAAAAAACATTTTTCTTTCGCACATACAAAAAATATTTAACGCAATTTACCATGGACAATGTTATCTGAATCTCTGTTGAATTTTCTTGAAACCAATATTTTCTACATTTATTTTATTTTTTGAAGTGAATATAAGCACATTTTTTTAAATTTCTGGAACTTTATTTATAATTTGTACTTTGTGAATCTCATTTGATGCTGCATTTTCTTGTGTTAATAATTTCTTTATTTTTTCATTACATTATAATATAGATTTTCTAACTAGTGTTTAATGATTTTTGACCTTCAATTTATATTTTTTGATATACAGAATATTTTTTTCTTAGATAATTTAAAGTAAAAAATAAAAAAAAAATTACGTTTTTTTTACAATAATTTAATTTTTTTTTTTCGAAAATAATCATTTAATTTTAAACTTTGTTTAGAAAAATTGCTCTGAAAATAATAACAATCTTTTTGGAATTACAGAATAATTTTTTTTTTAAATGTACTTTAGTTAATTTTATAAATTTACACAAATTTTTAAATAAAACTTAAATTTCTTAAAATTATTGAATATAAAAATTTTAATTTAGTAATACATTTGTTATTAATTTAAAATTACAAAAAATAATGCAAGCAAATTTAATTTAATAAAATGAAATTAAATTTTTAATATTAAAAAATAAACTTAAATTAAAAAGTACATAATTTCAAAATTAAAAACTTATTCGAAAGACATTGTAATGATCTTTTTAAAATTTAATAGAAAAATAGTTTTGAAAACTAACTTTTGTTTATTGATTTACATATTTACAAAATATTGAAAATAAAATTTAAATATACAAAACATTTTAATTTTTTTAAACATTTGGACTAATTTATTTTAAATTACAAAAATTAATTACACAAATTAAATTTTTAATATTGTTTAGAAAATTCCTAAACTGATTTTTTTTTTTAATTTTTTGTACTGAAAATATTATTTTTAAAGTTAGGGAGCTATATTTGAAATGCAATTTAAGTATTCAAAACCTAATTCCAAAAAAAAATATGTAAATTCAAAAATTTATTTGGATACAATTGTTCTGATTTGCACAATAATAATATAATTTAGATTCCATTTTATTTTTTTTTTAATTTTTATTTCATTAATTCTAGAACTGCAAACAATAATTATTTTCAAAAACTTATTTCATAGCTTTATTTCGAAAAAAAGTTCCGTAAATTTTAAAAATTTGTGGAAAAAATTATTCTGTGTGAGAAAATTTTAAAATTCTAATTTTAAATCAAAGAAAATTAAATGATTTCGATATTTCTGTAAATTTTAAAATTTTCTTGAAAAAAATTATTCTGTATATCAGAAAATTTTAATTTTTACTGGTTATAAAATTTAAATTCCCAAGGGGAAGTTGTGCTTTGAATTGCTTTAGGAGAGTAGTTAATTTATAAAGTTGATTTTATAAATTGATCTTATTGGAAATTTATTAGGAATAGTTTAATCTGTGAAAGTCGAAGAATAACTATTCCTGGTTTAAAGGCTTTTTTTTGGAAGGATTTTTTTCTGGCATATAAGTTGCATGTTCTATATTAAAATGCACTTAAGCAAATGCTCTTCATTGTAATATTTAAATATATTCATATTTAATATATTATTCTTATTATGCTTAAGAATATTAAATTTTGTAATTAAATTTTTCCTTGACAAATTTAGAATATTTAAAAAGCTCTTATCTATAAAGATCGTTTGGGAAAATTATTTTATAGAAACATTGCCTATACTAAATTTTCCTATATTTTGTTCTTAGAAACCGATGTCTTAGCCATACCCAAGCCGTACCACACAAGTTTTACTAAAAAGGCAAAACTTCGCCAAATATGTATCCCATAGTTAGGCTAAAGAAAGTCAGGGACTTATAAGTCAGAAGAGCATTAAGCAACACCAACAATCAAAGACCATCCAACTTTTGAAAGGCGTCATTTAAAGCTTTTTTCTTAATTTCTATAGTTCGTAGGAAAAAAAATTCTCAAAGCAAAATTGTAATACAATTTAAATTGTTATCTTTATGGATCGTTATTCCGCCAGCTTGTCTCTAACGACAGCGCATTGACGTAAAAGTTTATCTGGTACCCATGAAACACTTATTAAAGGTACACACAATTTGATGGAATTACCATTCTCTCGACAAATGCAATATAATGTACGCAAAGATTAATTCTTTACACCGCTTATGCAATTGCACATTATTCTCATTAAGTTTTAAATGTCACCAAATGCTTAGCAATGAGTAGTGATGCATTACCATATGCCGACTTCAATACCATCTGCTGGTCGCACGTTTAACTCGTTGTTAAATCACTTTTTGACGACAAACATTTCTTTTGACCTTATAAACTTTTAACGTTATTCCCCTCAACATTACTACAGTTTCTAACGCATAAAAGTTTACCCTCAACAATGTTATCAGTTGAATAGAATTCAACAATTCCAATGACTACAATCTAATCCCCTTCTCATATCGGTGCGGAATCGTAAAACACCCTCTCCATATCATAATAATCATTAAACTGTTGTTTTCTTTTTTTTACAATAAACGTTAAGTTCTGTTTTTATAATAGTTATTTATAAATTAAATTAATTTATTTCTTCTTTTTTGTTTTTGTATTCTTAATATATGTGTATTCATAAGCTATGTAAGTAGTTAAGGTAAAAACAAAATAGTTAACTAATAATAATATATGTAAAACAAAACAAAAAAACAAATGAAATTCAAATTAAACGCATTATTTAGACCAACCCTCGTAAGTTTATAAAAAATAAAACACATTCACAGTGATTGTTGGAAAAGCTTAAAAAAATATAAAGAAATGAAAAAAAACACAAAATTTTATAACAACAAAATAATTGTAGACTTTAGATTTCTTAGCTTTGTATTTAAATTAGTTTAAACCATATAAAGGGATGACTACATCCAACAGAAAATTCCAAAAACTCACTATTTTTGATTTAAAAAAAACTTTGTTGTACATAAAATAAGTTGTAAATCACGGTTACATTACTTTAAGTCATTGATCTTTACATATTCTGTTTTTTTTTGTTAAAATTTGTTTGCTTTTTTTATAAACATATTGGAAATTTATGTATAACAATACAGCAAGTAACATTAAGGTGTAGTTGATATATGTATATGTACTATATGTATAGTGAATTTTTTTTAGTTAAATATTTACTTAAACTTGTATTGTCTGCGAATTAACAATACATACAATATTTTGACTTTGCTCTAATAATCTAATTGTTCGAAATGCAAATAATAATATACTCAATTATCATTCAGCAGAATAGACCAAAATTATATATAATTATCTCAAAATGTGGTTTACCTATATACATACATACATACATTTCTATATAGAATATAATTAAACAACATCATGAATAGTAAACAAACTAAAAATTCGTAAATTGTTTAGCAACAAACAACATATAAACATAGACATAGTTATAAAAACATACGATTTTTTTGTTTTCTTTTTGAATTTGTAAATAAATTTTATAACTGAAGATCAAATATACTCAAGTATTAAATGAAACAAAAAAAATATATTTAAAGTGTGGCCTCCTTATTATGAGATTTATAAGTTGTGGTGGGGTGGGTCAGTAGACATCGCATTGCAAAATTTTAGCCTGAAATGAACTTTTAGC